>OY982568.1:3802441-4402441 GCA_963859945.1 Euplagia quadripunctaria | reverse complement strand
GACTAGTTTGAGATCAGAGGGCTGTGTGTGAGATTTGTGAAGTAATTATTATTATTGGAGCAAAATATTTGGCAAGTTAGCTATTTATGCTAGAGGGTTCGGATTCCCAGCAACAGCCAATACGAGTTACAGATATGCTATTCTGACGTGCTCAAGTCATAGAAACTGTTACACTTTAAATTGGTATATACTCTGTGGTGGAAAAAAAAAAAAAAAAAAAAATAAAAGACAGAATAACCCCTTTCCGTCCTTTACCTTCCTTTCTTACCTACTTTTCCCTTTCAATACTCCCAATTTTCCCATCTTTACTCCCACCCAGGACAAATAGTTGTGTGATGAGCATGATCATTTGTCTGGGTGTAATTTATCTATACTATGTATGTATTTAGAAATATATAAATATGTTTATCAGCAGTCTGGTGATTACCTTCCCTTCTTAACTACCTTTCTCTTCAATATACTCCCAATTTTCTCATCCTCAATCACCAAAGTGCCAAGTTGATGGCAATAAGGTTGACCTATTACGTGAGATGGAATAAATTATAGTTGACGAAATGTGGGTGTTTAAAACATCTCTGCCTACCTCTTCGGGAATACAGGCTTTAAGGCCTCACTCACTCCGCGAAACATTGCGTTGTTTGCATTGCTTCATGTCAGTTTTCATACGTAAAGTTTGGGGGCTTGGACTTCCCGGTTATAGCCAGTTCGAGTTACAGGAATGCGACCTTTACTTCCATTGCCTTCTTGATTTTCCCTATCAATATACTCCCAACTTTCCTATCTTTAATTCCCAAAGTGCCCGGTTGGTGACAATAGACTTGCGTTTATTACACTAAATTTTAGTTTACAAAATCTTAATCACTTCTGCCTACCCCTTTGGGCATATAGGCGTGAGTTTTTTTTAATGAGAAACGAGCATACGTGTCACCTGATGGTAAGGGGGAGATGGAAGGGTTAGGGCCTCCGGTAACCTCACACGCTCAGCGAAATTCAACTTAATCATTGCTTCACTGCCAGTTTTCTGTGAGGCCGGAGGGTCAAGCCGGTCCATAAGTGCCGAAGCATGGCTGTATGGCTATATTACAAGTAAAAAGTAGAACTATGTATGTAACTTTATGTGGGAGAGCCATGCTTCGGCACGTATGGGCCGGTTCGACTCCGCTCGTTACCACGGCCTCACAGAAAACCGGCCGTGAAGCAATGTTTGTATTGCTTTTCGCCGCGTGAGTGAGATTACCGGAGGCCCTAACCCTTCCCTCTCCCTTATTCCCGTCCTTCCAATCTCTCCCCTCTTCCCCCCTCCCCCTCTTCTCCTACTCCGTCAGTCTCCTACTTAGTCTCCCACCTTAAAGGGTTTCAACGCACTTGTGACTCTCGAGTTGCAGGTGCCCATGGGCGGGGGTAGTCATTTACCATCAGGTGACCCGTGCGTGAAATTCCTTCTTTTAGACAAGTCCTGCCAGAATGTTCCATTGTAGCGTTTATTAAACAAGCCCTTGCTGTATAAGCCTTACTTTAACTTACTAACTGCCAATGTAATATCGCATATTATTCTGCACACTTAGTAACAAAACTATGCATTTATAATTGAAACCCATCTCTATCTCGTAGTAACTCGTCGCAGGTCGCTGCTATAAATATATTTCGTAGTGCACGCACAACAATTAAATTATCATAGGGAAGTCACCGCACGCGACCGAAGAGTTATAGGGACGAGTTGATCTTGCGGCCGAGAGCAGAAGTGTTGTAACCGAAGATTTAGAACGAGTATTGCGATTGATGAGCGAGGATATTTTTGCTTGCTATCGGGCCAATAAATAAACATCTTCAAGCAATATGTCAACTCAACTCACTACCTTATTACCAGACTACGGCATTGCTTGAATCGTCTTGAATGGTCTTGTGTGTCTGCGGTTTTCTGCAAGCTTTAGATGTGTTTGTGAACATCCTTATGATACAATAATATCCTTGTTTAGGTTGTTAATAATTATGATTCAATTATATCCCTGAAAAATTATAAATTTGTGTGTGTCCAAGCGTAACATCCCTCCTATTTGGCAATAGTAAAGTATGCTAAAGATTAAAATAAATATGAACAAAGTGAAATACGAAAATCGAAGACCTTAATCAGGGAACATAATAATTGTTGTACATGAAATTGTCTATAACGAACTTATGCAATAATCCTTTAGGTCCCCTGCCGACTGGGTGGCTGACGTCAATTACCGGAGTTATTGCGCGGACTGATCGTGAGTCGCGTCCTCGCCGCGCATGTAGTGCCCTATCCGGAATGTCCCGCGAATTCTTCAAACGTCTGTGCACCCTTTGATGGGATATCATATTGGCTCGTTAGGTCTACTTTAGTGTAAGGACCTGTGACCATTTTAGGTTTTATATTTAGGATTTGGTGCTTGGTTGGTTTTCTGATGTTATCCACAACATACCATACTAGAGACCCTCTTCACCACAGGATAGGTAGAAAGATTATTTCTGTAGTAGTTTGTTAATTGATTATTAGTTAAGCTACTGATCGACATTTGTCGTTCAAAGGCGGGGCTTTTTCTTGCACAGAGAATAAATTAGCACTGCCAGCGTGGTCTCGCCTATTGGTAGCGTTTCCAGAAGGGAATTCTATAAGTAGGCGATGATTCGGAGGAGTTCTTTGACGCATGCCTGTAAATAGTCCTTAGTGTAACTATTAATTAGAACGTTTAGTTTCATTGATTGTCTTTAGTTGTAATTGTGTAGGTATAATTGTTTTTTTTTTTTAATTAAGTGTGTTTAATTCTTTATTATTAAATTAATTATGTATGTGCAAACTTCTGACAGAGCTAAAACATTAGCTGTGAGTTGGAACACAGCACAACTATAGTCCGTGCTATAGTCTACCCAGTGAATACTCAACGTTTTTTTACTTTTGGTTTTACGAAAGCAAGGTTAACAAACAAGTAATAATAATTTAGAGGGCCTTATATGTTGTGTATTATATTCCTTATATGATGTGGGTGTTCGATAAGAAAGGATTTTTGAAAATTCATCCCCTAGAGGGTTAAGGTATAGAATGCAAGTTTGTGTACAAATAGTACTTACTCATGTTTTTTAAGGAATCCAGCAGTTTCTTTTTAAACCAGTTTCATTTGTAACAAAATCATAACCCTGAGATCGCTAACCAGAATTAGTTGTCTTTGCTTTCTATTTCTTTAGTTGTGGATTAGTTGGTTTGCTTTGGTTCGTCGTTCGAAGTACATATGGGTTAGTTTCGTTTAATTCATAATAGAAAACAGGTACAATACTTGTTGTCGCCACATCAAAATATCATTTATTTTATTCAAAATAGGGGCAAACTATAATAGATGATAAAATAGTTCACTATTTAATAAAATGAGTTAATAGACTGGTTGGTTTTTCAACGCTATTGGTCGGTTGATAAATATTGATGAATGGTGGGGTTATAAAAGAGTAAGAATGTATTATAAGTTGATAACAATCATTTGAGTGCGAAGAGAGGTACGAACAACATGGCAGTTACCGTTAGTTAGTGATTTTCATAGTTAATAGCAGTGGTTGTGAGATGGTCTCTAACATATTTAATCTTAAAGAAATTGAGGGAATCGATTTGCGACAGGACTGTAATACCTCACGTTGCATCTTTAGCAAAACTTTTTTCTCTGCCAATGTTCATCTATCACCGCCCGTTGTCAAGTAGTTGAGCCTTGCATCGATTCAAAGTAAACCTATTATGTTATATAAATTTTGGAATACTGATACTTAGAAAAGAGCGTACTCCTGTTCCAAACACCGGCAACGCACTTGTTACTCTTGAGTTGCAGACGTCCATGTGCGGCGGTAGTCACTTACCATCAAGTGACCCGTCTGCTCGTTTTCCCTATATAATATACAAAAAAAAAGACTAACATTTAACACAACAACAACACATCTCACACACGGCCGTCTGATCCCAAACAATGCAGAGCCAGTACTATGGTAACCAGACTGCTGATAAACATACTTATATATTTCTAAATATATACATATTATAGATAAATTACACATAATTACAAATAATTGTAACGGTAGGTTTACGGTAAAGGTTATTTTAGCTGATTTTCCAAGGGATATTTTTTAGTTGTTCCATTAAGCCAAAAGTAATGTTTTTTTTGCCATAAATTTATTTATAACAATTATATAGAATAGATGTGTGAACTTCTAATGATCCGGGCTTGCGTGCCAGTCTCTCAAGCGAAGTGTGGGCAGGAAACCGCCCACTATTCACTTGATAAATTGATGTTACGATAAGATGCTTAGATATGATATGTACCGCATTATTGTATGACAGGGCCTGCTTTTCCATCCAAAATTCCTGGCAAAAATTAAAAAAAGATGATGGCAAAAGTGTGTCGAAAAAATCCTGTACAATATTATTATTATTGTTTCAGTGCTTTGTGCCACCTCGACCATTTCTGATCTTTTGTAGCGCACTTTTTGCTTTACAGTTCACTGCTCAGACTTATGGCTTCGAGAAACCTCCAGATCCTTTCAGCAGTGATTGTTTGTATATCCTGCGGTTGCATGATGTGTAACCCTAGGTTAAGACTCCGGTGCCGCATATATATATACAATATTAAGGTTCCATTTGTATAATACTCTTTCTTAAGCGATGTGATCTGCAAAAAGATGATTGTTTCAGTAAATTCATAACGGTTATCATTTGTGAATTGCAATATTACGACGTACTCTTTGTTTACTTCTTTATACCACGCTTGATGGTAAGTAATAATAATAATTTAATTCCAAAATGTTAACATAATATTTCAACTTTTTTACAATTTGAGTAGGTACAATATAACACATACATACCATCTTACAAAGTTGCCAACCCCCAGGCGTTCATTAAAGCAGGTCATTATGTGCAGCTTTATTATGACTTAGATATATATTATTACATATCACTCACAGATAATAGCACGAAGAAGATATCTGTAAAACAAAACACTGAATTAAGCAGATATTTAGATCGAATCCTATACATATATTATACTAGCTGAGCCCCGCAGTTTCACCCACGTAAGTCCGGGTGCCGTGGTAATATCGGGATAAACAGTAGCCTATGTGTTAATCTAGGTCTCCAGCTATCTACATACGAAATTTCATCGCAATCGGTTCAGTAGTTTTTGCGTGAAAGAGTAACAAACACCCATACGTCCATACATCTACACATCCGTACATCCTCACAAACTTTCACGTTTATAATATTAGTAGGATAGCAGGAAGTAGGATGTTCACGTAGTGTGTGTGTGTGTAAGAGTGTGCTTTTGTTGTATTGTTGTATGGATTTTGTAAAGTATACAAATGCGTTTGTGTGGTATGCCATTGAGAATTTAAGAAACAGATACAAGGAAATTTTCGGTTTCATTGTATGTCCTGCCAGCAAGGAATGATCGAACTGCAGTTTTACTTTTTATGGATGATAGATAATTAATAGATAGGTAGGTTCACATTTATTTTATTTTACAGCATATCTGTATAATAAAATAAATAGAAACCTACCTAAGTCCTAAGTAGTAAAATAACCTTTTGGTTAGTGTGAAGTAAGGATGGGAATTGTAGAGTATTCTAAAGTTTCTGGATGTCGCTACAAGATCTTCAGTCTGTTAACAGTGGAAAAATTTCAAGGTACATTAATTATTTATGTTATTATGTTAATGACACATGTAAATAATGTTTAATCTAAAGTTTTTACTTCTTTTAGTTTCATTGAGCAACGTTTAAATGTTTCACCTGGCTTTCAAGTAACCCTTCTCAATTTGTATCAAATGCTATTAACAGACGAGCATTCGCAAACTATTTAAATGTAATTGTACTATCAAAGACAGAAGTGGAATGCATTTTAGACAAATATAAAATATTTTTAGAGGATTCGCACTTCCCGGCCAGTTCCAGTTCGAGTGACAGGTATGCGACACTCTCTAATCCATCCGTATAAGCAATAATCCCTTTCCATCCTTTATCTTCCTTTCTTACCTACTTTTCCCTTTCAATACTCCCAATTTTCCCATTTTTACTCCCACCCAGGACAAATAATTGTGTGATGAGCATGAACATTTTGTTGTGTCTGAGTGTAATTTATTTATAATATGTATGTATTTAGACATATATAAGTATGTTTATCAGCAGTATGGTTACCATAGTACAGGCTCTGCTTAGTTTGGGATCAGACGGCCGTGTGTGAGATGTCTCAAGTTATTCTTATTATGGAATTCAGTGGGTATCGAAATGACAATAATAAAATTTGTAAACAATTCTAGTCTATTGATTACATTGATTACTAACCGACAATCTTTCAAGATTAAAGTACGACATCTCTACACAAACTTTTTGGCAGAGTCATCTGAATAATTATTTGTACGTGTATTATATGTATTTATATGTATATATGTAAGTATATTTGTATATATATAGTATACATAATTATGTAGGTTTATTTATGTAATAAATTCTTTATATTATATTCTCTTATGTTGTTCTTCGTTTAAACTTACAATTCTTCTTATTTCAATTATACACCTGCCACACACATTTCTGTATCACCTAAAGGTTGACTGGTAGAAAATGCCTACGGCATTAAGTCCGCCTTATGCATTGTATCTGCAGGAAGTGTTTTAAATGAATAAATAAATTTCTTAGCATCTTTCTTTTCTTTAGCGAGTACTTTATGTTTTTTTTAGTTATAAGCATACAAGAGCCTAGATTCATTAAAGCTTTTCTACCCGTCAGTACTCTTTCAACCAATATCTTAGGTGCTTCAAGTAACATTAAAATTTTATTGTTATGCCAACATGCCGCTACAAATCTCAACACCGTTTCATGTTCTGTCTAATTGCGGTTTGCTTTTAGTTCGAACTATCTTAAATACCTGGATGGATTTGTTGGGTTTGATATAGTCTTCTTGTTAAGGATAGTATTCGTATTTCTCGTGTGAATAAAAGTGTGAATTTATCATCATTATTATCATTCGTTCGTACAATAAACAACAACAATAAGAGTATTAGTTTTTTCAAATTACAGCACTTAAATAATTGTTCCTTTTTCAAATACACCCTGTATTTAGAATTTACACCTATAAAGGATGCTTTTACTGTGTTGAAGCTGTAAACTAGATCCACGCGGTTAATGTATATATAAGTATCGAATTTGTAGTAGCGTAAAGCGACCGAAATAGCAAAAGTTTAGACCTTAAAGATCACAGTTTATCACAGTGGCGGTTAATATGCCTTAATTTACAAGATTCTCATGAAAATGTTTTTATACTAAATTAAAATTGTTAATTCTCTCTCCAAGTCGAGTTGGTAGATATTTGTTCTAAACGTATTTCGAACAAATATATATCTCTCTCTCTAAGTAAGATTTGAGATCTTGCGTAATGCAGATGCGATTTTCCGTCTATGGTTTAAGAATACCTTACCAGACTTGGTACTGCTATTAAAATTTTTCCAAAAATCAATTTGCCTCTTTAAACATTTTAATTCAGACTAAAAAAAATAGACGTGAATCTTGTAAATTAAAGTATACTAAACGCTGCTGTGATAAACTGTGATCTTTAAGGTTCCATCAAAATCTATATTAACACGTGTGTAGCTGCTGGCAAATGCAATTAGACCGCTTATCGCTTGTAACTTACACCAAACAGAAAATCATCGATAATCGCAGAGCAGTGATTGAACACCGCCCCATAGATCTAGTGCCCAATAATTTGTGACCATAAAACACAAGGCTAACTTGTGAATTGGGACAAAGAAGATATTTGTAGAATGCAGAAAATTGTATTGATCAACATCGATATCGGTTTGAAACCGTTTGTAATCCTGCCGCGAAATCTTGTTAAATTCTATTAACTTTATATAGACGTGCTTGTACACTTATTACGGATTATACTTAATTAACTATAATTGTACTTATTTAACTATAAATGTACGAGGGCTACACTGAAAATTTCGGGAATCAAGGAAGTGACACAACATTACTATTTAAAAATGTATTTATTGCTTTTAGAAGTATTATCCGCGAAATTTGACACATTTTCCATACGATGGAACCAATAATTGAAGCAACCATTCCATTCGGAAGTTGGGGTCTCCAAAATGGCCGTTTTGTAGGCGTCCACAGCTTCTTCAGGTGATGAAAATCTCTGACCATGCAATTTATTCTTTATTTTAGGGAAAGTATAGAAATCATTAGGGCTTAGGTCGGGACTGTACGGCGGATGGTCTAATAATTCCATGTTTTCTTGCTCTAAAAACTCTTTTGTTCTGTGCGCGGTGTGAGAACTCGCATTGTCGTGATGGAGGATGATGCGGCGGTTGCAGTTCTCTTTACGGAATTCGGAAACGACCTGTGGCAAACAAATGCTAGCATACCATTTTGCATTAATCGTTCTTTGTCCCTCAAGAGCAATAGTCGCAACATGGCCGGTTTTGGAGACAAATATGGCCACCATTTTTCTTGCAACACTCCGTGAACGAACAATTTTAGTTGGCTTTAACTCATTTTCGAACACCCAAACTCGTGACTGGTTTTTTGTTTCGGGTTCGTACGCGTATATCCAGGATTCGTCACCTGATACAATGTTGTATACAGCATTTGAGGATCCTGCGTGGAATCTTTCGAGAGTTCTGACGCACCAAGTAACGCGAGCCGCTTTTTGCTCTTCACAGAGCAAATGCGGTATCCATCGGGAATACAACTTTTTTACACCTAATTGTTCATGCAAGATTATTTGTATTTGACTCATACCAATGTCTAAATTTGCCTGAATTTCGCGGTATGTCACATGTCGATCTTCCTCAATTAGCTTACGCACAGCATCAACGTTTTCTTGGGTGACTGTAGTTTTTGGACGACCTTGACGGGGATCATCACTGAGCTTGACACGTCACGTGGTATGTCGGAATCGAACCAACTAAAACCACAACGGTGTTCTGTCACAAGTGCGTATATTGCAAGGGACCCGGGTATATCCTAAGAAGGAAGCCTCCGGTAACCTCTGCAGACCAGACAGTAAGTAGGCCACGACACCGTGGAGTAAGGAGGCCTTGCCCCTCTCTGGTTTAGAGGGACGTACGCGAAACACGTTGACTTATTTTTTGTAATATACTCTGTTCACGCTGGTGCCACTATGACATTGTTATTATACTCAAATAACAGACTGACTTCATTGGCGTAATTTTCAGTTTAAATTATGGACAGTAAGAAAAATATAATATACAAGCACATTGAGATTTAACTTATCAAAACGCAGTTCAAATTGACGATACCAAAAAATCTGTAAATCTATGTCTTTCTTTGAAGTCAGTAAAAATTACCGGTAATTTTACCGATATTTTTTTTTACTGTCCATAATTTAAACTGAAAATTACGCCAATAAAGTCAGTCTGTTCTTTCGTTCGTTTCTCCTGCTATTTCTTTGCTTTTGCAAATGGTATGTTTTGTCTCTACCTACTTTCAAAGGAAATAACTGTGAGTTTATATGTGTAGTTCATGTTTAAAAAGGTTGGTCAAATTATAATTTAAAGCTTATTCACGTGGTAGCCCTATTAGGATAAGCAGTCATTGACATAGCAGCGAACTTCCTATAATAAATATAACGAATTAGTATTTAAATAAAAGGAAAGTTATTAAAAATATACAAGCCATTTTACCATGAGAAAGATCCAAAGCCGAACAAGTCACACGGGTATAGTTAACACAGAGAGCTAGTAACGTGCGCGAGCGCAGACTTGAATGGCGAATCACAATGAGCGTATAAATTAGCCACCTGGTTATTGCGATGTCTCAGTGACGGAGACGACTCAATGACTGCATGAAATACAGCCTGTGCTTCCCTCTACGGGTTACATAGTGTTAAATGTACTTAGGATTTTAATTCTATTTTTGATTTGTTGAGAAACTACATAGCCTAGATTTACAGCTATGGGTTAAAGGGCTCTTCTTCAATATCTCTTTTGATAATTGTGGTCAATATATCCGTGGCTGGCGTGAACACATTGACATGTCGACTCCCATGTTTTTTTTTTATTGGCCTAATACTTCCTACGCATTAGGAATTTATATGAAAATTAATATATAGTTTCAAATATACATAAATTTTGGAGCAATCGACTTTGGAAATATGTTGACATCTCGCATTTTAACATGTCTAACTTGACAAAACCTCATGTCAAATTTCATATTCATATATAATAATATAATATTAATATTTTCTTATATCAACTTACACTCAGTCACCAAAATGATATTCGTTATTTGAAATCTCAACAATATACATATAACCGTCAAAACTTAAAAATGGCCACCCTGATAAATAGCAATTTTAGACATGACAACATATTCACGACAGCCACGGATATAACCTATTTGAATAATGCTATGATGACGTTGTATGAGGTGGGGTGGTAGAACATTCTACTGCAACGGGGTGGCTGGTTCCATTTAGCGTACCTAATATGTGAATGCACGGATATACTCGTACCTACATTAGTGCAATCAATGCTTGGTTTGAGTATAAATAGAGCTTTGTAAAATATCCCAAAATATAGAACAAGGAAATTTGCAAAGTAAATAGTACAAATTGCACAAACGGCAAACATTCGACGAACTTTTCTTGCAATTTCTAGGTTGCGAAAAGTAACCTAGAAGTTCGACTGCACGGATGGCGCAATGGTTTAAGTGGTCACCTCGCCACAACGCCGATCAGAGTGTTGTGGGTTCAAATCACACACGGGACAAAAATTTGTGTGATCCACAAACAATTGTCCCGAGTAAGGGTGTTCTTTCTGTCCGTTGTTTGAATATTTGCGAAGCCTCCCGCGACACAGGAATATTCCTAATGCGGGAGTTGTTTTAAAAAAAAGTTTTTTAAGGTAAATGTGTGTGATTTTACAATTCATTCAGTTTCCAGTGTTATAAAAAAATATCCTTGAATACTTATCAACGCTTAGGAAAAATTATGTTTTAAATCGGCCTTTTTTATCTTGTGGAAACTCCCACGGATCATCACCTCACCGGGGCTGGCGGTGAAGTGGTATGTCGGAATCGAACCGACTAAAACCACACGGTGTTCCGACATAAGTGGGTCTATTGCAAGGGACTCGGGTATACCCTAGGAAAGAAGTCTCCGAGAACCCCGGCAGACCTTGGCCGCCTGTTAAATAATAGGCAGCCACACCAAAACGTACGGAGGGCCTCACCTTCCATCAGAGGCGCGCGCGGGACACATCGCGCCACCATCTCAGGCCTGCTTCTGCTAGGGTAACGAGCAGCCTCACCCGTCACCCCCAGGTCAAAGCTCATGGAGAGCGGAGATCATTATGCGACCTCCGTTGCCTGGTGCCTCTTCTGCGGGATGCCCGTTCCCTTTCCGCCGCCATGTTTTAAATCGGCCTAACGATCAGATGGCACCAAACATTAAAACTGCCTGTCGCTTCAACACGCTACAGTTATTATTTTGATATTAATTCTTTAGATATTTGATATTGACCTCTTAGTCTAATCCTATTCTAATATGTCAAATCATACCAATTATTGTAATTTATACACTTCAGTGAAATCTTAAGTTTAATCTAAAAGTTTTTTTTTTGTATTTTCAATGCGCAGCCCTGTGAAAAGAGTTCACGGATGGTGTTGTTTCAGTAAATAACATATTGTTATATAGCAGCGCCCTGCGGTTTCACCCGTGTAAGTCCCGATCCCGTGGGAATATCGGGTTAAAAAGAGTAACAAACATCCATACATCCATATGTCCATACATACTCACAAACTTTCACTTTTATAATATTAGTAGGATAGCAGTTCCCCGCGGTTTTACCCGCGTAAGTCCCGATCCCGTGGGAATATCGGGATAAAAAGTAGCCTATGCGTTAATCCAGGTTTCCAGCTATCTACATACCAAGTTTTATCGCAATCGGTTCAATGGTTTTTGCGTGAAAGAGTAACAAACATCCATCCATCCAAACTTTCACATTTATAATATTAGTGGGGATACTGTTCATATCCTACAATTAATTGTTCGATGAACAGAGAACTTCTTCCTGCTTAAATGTATTTTATGTCCATTAATTGTATACTTGGGCCTTAGAATAAAGAAAATAACTCAGTACAAGTTTTTTTTTATGGTATAGGGGGTAAACGAGCAGACGGGTCACCTGATGGTAAATGACTACCGCGGCATATGGGCACCTGCAACTCAAGAGTCACAAGTGCATTGTCGGCCTTTAAGGTGGGAGTAGGGGAGAGGGGGGAGAGAGGGGAAGGACGGGAATGGGGGAGAGGGAAGGGTTAGGGCCTCCGGTAATCCCACTCACTTGGCGAAAAGCAATGCAAGCATTGCTTCACTGCCGGTTTTCTGTGAGACCGTGGTATCACTCCGATCGAGCCGGCATGGCTCCCCCACGAACAAATTTTCTTAATTTCGAACAATAGCACATCTATCTTTATCACTTGACCACGAAGTCGACGCTCTAAGTGAATACCATTTATTACATCATCTCGCTAGGCCGTAGTACAGTGAGGCTGTTAAATAGAGGCCGTAATCGGGGTTCAGGAGGCCAACCATAAATCTATAAACACTTCCCTTTGTGGTCGATTGTCTGCCACCTACGTCACCTGTTCGTGAGCTAACGATAGGTAGAGTATAGTCATCTTAAATTGGAGCTATTTAATGCTATTAATAGCATAGCGATAGCAAAGATGATTGATGATATATTTCAGCATAGCTTTTTTAAAACAACCAAGTTTGCAAACAATCACACAACTTAGATAAGTTGTAGAGTAAGCGTTTATAGGAGTCTATAAACAGGCCTAATACCATTGGTGTCATTATTCGTTGCCAAAAGAATCGCCCCACCTATTCAGCTCTGACAACTGTACTCACCAACAGAAAAAAACAAAAGCATTACGCTAGTAGCGATTTTTAATGACGGTTTTCATTTCGGTATTTATCTCGGAAAAAATTATGATAATGTTTAAATAATACTCGTCGGTCATTCAGTTAAAGAGTCACAGAAATTTATTTTAAAAAGTCAAAAATTTGCAAGTTTCCAATGCCTTACAATTAAAAAAAAATACAAAAAGCAGATAAATATAAGGTTGACTGGCAGAGAATGCCTATGGCATTAAGTCCGCCTCTGTACTCTACGTGCATAGAGTTTTAAATAAATAAATAAATAAATTTCAGGAACAGAATTTTTGTTTCTACAATTCCAATTAGGTTACCTTTATTCAAATGCGATAGGTAACAGGAATCAGCACTAATTTGTAAAGCAGGACTAATTACTGAGTAGACCGCACAGACGCATGTAAATAGCAATGGAATTTATAGTAAAGTATAATGATAAACTGATGCATGCCAATTTAAATCGATCTCACTAAACTCTCAGAATTGTACGATCTCGTAAACTGAGGATAACTTTATTCATGTGATAGTAAAAGGTATTGTAAATATATATTTTATGCATTTAATTGTCTATGCGATAGATTTGAAAAGCCGGGGTCTGGTTCGATCACAATTTATGAACGATTTATACGTACTGTGGGGTAAATAGATTTAGTTCTAGATGTTATTGGTGGTATAAACGCGTAATAGGATTTTGATTTGGTTGCCTTGTGTTGGTAATCATAGTTTTTAGTTCAAGTAGAGAATGAACTCATGGGTCTTATGAGGAATAACTACAGATAATATATAATAGAAAATTTCTGGCAAGGTATTGATGGGCAATTGTTTTTTTAGGGTTCCGTACCCGAAGGGTAAAAACCGGACCCTATTATTAAGACTCCACTGTCCGTCTGTCTGTCTGTGACCAGGCTGTATCTCATGAACATGATGTACAAACATACATGATGTATGTCACAGATGATGTATTTCTGTTGCCGTGGTAACACCAAATACTAAAAACAGAATAAAATAAATATTTAAGTGGGGCTTCCATACAACAAACGTGATTTTTTTTACCATTTTTTGCTTGATATTAATAACGGCAACAGGTAGACGCTTGAAATATTCACAATATTATAGTGTCTAATGTTGTATAGATAATGGTACGGAACCCTTTGTGCGCGAGTCCGACTTGCACTTGGCCGGTTTTTTTTAATTTAATTAGTCTTTATTGTTGAGATCACAAGTCATGTTTCATACACTCTATGCACCATCAACGTTCATACACTGTTTTTAAAATTGGCGACTTGTATCAATCAATCAGCCTATCAAAGTCCACTGTTGGACATAGGCCTCTCCGTATGTGTATATCCATTCCTGCCACCTTCTTTAGGTCGTCGGTCCATCTGGCTGGGTATATTAAAATAACCCATATATATATATTGGATATATAAATAGGGACTTAATCGCGGTAATTTACCGCGACTTTACCGCCATGAAGTCCCGACTTATACATCTCAAATTCACAAACTATATACGCAACCCACCTATCTAGCGACGCCTTGGAGGGTCACGGTGAGGCATTGGCTTTTTTTAGACATCTCTAAGGCTTTTTAACCAGATCTGGAACGAGATTCTTTTAAGCAAGCTTCCAGCATATGGCAAACTAACGGAGCTCTGCGACTGAATATCAGATTTCCTAAGGGAACGGTTGATTCGAGTCGCCTTAGATAGATGCTCTTCCGACCTAATGGCAATGAATGCGGTAGTAGCGTAATGGCTAAGGCGTAGGACTTGCGATCAAGTGGTTGCGGGTTCGAATCCCACCCAGTACTCTACCGTCGTGAACCCACTCCTAACACAAGCATTTAACTTAGCTGGAAGGGTTAACAAGAATACTAGTAATGTGAGATCCACGTTGCTGATTATATTGGCACGAATTAAACACTTTGACAGCTCCTTTTTGGTTCGAGTCGCCGAATTCTGGCATGAACTGCCTTAGTTTATTTTTCCACACAATTATAAGCCTGGAACGTTTACGAGTAGGTACTTGTACTTGAAGAGTATTGTATTGTATTCACTCTACAAGTACAAGTTTCAAGAGAAACCTTTTCAGATTTGGATGAGCTTGTACCATCCTGATCTTCATCGTCAATTTCCATCAGGTCAGTTCGAAGACAAACGCCTATGCCTTTATATTATTAATATATAAAAAAATGTAAATCAAATATTATTATGATTCCTGTATGAATAAACTATTACTGTAAATTGCCGTCTTACTGTAAATGTATTAAATGAACTTAGAACCTTAACACAATATTTTTGTAACCGAGAGCTTTTTTAAAATGTAACCCAACTATATACCGGCAATACATAACCATCCTAAAATATGACCACAGCTTTATACACGTTGTATATTTATGCGAAATTGATCCATATGCTCATGAATTCTTGATTCATAGAAACACACACATCGTACATATGTCCGACAATATCGATGAACTTATACAAAATATTCCAAACTAACGGCAGCTGTCACACCGAACATTGCCCGCACAATGGTACGCGTGCACAGAACTGATTTACAGTCCGATTGAATACTTATACGGTGTGAACGCGATCCAACCTTGTTTAATATTTATGAGGTTGAAATGTTCTTTAGGCTTTGCGTAAATGTTTTGAACTTTTAATAAAAATATTTATTTGCATTTCAAATTCCCTCCATGGTAAGTGAATGTAATAAATGATAGTTTAGAAAAACTAAAAAAAAATAGGCAGTCATGGACCTGCCGACAGAAGTGAAATAAAAACGAAACGATGAACTTAAAACGTCACATTAGCAGGTTGGTGCCATTAATTAATAAGGAGCTGACAGAACTCAATGTTTAGATTAGCGCCCTCTAGTGGATCTATATATGTATTATTAGCGTGATGGTCACAAGTTCAGTGCTTTTTCCCCATAGCAAAAGTGCCACACGTGCCTAAAGAAGTTTTCACTTCAAAAACACGCTTCAATAGCGAACAAAAGTAAAAAGAAGTTCAACAAGTTCAATATGTGGGACTCGTCAGAACGAAAGATAAGAACCCAAGTTCGAGGGGCTTATTTGTAGCCACTGAATAGTTCCACTAATCACCTGCTGACTCCATCATCAGGTCAACTCCAAGACGCCACATTATAGTATTGTCATCCAAACTACATATACATACGAAGTTTCATCTCGATACGACAATTAGAAGTAGGTTAAAATTGAATTCCAAGAATTGTTTTCATAGTCCTACTAATATTATAAACGTGAAAGTTTGTGAGGATGTATGGATGTGTGAATGTATGAATGTTTGTTTCTCTTTCACGCAGAAACTACTGAACCGATTGCGATGAAACTTGGTATGTAGATAGCTGGAGACCTGGATTAACATATAGGCTACTTTTTATCCCGATATTACCACAGTACCGGGACGTTCTCGGATGAAACCACAAGGTGTAGCAGCAGCGGGGCGTATTAAAAACACGAACTATCAAATAAATGGTTTTGAAAAATATTTTGAAATATGTTATATACCCGGAGAGGTAGCCAAAATGTGTATTTAATATTACGTACCTATATTTAGTACTTATGTCTACATTTTAAGTACCGTGTAAATTTAGGTAATCCTATTGATGTGTGCTAGTCACATTCTAGAGTTATTGCTGCTACCAAAACGTTTCAAACAAAATAAAAATCATTAATAATTTACCCAACTCAGGAATCAAACGGAGGAACACATGACACACAAACTTATAGATTGGACCTAATGTGACAGTCGTTTAATGTCCGACTCCTTACCTAAAAACTTACCTTTTAATTATAATTTCTAGTGAAATATACTTACTTATAAAGAATAGAATATTTTGTAAGATAATACTTAGATTTACTTTATAATAAGCAAGGTATTTGTGTTTAAACAAGTTTTTGTGAAATATTCTCTGTGTGTGTTATAGGGTCCACTCATATTAATCTCCAAACTCCATTGTGATTGATTTGAATATATGTAGTAAGAGCTCAATAATTTACAATAGCAAATTTCTAGCATTAGCATAAAAATTATGCTCAATCCATGTTGGGCACAAATGCCCAACATGGATTGATTGATCTGCCTAGTTTGGGATCAGACGGCCGTGTGTGAGATGTGTGGAGTTATTATTATTATTTATTTTTGAAAGAGGATTTTAAACATTAACCGGCCCGTGAATGAAATGTAATTATATTTTATTCACGGCCGAAACGTAATAAAACTAGTTAAATTTAACTAGTTTTATTACTTTCTTTTTCTACTCAAATGTTTCTAATTTTTAAACGACTTCAAAAAGAAAGTCATTCTCTTTTTGACTCTTCGCAATATCTTCGACATTTGTGAACCGATTTCAATAAATTTTTTTTTCATTATATTTAATTCGTTGTACATAAGGTTGGTCTCATTTGAATTTGAAGAAAATATTCTACCTCTAAGACGAAAAATACAGCTTATTAAGCATTGAAGTCGATGATACTTTTTTTAAAAGTTTAATTATATAACAATGCGATTCATTATTACTAGAAGTGCAACGTTTATGAGAGAGATATGCTAAATAGAGATAGAGAATAATATGTCTTGCTTATTTATGCCTTTTTAATTTAGCCGAGTATGCAAAAAAAATATTTTTCGGGTCCGAAGCTAGTCGGGCATCCCGAATATATTATTAAGCGTGAGTATATCTTTCATAAATATGAATACGACTCAACATTTTTGCACGTGGGGCACTTTTGGGATGGGGAAAAAGCCCAGAACTCGCGTGACCGTCACGCTCAGATACATACATACAGATGTGTGTGTATATGTCTATATAAAATAAATATACATAAATATGTGCAAAATACCAGCAATATTTACTATATTCGCTGGTATTTTCAATTAATTAGAGCCGATGTTTTTATTGCTCAGACTTCCCAGCAACAGACAGCCATGCGACCTTAATTTGCTATAGCTATTGCCATATCAATCCAATCAATCCTTTGCCTTTCAATATACTCCTAATTTACTCATTTTTTATTCCCAAAGTGCCCGGTTGACAGAAATAGGCTTAGCCCCTATTACTTGCGTGGGACCAAATTGGGAAAAAGTGGGTGTTTGATACACCTCTGTCTACCCCTTCGGGGTACAGGCATAAGTGTATGTATGTAGTCACTTCTTCGAAATAAAATACACATGTAGACGACAACTCTTCTAAGATTTCAATACATTAACAGACAGTTACACGATCAAGTTTATCATACATATTTAAAAAAATCAGGGTTTAAAAATCACTTAAAAGTACTTAAATATATCACAATTGCGATGGCTCAAAAAAAGGTTTTAATATTCGCTTATATAACCCTAAAAAATGACCAAAAAATGATTTATAGTTAACAAGAGCATATTGCGGCATCGATAGGTACCGTTTTATCCTACTTTGTATAAACGATTCCATCGTCAACAGAGCGAGTAATAACCGCAACGTGATGATTGATCAATACATGCTAATAATATAAGATGTATGTCTGTTGGTAACAGAATAAATAATGTACTTTTTAACTCGCTATTATTAGCTTCACTTGTTACTAACTAATTACATTAACAAATCTTGTTATTAAATTTTAACCTACTAGCCCACTCAACCTAGCAGTTTTATGATCAAAAATGAACATTTCGATTACCACGCATTTTATTTTTGGATAAATAGTTAACAATTTAACGAATAAAATGACTTTTTTTGTATTTCGTGTGATATCTCGTTTCCAGTACATTTTCATCATTTCATCGTTATATGTGGCTATTTTTTCTCCATTACTACTCCAAATACCTACAAAATGAGACCTATTCAAAGTCGCTAAGTGCTTCTGTTTAACAGTAAATGAAGGTCAAAGTAAAAAAAAAGCGTTTTTTTTCAACATTTCACAACTTTGAAAGGAACGTATGTAGAAGTCTGAAACTTATTGAAATTGTATTTTGTGATGATATTAAAAAGTGCTATAAATTTCAGCGAATTCGGTTTTAAACTTTTTAATTTATTAATCATTTATTTTTTTAGCCTTAATTGCAAATTGTGCCATTTTTTTTTCAAACTACTAAACTGGTCGGACCAGCTTAATTAAAATTTATGAATTCGTTGAAATTTTTAAGAAATATCTTTTAATTATAGTATAGAAGTAAAACTTTGTATGTATAATGTACTTTTGATAACAAAGGTATAATTTGCAATCTTGGAGTTGATCTGATGATGGAGCCAGAAGGTGGATAGTGGAACTTCTGAGTGGGTACTAATAGCCCCCTTGATATGTGTTATAAACGTCTACGAATAGCTACAGGGGTCCAGTGTATACGTTGACCTCTCATGGTACGGAAATTCTATACAATGACAGTGCAAGTTATACTAAACCTCGATATAAAACAAAACATTTACAGTTAATAATTTATGGTCGCAATTGAATTTCGATTGATCGAAATTAATGCCTGTATTCTTGCTAGTAACGCATTCCTAAACGGTTCATTCGCATCAATTAAAACTTTTTACAAAAATTATCTTTTAAAAAAAGTATCACCGACTTCAATGTGTCTAATCATGATAAATTTAATTAAAGGGGTCATCCATAAATTACGTCACACGAATTTTGGACACGGGGGGTCCAAAATTCGTGTGATCACATTTGTGGTCACATTTGTGGAACCATCATCGATGTATACAATTTTTAGATATTTATTGATTTTTCAAAAACCGCTCGACCGATTTCGATATTATTTAAATGGGACCACCTGGAAAGTATACCCTTTGAAACATAAAAAGAATTTTCAGAATTGGTTCAGACGTCTTCGAGTAATTGGTGAATATACATAAAAAAAAGATTCTGGCGAATTAAGAACCTCCTCCTTTTTTGAAGTCGGTTAAAAATAAAACTGAAACCCCGTTTGTATCCTTGAACTACCTTTTCAATAAAAATATCTGTTCAGTTCAATAAAAGAAAATTAACGGAATTAAGAACGTCTCTCCTTTAAGCTGCAAGGTAACAGTTATTATTTAGTTTAAAATAAAATAAAGAAATTGAGACAGATATTGCCTCGCGTAACCACAACCGCAGTTAATATTTAATAAATAAAAGAATAGGAAAATTTAATATATTAAATAAAATTTATTACGAAATAAACAAATTATGATCAATTTCTAAGCACTAAAATAAATACGATATTATCTAATTGAGACACCAACAGTTACTTTGTCTAAATATACGGGCATTGCAGAGAAGCGCTTGCAGCACTTCTTCTTCTTCCGCTTGTCTTCTGGGAGGAAGTTCAAAATTATCAGGTCTTCGTCTGTTGTTGCTGTTGCTAGAATATAGAAGGAAATATATTTGTTTACTGGAGACCATTTTAGTTTTTGGAACTAATATTAGTATTTAATTCAATTATAAGGACATAATATCAGTACTAATATTGTAACGCTTAACGCTAATGTTCGAAAGTTGTCATCAGCGTGACAAACATGTATATCGCGATGCAGGATTCAAGGACATAAAGTAGTTCAGCGTACATTCGTCAGATGGTACCGGTTATTAGAACCGTCTCGACCGAATAACGATTGATCGCGTTAGGGTTTGCATGCCTTTAGCAAATTTCGTTTCTGTTTAGCAGTGGGGGCAGACCAGCAAACGAGCTGACGGGTCACCTGATGGTAAGTGACTACCACCGCCCAGGGGCACCCGCAACTCAAGAGTCACAAGTGCGTTGCTAGCCTTTAAAGTAGGACTAGAGGAAGGAAGGAGTAGGAGAAAGTGAAAAAGGGGAAGATGGGGTGGGAAAGGGTGGGGGAGGGAAGTGTTTAGTCTCCGGTAACCTCACTCACTCGGCGAAAAGTAATGCAAGCATTGCTACACTGTGGGTTTTCTGAGGTCATCGTATCACTCCGGTCGAGCCGGCCCATACGTGCCGAAGCATGGCTCTCCCACGAATAAATTCCTTCGTCTGTAATGTCATCCAAAGGTGGACTTGGTCAGATACAGACACTTTCCAGCTATCCTGTTACTGCTAATCTGTGGTTTATTGTAAGTCCTCCCCTTGGTGCCAAAGTTTATACACGTACCAAGTTTAGTACCATCTGGACTGAAGACCATGGTTCGGATGCGATCGAGCCTCGTCGAGCCCTCGCCCCACTGGTCTACCACCGTGTTCGGGTCGCTCATCACCACCAGTTGAGAGCTTGTCTTTGGGTATGATAGCTCCGTGTCTACAAAATAAAATTAGATGGTAGAATGTGATGATTTTTTTTTTTTTTTTTCATGGTATAGGTGCAAACGAGCAGACGGGTCACCTGATGGTAAATGACTACCGCCGTCCATGGGCACCTGGAACTCGAGAGTCAAGTGCGTTGCCGCCCTTTAAGGTGGGAGTAGGAGAAGAAGGGGAGGAGGGGAAGAGTGGGAAGAGGGGTGAGAGGTGAAGGATGGAAATAAGGGAGAGGGAAGGGTTAGGGCCTCCGGTAACCTCACTCACGCGGCGAAATGCAATGCAAGCATTGCTTCACAGCCGGTTTTCTGTGAGGCTGTGGTAACGAGCGGAGTCGAACCTGCCCATACTTGCCGAAGCATGGCTCTCCCACATTTGCTTTGATTAAGATTTAATAAGTTACTAGGTTTTGCCCGCGCGATTAAAGGTTTATGTTCTGTAAAATTTCATGATCATGGGTTGAGTAGTTAAATGTAATAAACAAACTTACAGTCGGAAATATATGTATTATAAGATAGGATAGTTTGGATATAAAAATATGAAATTGAACTGAAAAGGGGGAGGACGAGTCCACGAGGGTGGACTTTTTAATGCAAAAGGAGACTTTAGAACGTTTTAGCATAAAATAAACTTATTACAGGTATTACTAATACGTACACACAAAAAAATTTACAGAAATTATATTTATTTTTGTTACCGCTCCACTAACCTAAGCGCGTAAGAAGTAAGAAGAAGCACTAACTGTGTAAGAAGTGGGTTTACATCAGCAGTATTGTAGGTGGAGTTCGAACAACCACTCCATCTCTTCCAGACGATGTGGTCTGTAGATATTATACCAAGTGGCTGATCCCTACCTGTATTCCATAAGCTAAGTACCAGCTCGCCAGTTCTTTCGCTGAAGAGCATTGCATCCAAGCTGTAGTGGTTCCTGCCCAGCGTGTGTTTGCGAACTTTGCCCGTCGGTGCGTCCCAGAGCGTGACGCGCGCGTTCAGCGTCGAGGTGACGGCTCCGATGCCTAGAAGCGCACTGCGCCAAGGATGCCATGCTAGGGCCTGGAATATTTGAATAATATAAATTTATATGTGGTTGTGTGGAAAACAATATTTCCGATAATTCAGTAGGCTGAAGTTGAAATAATTGAAAATATATCACTGAAAATGAAAAAATATTTTTTAATCATCTTTTTTTACATTCCATACCACAGTAAAGTTAGTTTTATTTATACACGTAAGTTGAAGGACAGAGAAGTATTCATGAATTAATGTTTTGTATTGTACACATAACACGCAACAAATTACGAATCAAAGCATACATATCTACTATTTATTTTATAGGGTCACTATTTAAATTTGGTTAATTAACTATCTTTTTGGAAAACAAAAGGCTAGGGTTACCACAATTGCATGAGAACAGAGATATGGTTGGTAGCACACAGTTGAAGTGGAATCTAGTGCAAACTTTTAAAATTAACCTTAATAGCCCAATCTGACGTCAATCGAGAGAACAGCTCGAGTCTGGGCCAGGTGAACACTAGTACATCATCGTCGTTGACGGCAGCCGCCGTGACGTAGCGAGCATCAGGAGACACACGAGTGATGAAGATCGAACCGCGACTCGCGCTGCACCAGCTGATCCTGCTCGCGTCTCGAGTGAACGACACTAGGGTACCTCGGGAACAACCACTGGAAAAACCACCTCATTTTCAGCACTACAGGATAGTATTCAATTTTACAAACAAATTTTGTTGCGCATCAATATGCCACTAGAAATTATCATTAGCTATTATTCAGTCTTATAGTATCACGAATCTTACGGTACCTATATAAAATCTTTAGATTAAATTTTTTATAGATGTCACATTTTGATTCGTTTTCCGATAAATATTTGACAAACAATTAATTATTGCATGTGTAACGACAAATTCTGAGTGTTCAGATATCATATTGTGATTATTTTTTTGGAAAGTCCTCATTGGATGTCCTCCTCCCCTTGGCGAAGAGGTCTGTCGGACTCTTACTGACGAAAAACTATTAACCGCAACCCCCGAATAGGCATTGACCCGTCTCAATTAAGACGGGTCCCGTCACCCATCGGTCGCAATCTTTTGAGAAGCGCGCGCTCTAGGCACTGGGTGATGCCTCTCGAGCCTGTATCTGTATGGACGATATTGTAATTATTTTAATTCTCTAATTATTATATCAATCGGAAAATACCAAATCATGTGACTTTAATAACACTCAAAAACTATTTAACGGAATCCAAGGTATTTAAAAATTATATTCTGAAAACAAAATAAATTATTAGATGTACATTTTTACATAACAGGAAGATATGTAAATGTTTCCTTAATCAGACAGAAGATTTACAAATGCTCATAAGAAAACAAAATCGCGAGAACAGCTCCCAGAAAACCGCGGTTTCCCTAGACATTAAAATGTAAATCTTTGGATTTAAATGCAAGATTTAAGATTTCATTGCTAACTTCAGACTATGGGAATTTAATATCATTTTTTTTTAATGAATTACGTGATAAAAGAGTTGCCAGTTGGGCTCCAGTCCATGGCGGTGATTGAGCAGTAGTATGGAGGTGTGTAGTGGTAGCATCGGCATCTGTTCTGGTCGACGCGTTTGCTCAATTCAGTGTCGTGGACTTCCACCGTCTTCGCGTCTGTACCAAGCTAGGGAATTAAAAAGGGTTGAAAATTAAAGATATAAAAAAAAATGGGCCTAGTCCCTACCTACTTGTTACTACTTTATAAACTCGCAGTAAAAATAACTACTTATAATTATTATAATTCTGTTGGTACTGTGAGGTTTTTAAAGTTCATTACCAAAATTTTTCATTATTTTTAACCGACTTAAAAAAGGATGAGGTCATCATCGGTTCTCTATGTAACCAATAACCAGCGTACTGATAATCGAAGTTCTAGTGTGGAGAAATGGGGTGTCATTATGGTATTGATCGCGATAGGCCGTAATTGACTTAGTACTAATAATTCAACAACATTTTGGCGAAGATTTTTGAACAAATAATCTACGTAGTTTTCTCAGTTTTTGAGTTCTATCATTCTTGTTTTATAATCACATGTTTTTCAGAATTTTAAAAATCGTTTCCGATTTTTCATTGGACGGGCTTAGTGCAATAGTCATTAATAAAACTAACAGCTCAATTTTACCCGTAATAGTTTATTAATGAGCAAAATGAAAAGAGTGAAAGTTTAATTGGTCTCTTTTTTACTCTGTGGCAACAACAACATACTATGTAAAAATAGAATTGATAACACTTTTTGTTTTAGTTCATTGGTTCACTGATTTCTTTAATCAATAAAGTTTCTAGTGTCTATCAACTCACTATAAGCAGTTTTCCTTTGGGGTCGAATTTGCAGCACCGTATGCTGTAGTCCGTGAAACCTTGGCTGATCTGGCTCTGGGTGCGCCAGCTCCACTTGTGATAGCTCCTCCCCAAAGCCGCTACCAGGATATTGTCGTTGGACCAGTCGAGCAGTTCTGGAACTATCATAAAAATCTATGGTAGATTCAGATGAGATTTTAGATTTCAGCGGATCGAAAAAAAGCGAAGACCTCAGTGTGCACAAAACTAAATTGCAGAAATTAATATTGGATACAGTTTAAAATCAGACGGCCTCGGTTATGCGTATCATGGAATACTAGGGTCGGTTCCCAGGTTTGGTAAAATATTGCTCAATTTCTCTCTTAGGAAATTTTCAGTGACAATAATTATTAGTGTGATGAATAGTATACTCCAAAATACCTACAAGCAGCATCACTATAAGTTGGCAGATCCAGGATGCTATCGGCGGAGGAAAGGTAGCTCTTTGTCCTGGGTATGCACGGCCAGAGCTGACCGCACTCCTCGCCATCTAAATCCAAGCTGGTATCCGGCTTAATGGGCTCCAGGCCGAAAGCCGAGTCTAAATACCTGGCGTATTTCTTTTCTTGTAGGTGCTTTGTACACTGTGGAAGTTTTATTAAATATTAACTGATAATATAATTTAACTAATGATATAATTTTTAATAACGAAATTAGAACTAAAACAAAAATAATAGATGTACAACATAGAACGAGACTACTTAAATGGCGCGTGGCCGGACATTTCTGTAGATTGAATGGCAATAGATGGGCAAAACGTTTGACAGAGTGGGGGCCGAGAATCAGAAAAGAGGAAAGGAAGGCCAAATAAAAGATGGATAGACATTTTCAATCACAGAAGTGGACCTGATTGGATGCGAAAAGCCCGGGAAAGAGATACATGGAGAGAAGTATTGTTTTATATAATGTATAATATAAACATCAATGAAAGAAAATATATAAGTACATAATAATATTGCACATTACACGGGTAGCGCAATGGTTAAAGTGGTCGCCTCGCTACCACGAAGCGCCGAGTGTTGTGGGTTTGATTCCCAAACGGGTAGAAAAATTGTGTGATCGTACATATAATTGTGATAATCTAAATTATTTTAGTGTAGGTTAAGTTCTTTTCTAATGTTATCTTTAAAGTACGTAGTAGACAATAAAGACTATTTTTACTGCTCCGCTCCCAAGGTTCGTAGCGTGACGTTATATAAATTGTAACTTCTCTTAATGTATTTGATACAAACAGGATTTTACAACGCGGTCGAGTAGAAACTTTGATTAGGGATTTCAAACAAGCTCCATGTTAATTATAACTATTATATACTAATGGATATTGAATTCGAATTGGTATAATTTGCAGCGCGCATTCTGTCAATTGCGCCAACTGTCAAACTACTGACAGTTGTGTCAAAAGCGCTAAGGTTACATTAGAAAAGTTAATGTGGTCGTTAAGTTTTCTTAAATTTTCTAATTTTCCGCGCAACTGTCTTAATTTTTTGCTTTCATAAGTAGCTTCCCCTGACAATAACAAAAAGAATTAGCGAAATCGGTCCAGCAGTTCACGTGTGATGCCGTGACCAAGGGAAATAGGGATTCATCCCACTAATGTTTAAATGTGAAAGTTTGGATGGATGGATGGATGTTTATTACTATTTCACGCCAAAACTATTAAACCGATTGCGATGAAACTTGGTATGTAGATAGCTGAAGACCTGGATTAACGTATAGGCTACTCTTTATCCAGATATTCCCACGGGATCGGAACTTATGCGGGTAAAACCTAAAAAAAAGTTTAAAATAAATCAAAAAAATATTCTTTGATCAAATCAAACCAAAAAGACGTGAAAATACGTGTGTATCATTAATTAATTTTTCTTTTTTTTTTTCTACTAAAATACTAGCAAGGAATGCAAACAAGGATAGGGGTTCCCTGACACTATCTTTTTTATTGTATAGGGGCAAACGAGCAGACGGGTCACCTGATGGTAAATGACTACCGCCGCCCATGGGCACCTGCAACTCAAGAGTCGCAAGTGCGTTGCCGCCCTTTAAGAGAGAGGGGAGTACTACTACTGTACTTTATGACGACGTTCGAGCATACAAATGCAAAAAAAATATGAAAATGGGGCAAATGAGCAGACGGGTCACCTGATGGTAGGTGATTACCGCCGTCCGTGGACACCTGCAACTCAAGAGTCACAAATGAAGCGGTGGTAGCATAATGGCTAAGGCGTCGGACTTGCGATCGAGTGGTTGCGGGTTCGAACCCCACCCAGTGCACTACCGACGTGAACTCAATCCTAACACAAGCATTTAGCTTAGTTGGAGAGGTTAACAAGAATTCTAGTAATGTGTGACCCACGTTACTAGTAGCACTTAAAAAAAAAAAAAAATGCGTTGCCGGCCTTTAAGGTGGGATAAGGTGGCTCTTTTCTTGAAGGTTGTATCGGTCCGGAAATACCGTTGGCGACAATTTGTTCCATATATTGATTGTGCGAGACAAAGAGTTTTTGGAGAAGCGTACAGGGGTGGAGTGTCTAATATCTAAATGGTGGGACATTTTTTGATTTTAATTTTGAACATAGGCACCCAATTGTTTTTTTTTTTATGTTGAGTATGTCGTGTTGATTTTTTTCTACTATAAAACAGACAAGTACCTACTTGTTATAATTGCAACATTGTATCAGAATATCAAGATGATGAAACAACTATATTATTAGGGTTTTGAACGTTCAAGAATGTACAAATGAAAGACAAAGAGACGTAGTCATGAGTAGAAAGGTTAGTTTAAAAACACCAGTTTGTCATATACAAAGGGATTCGTGGGAGAGCCATGCTTGTTCGACCGGAGTGATACCATGGCCTCATAGAAAACTGGCAGTGAAGCAATGTTTGCATTGCTTTTCGCCGACTGAGTGAGGTTACCGGAGGCCCTAACCCTTCCCGCTCCTCTCCCCCTGTTCCCCCTTTCCCCTATTCTCACCTTAAAGGCCGGCAACGCACTTCTGACTCTTGAGTTGCAGGTGCCCATGATGTCATTTACCATCAGATTGCACGTCAGCTCGTTTGCCCCCTATACCATAAAAAAAATACAAGTTCCGACTGAATGTTATGTAATTTTTGTTTCTTTTAGTCGGCGCCTTGTCAACTTACCCAAACGTCATCCGTGCCCTTGTCCCGGGCGCCCCAACGGACTTTCCTACTGAGCTCCGGCAAACACTCCCTCGGTGTCACAAACCGATCTACGCGGGGTCGCTGCTTGTTGAACTGTAAACAAAATGTTTTTATCATAAACAAGGGAGCATTACTGCGAAACATAACTAGTTTTCTTCAGAACGTTGGTCGAATTTCTCGGAACTGGACATAAACGTACGTGGAAAGAATTATGCGTTATTCCGCGGACGAGCGAGCTTTTTCTGGGAACGCGCAGTAGTTATGCGAGTTTCGTAGAAAACGCGCAGTCAAGTGCGCATTGATACGCTATAACATAATTATTTATAAATTTCTGTGTTTTGTTTCGTTATAGATTTGGTTAAGTTAGAGTCTGATTATATGTGAGGGTTCTGTAATGAGTAACTTTTTTTAAATTAAAAAAAATAAAAAAATAAAAATAATTTTATGGGCATTTTTGTTTGCGGATATGACACGTCTATACTGAAACTGAAAAAAAATTGATTTCAATTGCTTAAAAATATTTTTTAAATAAATTACCATAAAATTATTTTCTTTTAAAAATATAAAACTTTATTGCTTTTCTACTTTAATTTTTTTAAATTTTATTTAAAATTATGTAAAATAAATATAAAATGAAAAAAAAAATTGAGGAAACTTTAAATTTTGTTACTAATCTCGTTGTTTACAGAATTATAATAGCCTAGTGTTGTTTGTAGGTATTTACACTGACATTAGACGTCTGACAGGGGAAGCCTAGTTTATATAGTCTAGTGTATCTAGGCGTTAAAACCAATTTTCACAGACATGCTTCAAATAAAAAAAAAATAAAGTACTTACATAATAAGCTATTTTTAACTTTTATTCTATAAAAAGTTTAAATTGTCATAAGTGTCAATTGACAAACTGTCATAATATAAAAGACAAGTCTAACATCATCATACTGCATTAAATAATTTAAATTAATGCAAGGGCGTTGTACGATCTTTCGGTAAAATGTACCGACAAGTTCCTGATGTACATGGAAGTACCGTATGCTCTGAATAGCGTAACATAGGCACACAACAGCTATATTTGCCATTAAAGACAGCGCCATCTATTATCACTCGAGATCATCATGCTACTTGTGGCTATCTACCTTCTCCACACTTGTCCAAGAACTTTGGTACTTAGAATGGAGCGGTGACACAGTTCATGTATAAGCTTGACGCGACTAGACGGCATCATGCCGTATGGCAATGGAGTCAAAGTGCATTAATATTAATAATTGACTTTAAATAAAAGTGTCACCTACTTCAATGCATCTTTAATGATAGATGATGAATGATAGTCGGCGGTTAAACCTCAATTTTGTTTTTTAAAAAAGAATACTAGCAACGTGGGTCACACATTACTCCACCGCCGCCGAATTATGTTACTGCTAATGTTTGAGGTTGTTCCACCTCGGTTCAGTCACTACAATTAGGTGTCTTGATGGCATTTGGTCAACATTCGGCTAAAACTAGGTCAAAACCATGTTTAATCTTCACAATACACAAACTGTGGTTGTAAAAAACTACGAGTGAAAGAACACGTTGAAATAGAATTACTATCTCTTTTATCAGATTTTTTCTTTTTTTGTTGTTGTTAAAGACTTCTAAAAAAAATTCCTAAAATCGCAAGAATTTTGTAGTCAAAATATTTATTTTTTTATTTTAAATCTAACGTTATTTTATGGTCAATTAAATTTATTAAAAATATTCTTAGAAATAAATCAACATTTCCTTTCCAGCCATTACTTGCAGACTATTTTATGTTATTAGCTATGGAGTTGGGATGAAAAATCTAAAAGATAAAAAAACAGAACTAAGAACGGTACTAGAATGGTAAGTTAGCCACCTTGTTGTGGCACGATGTAGAACATATCTGCATTTCACGCACAGATGACGAGAACTCGCACGAGATGACAAATCACAACCT
Organism: Euplagia quadripunctaria; assembly: GCA_963859945.1. Lineage (NCBI taxonomy): Eukaryota > Metazoa > Arthropoda > Insecta > Lepidoptera > Erebidae > Euplagia > Euplagia quadripunctaria. Next base: position 4,372,735 of record OY982568.1, on the reverse strand, counting down.
GACTGACTTCATGAGTGTGACTGTCTAGAAAACCCCAAATGAGTCTTAGTGATATTCTAGTCAAAGTGACAGAGTAATCACTACATATTGTAAAACAAAGTCTGCCGCGTCTGTCTGTCTGGTCGCGATAAACTGAAAAACTACTGAACGGTTTTTTATGCGTTTTTCACTAATATACAGAGTGATTCATGAGGAAGGTTTAGGTGTATAATTTGTTAAGATTTTGTGTAAATTGATTGAAATATGTTAATGATTGTTGAAGATGTCTCATCTACCCATGCGAAGCTGGGGCGGGTTGCTAGTAAGTAATGTTAATAAAAAATACTCGTCACTTATTTTTGGACATAAATATGGAAATATCCATTCCTTTTATCATGCTTTGTTTCTTACTGTTTTAATGCATTCACTGTGATGAATATTGTTCACAAAATTGAGCAAGCAAAGCTTTGTAAAGGGACTAAATCTATTGACGGTGTGAAAAATGGTGCCAGTCTATAAGAAAATAGTGCAGTTAATAGCGGCACGACAGTGCAGCGATAAATTTGACAAGAAATAACAATAGACTTACTAAAAAAAATATATTGAAGTACTACTATTACTAGAAATATTTGTTTTTGGTGAAAAAGTACGAAATATTCGGGTCCAAAAAGTTGGAATGATTAATTACCTATTAAACTGGAAGGTCCCAGTAATGGTGTAACAAAATCAAGATGATAATTATATGCTAATAGAAATCTTCTCTTGATCAATTTATTAGAAAAAATAGATACTAAAATAGAACAATAGCCAGAGGTAACTTTTGAACTATTGCGTTCCATGATAATATAATTAATGTGTTGAGTTGAGACAGCCTGTGACCACGGCCAGTGAAACCTGGTCAAAACGTCAAGCCAATATGAAATACTTACCTTTTAAATACGTGCTGGCGTTAATTCCGTCAACATAATTATAAAAGTCAGTTTTATCATATACGTAAAAAGTATATGACTGTTTACCAGTTCTAATACTAGGTAATATTTTAATGTTCTTATTTTAATTTTCATTCATTTTATTTCAAACTAGCAACCCGCCCCGTCATCATTATATTTCAACCAATTTACACAATACGTTAACAAATTATACACCTAAACCTTCCTCATGAATCACTCTGTCTATTGGTGAACAACCGCATGAAAATCCGTTCAGTAGTTTTTCAGTTTATCGCGAACAGACAGGCAGACAGACAGACAGACAGACGTGGCGGGGGACTTTGTTTTATAATAAGTGACTCACAATACGAACGGATTCACTTTTAGTTATACAATTATACTTTGCTTAAAAACTTACTCGGACCAGAAAACTTAAAAACAATTTCCCAAAACCACCTTTCGTATCAGTCTGTAAACGCTCAACATCACAAAAAAGTACTTGACAATTCGACGAGTCTATATATGACAGGTATCGTTAGTTGCGGCGTTCAGATATCTTCACTACATCACCTCTGTGGTACTATATTCTTGCATCATCGTCGAAGATAAATAGTTGTAACAAAATTCAAGGCAATTGGATGCTGAAAAGAAGTGCTTGGAAATTTAAATTACAAAGGGCGAGGTCGCTCCTAGAGGCCTGGGAAAGCCCCAGGAGGGTTCTGTGCTTCTAGAAGGAGCTAGGCTGGCCCCCTTATCTGAGCGCATAATGGAACGCCTAAGAGTATAAATGTGGAAACAGAGCCATACACCAATACTTATAGATCACAATATCGTAATAATAATCGTGGGAGAGCCATGCTTCGGAACGTATGGGCCGGCTCGACCGGAGTGATACCACGGCCTCACAGAAAACCGGCAGTGCAGTAATACTTGCATTGCTTTTCGCCGAGTGAGTGAGGTTACTGGAGGCCCTAACCCTTCCCTTCCCCCTCTCCTCTCCCCTCCCCCTCTTCTACCTTAAAGGCCGGCAACGCACTTGTTTACACGCGCAGAATTAGAGTTCCGCGCAAAAAAACATAAATATGTAACTGTACACGCGAGCTAATAAATATATTTATAAAACAATAAAGTTTTTGACGTTTCTGTTTATAAACTAATAATTGTTTTAAGGATATTATTAAAAAATCTTTAGTATTTAAAAACAATATTAGGGACATATTATCGAAATGTTTTATTAAAAAAAAATCCACACTAACTTTCGCGTTCCATGATATAATTATGTATTTATACGGGAATTAACGCGATCACGAAAAGGTATTACAGAGGTATGTAATACCTTTTCGTGATCTCGTTAATTCCCGTATAAATACATAATTAAAAAATCCACAATTTTCTATTAAACTTTAAGACACAAATAATTCATAAAAGGGCTATTGCCATAGGGAACTCTAGAAAATAAGAATCAATACATTTTAAAGCAACACTTGTTTAACAATGCTCGCTAATTGTCCATGATTATTCCAATTAGCAGAAACAAGCCCCTTTTTAATCCATTTCATACCCTTAGGTGTTCTACGAGTAATGATTTCTAGGAAAATGCTTGACGCGCCGTCGGTAAAAACAAGAAAAGCTTAATAATTATCATTGTGCTGATTGAATGATGTATGTTCAGGGTGTTTTGCAATAAGGTTTGCATAATTAAAGGATTAGAATTTTAAATCGAGTGTTTAATTTTTTTTTTTAATTGCTTAATTTGTGCAAGAGTGTGTGGTGTCTTCCTTCGTGTGGGTGTTTATGGACGAATACAGAAAAAACGGTGATTTGAAAAAGAAAAATATTTTTTTTTGTGTGATTGCACATCACGTGACTGCACAAATGGCCCTTAAAAATACAAATACATGAAAATTTAAGTGTCTGTTTGTGATATCAAAATATCAGCTTTTTGGTAAACGTATGTGGAAGTTTATAGGCTATTTATGACAAAATCCATTTTTTTTAAATTTTGGTCTGCCTGTCAGTCTGTTTGTTTCGGAAAATCTCCGAAATGGTTTGAACGAGTTTTACGGGATTTTTACTTGCAGGTAGCTGGCGTAACAAGAAGTAATTTCAGTTACTTTAATTTTAGGATAATAATTAGGGTTCCATACCATAATATACGCTAGCGAAGCGGCGCTAGGCACAGCTAGTACATAAAAGTTAAGAGTATTGTTGTCAGCTTATAAGATTTGTAGTTAGTTAAGTGTAACTTGTACTCATGCATATGTTTGGGACAAGTTCGACTGATTTTGGTCTTGACATGCCCCTTTATCAAGAAGCAATGCGACCCGTCGCATCAGTACGACGTGGACGTGCCAAGCTTGTCGGGGATTCCGAGAAACGCATGTCAGTACAAACGTGTGTGTATTCTTTAGTAACTGTAAATATCATTCACGGCAGTTATTTTTTTGAAGTGATAACTTCTTATGGGAGGGTAAACCGATTCGTTACGTAACGCGTCACGGCGCCAGTCAGTCTGGCTTCCCTTTCTCTCACGCATACGGCAGCGGTAGACAGGCTGCTCTTCTCTTACTCTAACCCACAGCGCTAGCCGCATTAGTTTAAGTTATCACTTCTGTCGGGCGTCTCGAGACGCACACGTAATTTTTTTTTTTCTATTTATGCCTTCCTACCTTTTTTTAAATATTAATAAATAACTTTACATTTTTGTGCTCCAAACAACCCGGATATAAGAATATTGAGTCCATTTTCTAAAAAATTAACCCTTTTTTACCTCTTTAAGACGGAGAATTTCGTCTTTACATATTGTTTCGTAATTTAGTTAATATTTGCGTGTGAAAATAATCACAGAATCACAAGGGTTATCACTTAGACAATTAACTAGGACCGAATGTTTATTTGATGATGATGAATGATTTTCTTATCATTTTAATGAAGTAGATCTTAGAGATCGTTAAGCCCTTAACGCTTAATGACTTGACAACCTTTTAACGTAAACTGCAGTGCTCGAAAAAGGTCACATGTCAGTCACACCTGATGTTAGACACACAAACCATCATTTAGCCAAGTGTAATTAGGTGTATGTACAGATAGGTAGTTAGGTATAGTGAATTAATTGATTGATTGAATTTCTAATGCCACATACAGCAGTCGGTAACACATGGCCCGCGAGCCACATGCGGCCCGCGATTTGCCTCCTGCCCAAAAATTTATTAACTAAAAAGTTTTTAGTTAATAAATTTTATATACCACAATAAATCATAATTATAACGAAACTCAATTCTACAACGGATTGCTGAGTTCCATGAAGTTTCTGACAAACTGGAGATTTTTGTAAACCCTTTTTCTAGAATATCTGAAGTCTCCCATTCCCATTCCGCCACTGTCATAATTTGCGAGATGCTGTTGGCTAGAGAGCCAACATCACCTCCTCGCACATGACTCAGCGGGATCCTACACTCTGACTTCGGACTGTGGACAGAACCATGGTCTGCAGCGAGAGGCTGCCCGTAGCTATAGCCGTCGCATGGTCGAACCGCTGCTGCTAACAAGCAACAATTGTTGCGTACCCCGCACTTGGTCGCTCAAGTTGATCTTTCCATTCGACTATTAAGTCCGTTAGAGCTGGGGCCATGATGCCCCATACCAGCGCCTCCTTGCGCCAATGGTATAGCAATGCAAGATCCCGTGGTGCAGTTCCAGCTAGGAGACTCGACGATTCGAAGAAGACCGTACGGTGTCCTCTTATGATCGTGACTGCCATGGCCCACTGCAGGCGTATAGTATCGCTGCGTTGCGGGTCGTCAGGTTCTTTGCCCAGATTGGGAATTTGAGAGCCATTCTATGAAATGCAACTACAAACATAAAAGCTACAAATTGCGTCTCATTGAATGTTGTATAAGTGCAGTTATATACTTTTTAGTGTACGTTTAAGGTTATTGTTATTTTTCCTCATTTCTATAAATAATTTTATTTCAATTTTTTTTTTTATCATCTTTATCATAGATTTACCTTTGCCAACAATATCAACTTTGAATATTGGGAATAATTTAACATTATATAAAATAAACAAAAGGGACAACAAACAACCTTGAAAAGTAGGTATCACAGGTAAATGTAAAAGGGAGTAGGTATGTAGGGGAGACAGGCCTGTATCACGGTAATATCATCTATACAGTATTCTATCTTCATACAAACATTATGTGGGAGAGCCATGCTTCGGCACGTATGGGCCGGCTCGACTCCGCTCGTTACCACGGCCTCACAGAAAACCGGCCGTGAAGCAATGCTTGCATTGCATTTCGCCGCGTGAGTGAGGTTACCGGAGGCCCTAACCTTTCCCTCTCCCTTATTCCCCCCTCCCCCTCTCTCCCCTCTTCCCACTCCTCCACTCTTCTCCTACTCCCAGCTTAAAGGGCGGCAACGCACTTAAAAAAAAACGGTTGGAAAGCGAGTCATACCTACGCATCTCAAGTTCGGTATACTCTCGGGACACAACCAGTCGCGAATGCGCCGCAGTAACAAACGAACGGTATGATACTTTTGTAAGCAGTAAACTTGCGATTTGTATATTTAACTGAAATAAGTATAAGTACTTACTTCATTTGACCATGGATTTTTTATACTACTTAATTTAACAATAAAGGCTTTCGTACGTCTCAATCGAGGCGCAAATATTTTTCAGTCTTAAAATAAAGGCGGTTTTTTTTTATTAAATCTACTAATCAAAAAAAAAAGATGTATTTTTATTGGACACTTCCTATTTCATTCACAACATTTTTTTTTTGATTAACAAATATACTTATAATATTTAAAATCACAAAACCTTTGAATATATATATATATATAATCAAAGCACAAAACTAGAAAGAAACTTAAATCTACTAATAAAAAAACGCAACATGTATTTTTTTGAATACTTAATATTTCATTACAAAAATATTTTTTTTTTAAATAAACAATACATTATAATATTTACAATCACAAATCTAGAAAGAAACTCAAGTAGGTACATGAAATTAAAAACTGTAGGCGTGCAGTCCTTTCGCGTGGCTGTATGTAATTATTTCAAGTACAGCGCCGAGTCATAATACTGGATAGATAATATTACCGTGCCTGTATAGTGGAGATCACGAGTGGCAACTGTTTTTCCGTTTCGAATAGTATAGTATCATGTTTATGTCCACGTAGAAGGTTATTTTCTATATTTTTGACGGTATTTATTGAAATTCAATATTCACGAGAATATAAAGGCATTACTCATAATCATTCATATGTTTAACACAATTCTTTTTTATAAGCTGCCAAACTATTCAAAAAGGAGTACAACAATCGTATACTTTATGAGTAAAGCATACGATTTATAATCATTTGTTAAACTATTTGTATTTGGAACAGTTTCCAATACAAAATCTTTCACCTAACTTGCTACCAAAACAAAATATTTGATAACACAAATCCGTATTTATATTATACCTACATTGATGAAAATTTATCTTGAATCTAGTGATAATAGTTAGATCATGGCTTTTATGACTCATGACTATTTTTAGGCAGTCTTATAGTTTTTGGTTTTATGTTTTTCGTTTCAATATTCATACGGTCATTTCAATGTCCTATAAAAGTAATAAGATATTTATGTAGCATGACCATTCTTGTGCGCACATTGTATCTCTACAGGTAGGAGCAAAACATGTTGACACTACAAAACATAATTGATATTGTACCACATGTTTAAACAAATAAACGAATCTTAAATTACAAGTATACTCCACTCGTACATTCCATTATTTGAAAAATTTATGCTAACGGGAAGCATAATGAGAATTTTATAATATTTTTTTTTTACACACAGCTCTTCATAGTTAGCAGTTATTGCATAAAAATAACGTACTATCTGTACGTTACCTTTTAAATTTTACGTGTATCAAAGCAAAGACATATAGATCCTAATACTGATTTAGTACCTATATTAGCATCTTGTCATGAAATTTAATTCTTTTGTTGTGAGTATTATTATTTTATATAAGATATTTACTATATATAAGAAAACAATTAAAAGACAGCTCGACAAATCGATAACACTTTCATTAGTTTTACTAATGCCATTGTTATTAAACTCTAATAAAAAGATAAAAAAACACATAATTACTTACAGTTTTTTTTCCAAAGGTTGTTCTATTCATTCTGAGCAATATATTCACTATATTCTTTTGTTTTGAAATTAGAATTGAATGTCTAATAACGAAAGTAATAACTGCCAGTACTATAAAAAGTTTTTAGGAATACCCACATTGTTTGTAAAATGAGCAAAGGCGTCATTTATACAGCCAGACTGTATAAATGACGCCTTTGCTCATTATGTGTATGTAAAATTTCAAATAAATTAAATACTTTTTTGTTTTAAACAAACTTATGTAAATGCTCTGAAAAGAACAAAATAATAAAGTTGAAGAGATTTTTTGTTTGTTTACATCTCTGGAGCTACTAGACGCATTTTAATTTTTTTTTGTATTGGATAGAGTATTATTTGAAGAAGGTTACAGGCTATGTGACGTCACGCTGCGGAACTTAGGAGGGGAGCAGTGAAACTAAACGTGGGTGAAACAGGGGAACGACTGGTATTAGAATAAAATCTTTCGTGAGTCATGTGTATATAAGATGTAATGTAAGTGTATCAAGATATTCGAAGAAAAGACTTCAAATCCCACATACATTCTAATTTTAATATTGTCAAACATATTTTTGGTTATAAAGTTGTACAATTATTTAATAAGTTGACTGTAGGCTGTAGGATTAAATAATCATACATTTAAAATTTAAAACACCCCCGACTCGATTAGAAAAGAGCTGATGATTTTCGAACGACTAGTTTTTAAAGTGAAACTTCTTTAGAATCGTTGTAATTTGAAATTCGACGAAGAGAAAAAGCGACAGTAAAAAGAGACAAACATATTCATAAATAGCATTTAGCCTGCAAGAGAATGAGATAGAATACAAGTTTACAGTGTTTCCTATAATCTTTGTAAAGAGACAAACATATTCATAAATAGTATTTGGCCTGCGAGAGAATGAGATAGAATACAAGTATCAGTGTTTCCTATAATCTTTGTCTTTGCGCCTGCGTAATAACAAGCCTTCAGAAAATGTGTCAATGTCAACGTAGTGTCATTTTCATGCATTTACGTATTAAAATTCGTTAGTTCATTAATTTGTGTTAATTATTTAACACATCTGTGTTAATTTGATCAATAACTTTTATATGAATTATCTAAAATTAAATTTATTAACATTAGTAAATTATTTGTGTTGTTTTTATATCTTATTCCTCATTCTCTTGTAGGCTACTTCTCTGAAGGTTCACTTCTGTCGTGTGTAAATTGCATACACACACTTTTCTTTTTAATTATATCTGTTTTTAGATATATTCTCGATCTAGTCACCTTTCAAACAAAAAAAAAGGCACATCGGTACATTCGTTTGGGGGCTACGATGCCACAGACAGACACACAGACACATAGGTACACAGACACAGACACGCCAAACTCACAATACCCCTCTTTTTTGCGTCGGGGGTTAACAAACATAGTGTACACGAGTTCCTTCAAAACAAAATTCAAGGAGTATGTAGATACTCTTTGAATTTTGTTTGTAGACATCTCATAAGTAGTTATGAGATGTCTCTATGGCGAAGATGAACAATAACCTTGAATCATGAAATTTGATAAGAAGCAAGGTCTCACAGCACAAGTAATGGAAAAAATCTGAAAGTCGTTAATTTGTTGTTATATCTGTCTGTCTGTGTGTCTGTCAAGACCCTTTTCCTCAGAAACCCGTGAAGGCATCAAGTTGAAATTGACATCAAATAAAAAAAAAAATATATTTTCTTTGGAAAGCATAATTAGTGTTTTATTTGTTTATTAATAAATTAGTTATGTAATATTTATGTAATGAATAATAGTATGATAATCTTGTTGTAAATTTACATGGATAATTTAATATTATAAACGCTTAGTAATAAATAGTTTAGTCATTAATTGCATCATAACTTTTATTTATATGGTTGACATGATTTTTTTTTTAAATTGTATAATATTTGCTAATAATTGCGGAATTAGTGTAAAATTCAAATACAATTTACAAATAACTCGTGGCTAAGTGGTAACGGAGTAGGTTAGCATTTTATAAGGTTAAGTAATACTAGCCAGGTCAGTCTTAGGATGGGTGACCATTCTTAACACATCGTCACCCCTCCGTGCCTCGGAGAGCACGTTAAGCCATCGGTCCCGGTTGTCATATGAACATCTGTGGCATTCGTTATGGGTAGTTGGAGCCCTACCTGGTCTAAGTATAGAACTTCGATATCGCCCAGTACTTGGGTTGTGGAGGTCTGATGGCAGTCGCTTCACGTAAAATATCAAAGTTCGTCCGTATCGTAGCTAGACTGAAAACTGACCCCAACTTAGTTGTATGATGTAAAAATTGTTTATGAATAAATAGACGTATTTCGGGAGTGCACGACTAGTTTCGGGCCCCGACAGGGGTTCTTTATCATAGAGTGAAGCGACCTGCCACGTCGGTGTCAGGGGCTCGTTGGTATAACTACTAAAACATTAAAATGCGAATTCTTGCGATGAAAATTACCTGTTTTGAGAGATATTAGTTCATGCATCGCTGTCAATAAAACAGCAATTCCCATTGCAACTTCCTACAATGTCACAAAAAACAGTTCTTAGTAGTAGCCTTATACGCAAGCAACGGTTAGTCACAACATACTATAAAACAAAGTCCCCCGCCGCGTCTGTCTGTCTGTCTGTTCGCGATAAACTGAAAAAATACTGAACGGATTTTCAAACGATTTTCACTAATAGACAGAGTGATTCATGAGAAAGGTTTAGGTGTATAATTTGTTAAGATTTTGTGTAAATTGATTGAAATATGATGATGATTGTTAAAGTTGTCTCTGCTACCCGTGCAAAGCCGGGGCAGGTTGCTAGTGTGATATAAAAGTTTGTTGCGAGGTCTTCCTGAGTAAATGAAATTAAATAAGAAATACAAATCACATGTATTCACAAAGCATTACTTGGTTCATGATTGATTAAAAACTAGCTGTGCCCCGGGCCGAACCTTAATTCTTTTTTCAAAATAAAAGTAGCCTTGTCACTTCTTATAACACCAGTTATCTGTCAGTGAAAGTCTTGTGGAAATCGGTTCCCCGGTCCGGAGGTTAGCAGGAACAAAGAGATAGACAGACAGCCAAAAATTCAAAACATTGATTTTTTGGTATTTGTAACGTGTAAACATTCGGATGCATTTAGTAAAAAGCTGTTACTATGACATTACAAACAGACACTTTAATTTTATTTATTTGTATAGATGTATTGTATAGATACTTATTTGTATAGCCAGACACTTAAATTTCATTCGTTTTATATAAATGTATAGATAATTATTTGTATAGATTACAAATAGACACTTCAATTTTATTCGTTTATATAAATGTATAGATAATTATTTGTATAGATTACAAATAGACACTTCAATTTTATTCGTTTATATAAATGTATAGATAATTATTTGTATAGATTACAAATAGACACTTAAATTTTATTCGTTTATGTAAATGTATAGATAATTATTTGTATAGATTACAAATAGACACTTAAATTTTATTCGTTTATATAAATGTATAGATAATTATTTGTATAAATTACAAATAGACACTTAAATTTTATTCGTTTATGTAAATGTATAGATAATTATTTGTATAGATTACAAATAGACACTTAAATTTTATTCGTTTATATAAATGTATAGATAATTATTTGTATAAATTACAAATAGACACTTAAATTTTATTCGTTTATGTAAATGTATAGATAATTATTTGTATAGATTACAAATAGACACTTAAATTTTATTCGTTTATGTAAATGTATAGATAATTATTTGTATAGATTACAAATAGACACTTAAATTTTATTCGTTTATATAAATGTATAGATATTTATTTGTATAGATTACAAACAGACAGAGTCAGACTCGTACTTATCCGGTTTTTTTTAAAAGATTTTGTTTTTGCCAGATAAAATAAAATATAGTGTTTCTTCCATGAATGTTATTTTGTTTGTGTATGACGAATGGTTTATATAGCGAAAATGTATTTTATTTTCTATCACTGATATACATATATTCTTATTACATAGTTTACAATCAATAAAATTGAATAGCCTGTACAATAAATGTGATTTTTTTACCCCTATCCTGTGAACGTTTTTGACTGGTACGAATGAAATTTTGTTTCATAATTAGCAATATATATATTTTTTATTTTTTTAAAGACAACTTTGGGACTTTACAAACATACAAACAAGGGACTCAAAGAACATCCAGACTCAGATAGGAATCGAACCCACGACCTATAAGTATAGCGGTCAGGGTCACTAACCACTAGACCAACAGGCCAGTCAGTAATATGTTTTATGAATGTGAAAGACTGTGAGTGTGTGGGTGAGTCGATGTGTTTCTTAATCATGCTTTTGTACAAGCTGAAACGGTAAACATATTCTGATGCGCACTGATAGATGTAGCCAAGATTAACGTGGGTGAAATAATTGGGTAGCTGTTCCCGGATCCCTCCTACTTAAGGCGCAGTATGGCACACCGTGTGGTTTTAGTCGGTTCGATTCCGACACACTGCCCCACCGAAAACCCCGGTGGGGTTTCCACCTACAAAAAAAAAAAAATATAGTATAGGAAAAAATATTCCCAGTAACGCTGTTAATGAGACAACATAAACACATATTTTAACCGACTTCAACAAAAAGGTATTCGATTAAATATTTTTTTAAGTATTATATAATAATAATTTTATTTCTCCTCACACATAAAATCAACGTTCTTACAAAGTTATACTTATATCTAATTTAGTACAAGTACATTCGCATCAATGTATAAGAATATGGTGAGGAGCTGGTGTCTGAGTTAGACATATAAAAGTGCCTGTATTACAGATCACCAGGTCCCCGACCCAGTAATAAAAAAGCCAAGTTTTCTGAGCGGTACTGGTATCTATACAATTTTATTGGAAGGTATAACTTAAGAAAATATATTGGGAAGTAAAAATCTAAAGCCTCAGAGTGGATGCGTTCGTGTTTATGTGAATGAATGAATATATGATGTCTTCGCTAATTCTGTCCAAGTTTTAATTATTGTTTTTATTGGCTCAGTGGTATCTACAGCGGGATCCTCTAAAAACTGAACAAGTAAATCCAACATTAAAGGTTGCAAAGCAGTTCATGAAAGTTTATAGTTGTATTTTTTTAAATAAGTAATATTTATTTTAAATGCAGTTCACCCGATACGTTCAGTAACCTGACATCAATTAATAAGCCGGTGAGTGATATCCAATGATACAGGGGCTTGAGATAAATGCGTTATCAGTTAGCCTCAGCTCGCGTCTCTGACGGAAGATTAACTACCAACAATCACGCGATGTAAAGGATATTGAGTTATTAGTGTTCGTTTTGATAACCAGTCCTTCCTTTTGTTTGGTCGAGTAATTTAATCTTAAAGTGGTCTTCTAAAGGTTCTAAAGGTTATAAAAATATTGATATTTGAACTAATCCTTACTACGTACCCACTGCAGTGTGTCTTGTTCACAAGAGGCAACAAGAGTGACACAAACATGGTTATCCTTGATCCTACTAATATTATAAATATGAAAGTTTGGATGGATGTTTGTTACTCTTTCACGCAAAAACCACTGAACCGATTGCGATGAAACTTGGTATGTAGATAGCTGAAGGCCTGGAATAATGCATAGGCTACTTGTTATCCCGATATTCCCACGGAATCGGGACTTACGCGGGTGAAACCACGGGGTGCAGCTAGTTTTTAATAAATAAAGCCTTTGTTTCTTCCTTTAATATTATTGGCTCTTCATTTATTTTTATCTCTTTTTCGCTTCCATTTCTACGTATGTTTTTAATTTGATACAATTTCTGCTAGTAGTTGCTGTTTCTATTATCTTCTTTCTTTTGCTTGTGTAGTTTCCGTGTTCCTTTTGAGGCTTGACATCAAGCGTTTCTTTTGATTTAATTCTTTGTAGGTACGCTTTCTTTACGCCGCTGGATTTTTTTACATTTTTTTTCAGTGCATTTATCTTTTTTTGTATTCTGTCTCCTAATATTTTTGTTTATTTTTTTACTGGCTACTGATGTCATTTTAAGGTTAATTTTATCATTTCCTTTTATCTAAATTATTTGCTATTTTGTAATAAATGTTAAGTCTGTTCTATTTATGTTATCAGTATCATTCTTGAGTGTATAAACTTATTCTATCATGTCTTTCTTGCATCGATGTATTTTTCCTTTTCTTCGTTTTTAAGGGAGGGTTCCAAGTTATTGATGATCATTTACCATTACTTAAACATAAGGCTGTACTTTTATTATGAAATCTTCTACCATTCCTACTATGAAATCTCGATATCGTTGCCCGTACCGTTCTGTCATCTGTGTTAAAGTTTAGATCATTTATGACCTACACACTTTTGAATACCTTAGCATTATTTGATATGATGAAAACGATTTTGTTCTTGTAGGTTCCTCAAGGTACCATATAAGGTCCATGTCGATTTCCTTGTTGCTTTTCTTAATGAAAATTATTCGAAACGCTCAACTAAGTACTAGTCTCTAAAGCCTGGAAAATAATAATGATAATAATAATAGAGACCTGGCCGATTTTTACAGCCAATCTTAATAAGACTGGTGTACGTCCTATTTCCTCACTCTCATATTCCTATGGGACATCGATCCGACCTGACCGGTCAGAAATCAGGCGCAAAACTGGCGGTTTTACGTCCTATCAAGGGGTTGTATCACATGCGGCTTTCTGATTACGAGCTACTACTTCTGCTTTTTACCAGACCTCAAAATCATAAGCCCAAATTTACCCAATTGCCCAAAAAGACTGTCATAGCTAAATACCTGTAAGATTGGTGGACATGGCACTGGTTAAGTTCAGGGAAACATTTTAGTTGTGTATATTATTGTTAAAAACATTGCGAGTGTGTATGAATGTTTATAACTTCTTCGTGCTGAAATTACATACAAAATTTGAATGTAATTTGGAAAGAAATTAGTTAGTAAACGGGAATCGCGAATGAGGAAGCCGAAGCCACCCCCGTGTTGTAAATGTGATAGTTTTGGAGTGTAAGTTAGTACGTGTGCGAGTTAATTTGTATGTAACTTACGAAGTTTATAAACTTTACGATGAAACCGCTGACTACATGTGAATGAAATTTGGCAGAGTGATAGCTTTTATTTTGGATTATTATATAGTCATACAGGAACTGATATCGAAGAATTTAGCCCCGAGTAGTGGTAGAGTAATTGTTACCGCCCGAACGGTCTAGTACCAACAGCCTGCAGAGCTTACCATGAAAAAGGGAATGATTTTCCACACATATATCCTTTCAGTTCAAGTTTTGGGCTCTGTAAGCGTTTAATTTTTATCCGACTACAGAAAAGGAGCAGGTGCTATGTTGAGCTACATGTATGTCGTATGTTTCACTTAGTTATTGTATGATCAGCTATATATCAAAGTGATGAAGAAACTCGCAAAATCAACTCTTTCATGATTGGCTATTCGTTATATAATGACATCTGAACCGCGTTAAAAGAACAAATACATAGCTATTCTTTTATTTAAAAATCAATTCGTCCGCAGATGTATCTTCATTTAATCTAAGCTTAAGGGCATTTCTTTGTTTTCATTATTTATCCCACTAATATTACAAATCCCACTAATATTATAAATGTTAAAGTTTGGATGGATGGATGGATGGATGTTTGTTACTCTTTCACGTAAAAACTACTGAACCGATTGGGATGAAACTTGATATGTAGATAGCTGGAGACCTGGATTAACGCATAGGTTACTTTTTAACCCGATATATCCATGGGATCGGGACTTACGTGGGTGAAACCGCGGGGCGCTGTTAGTAACATATAAATACGATTAAAACTCAATATATCTAATTACATAAAGACTTACACTGATCAAGTTCAGAACCTATTCCATTTTTGAACTTAGTTTAAAATTATGTATAATTGTAATGTCAAAAGATGTATTAATTCAAAGTACGGTATCTATAGCAAAGTTGACGCATCGCCCCAGCATGAGCGGCTGATAATCGCGTCGCGTGTCGCACATAAGTAAATCAGTGGTTCACCGGACAACGCGAGATTACAGTAAAGGTTGCGCTAGACGGTTCTTTTTCCATATACAGTTTAGTTGGTAATTACTGTCTCGTTTAACATTATACTTAAAAAAATAACCACCATTAAATAGACAGATTAATTCTGTATTTTATCTAGTTACTAGTAGTGATAGAATACTGAATAAATGTTGCGTACCTCCGCATAATTTTAACAGAGGGCTGTCGCTACGAGAGGCTTTTTATATTGTTTTTAGGGTTCCGTACCTCGAAAGGAAAAAACGGAACCCTCATAGGATCACTTTGTTGTCCGTCCGTCCGTTCGTCTATCTGTCTGTCAAGACCCTTTTACTCAAGAACGCGTAAAGGTATCCAGCAGGAATTTATATCAAATACTTAAGTCTACTATCCCTTAGAGCTGTGAAAAAATCAAACTTCTAAGCATACGCATTCAAAAGATACAGCCGTTTATGCCGCAAATTTCCGCAAATTTTCGATACTCGCAAGGGAATCAAAACCTACAGGGTACTTCCCGTGAACTCAGAATCTTGAAATTTGGTACGAAGCAACATCTTATAGCACTGATAAAGGAAAAATTGCGAAAATCGTAAATTTTTAGTTACATCATATAATAAAAATATTTTTGATAATTTTAAACCTACTACCCGTTTCCTCATGAACGCGTAGAGGTATTAAATTGAAATTCATTTTGTACGGAACCCTCGGTGCGCGAGTCCGACTCGCACTTGGCCGGTTTTTTTGATAGATTTATCTACGAATATTAATATGTAATTGATGTGAAACTGATGTAGAATTAAGTAGAATTGAGTAGAATCGGTTTTGCGATTGGTTGCGGATTCAAACCACACCAGCATTAAGCTGAGCCAGAGGGCCTAACAGGAACAATAGTAATGTATGCAGAAAACGTGGTAGGTACTAGTAGTCTTTAAAAAATAAACATGTCAGGAACATGCAGCTAACATTTCAATGTTGGGTACCCACAGACACTAACAAACAGTAAAACAATGAAATAATTTTATTCTTTCTGCGTCAGTTGCATTGATGTGCCGTGTCAAGGTAATATTCATATCTCCCTATGATTAACAAAATAGATACGTTTGTATGACACAGGCGTATTATCAAAATAGTCATTTACTCATTTATGGAAAGTGATTCTTGAATTATTCATCTCCAATTGGCGTCTGCATCACTTAAGGGACTCCGCAAACAGTGCGTCTTGTTGCAACGACAGGATACATCAATAAGACGTATCCTTTGCAGGGTTGCGCGACCCCGTTTTGTAGCCGCGTCTTCTAGTCGAACATCCAGCATGAAAACATCGACATCGAACACATACCTTTTGAGATTCTTAATTCAAGTGCACGTGCACTTTCCATCTGTGTTCACAGCAGAATGACGCTGACTCGTTGCAAGCGACTGTCGTCTTCGAGGATGTGTTTACACCGTGCATCTATTGGCTGCGAGAGCCGACTCCCCCTAGCCTGTCGGTGCGACTCTGCAACTCAACGGAGCCCAACAATAATATTTGTTAATTGTTTTTTTTTATGGTATAGGTGGCAAACGAGCAGACGGGTCTCCTGATGGTAAACGACTACCGCTGCCCATGGGCACCTGCAACTCAAGAGTCACAAGTCCGTTGCCGCCCTTTAAGGTGGGAGTAGTGGAAGACGGGGGAGAGAGGGGAGCGGTGGGAATAGGGGAGAGGGGGGCAGAGGGAATGGCTAGGGCCTCCGGTAACCTCACTCACGCGGCGAAAAGCAATGCAAGCACTGCCAGTTGGATATGTGGCAAATGAGCAGATGGGTCACCTGATTGTAACTAACTACCTACGCCCATGGGCACCTGCAACTTAGGAGTCACAAGTGCGTTGCCGGCCTTTAAGGTGGGGGAAGGGAGGGAAGAGGGGGAGAGGGAAGGGTTAGGGCATCTGGTAACTTCAGTCACTCGATGCAACACAACGAAGCATTGCTTTAATGCCGGTTTTCTGTGAGGCCGTGGTATCACTCCGGTCGAGCCGGCCCATACGTGCCGAAGCATGGCTCTCCCATGGCTGATGCAGCGACAGGTCGCATATTGCACGCTGGCACGTTTTTTTATTGCTTTTCTTTATCAACCCAATTTTAAACCCTCGACCTCCACCCCAAACTGCCAAGGCGATTGGTCGAAGGTTTGCACACAAAAATGATTTTGAAATTTCCATAACCATGTATATCCTTAGAAATTATTATATTCTAAGTACCTATGCCAGAGAAAGTTTCTTTGCATGTTTAGTAAGTAATCGTAAACAACAAATACTAAAAGACATTTTAATTAATTATATTCAGCAATTGATCTTTTCGGCAATTCGGCAACTCAAAATAGGCATGCTGTTTGTCACAAAACATAAAGCACAATGCCAGCGAACTCAATAATCATGAAAGCTGTGTTCAAGAACCCTCTAGCGTAGCAAGTCATAGCTGTAGTTCAGCCCCTGAGAAACAGATGGCGCTTTTTACAGTATTTTATAAGTTTAAGGTAGTTTCTGTATTTCATTTTCACTGTATGATAAATAAAGAAAATAATCTACTTTAGAAGGGTGATTACTGATATACTAAAGAATGTATACTTTAGTATATGTACGCATTGGGAAGCACTTGAACCTTTTAAACAATTCAATAAAATAATTTAATTTGGATAAACTATATTTTGAACGCAATAAGCAGACATTTATACACAGCCGTCTAATCCCAATCTAGGCAGAGCTCATACTATGGTAACTAGACTGCTGATAAACATACTTATATTATTACTAAATACAACAGGTACAACAAATGATCGTGTTCATCATACTTTTATTTGTCCTGGGTGGGAATCGAATCCATGACTCAGCAGCCAGGATCACTAACCACTAGACCAATAGGCTCTGACTGTTGAAATTATTTTAAAATTTAAATAAATAGCCTTAATTTTTTGGTTTAATTTTTAGTTGGCAACAAAATTAGCAAATCACCATACGGCCTACCGTATGGTTGTTTGAAAGCTGAGATGTACAAATACATCAAAAGAAAAATGTCAAGATTCCAATTACAAAATAATTTGTTGAGTTAAAAAAGTTCTATTATAAATATATTCATATTATCATACATTTTAATAATATATATTTTTGAAAAAATTGCTTTTCGGCCAAGCGTTGCTATGGCCAGGTAATTTGCAATTAAAAAAAAAAACTATTCTATCTTTCAAGTTGGACCAAACAGCCGACGTTGTGCAAAATTTTATTAAAATCGGTTCATTAGCTTAGGAGTTCATCGCGAACAAACAACATCTTACTCCGCGGCTTTTCCCAACTGAGTGGGGGTCGGCTTTCAGCCTAAAGTGACTGCCATCAAACCTCCACAACCCTACTTGGGTTAGTACCCAAGTACTAGGCGATATTGAATTTCTGTAGTTAGACCAGGTTGTCGAACTTTTTAGGGCTCCAACTACCCGTAACGAATGCCACAGATGATCGTATGGCATCCGAGGCCGACGGCTTTACGTGCTCTCCGAGGCACGGAGGGGCCTCAATGTGTTATTTCTCCTTTTCATATTTTAATTTTATCTGGTTAATTTTGAGTTTCCATACTTTCAATGCTGAATTTTACTAACTCATAATAACCCGCGATAAAACAGTGTTGTTAATTCCAATAATTCTATTATGTATAACAGTGTTTTTCAACCTGTGGGTCGCGACCCCGACGGGGGTCGTGGGTAAAAAACCATTGAAGAGAAGGTCAGTGCCCATAGAAGAGAACCGGTGAAAGGTACAAATACTTTTAAAGCATAGGTACTTTGCCAGTTCTCTTCTCTTGTCCTTTTCATCCAGAAGACGTCAATACTTAGATATAAGTGAGTATGAAATTGTATATAAACATGCTGTCAGCAGCTACATCTATAAGATTTTTTTTTATCTTCGTGGTTAGATCAGCCAGTTGTATGAACCTATCCAAAACAATTATTTTTATGATTCGTGTGGCATTATTGATTTTATTTTCGCAACGAGTCAGCTTTTTTCGCCGTAGAGAGTCGCTACAACTTTGTAACTTGTAAAGGGGTCGCGTATTCTAAAAGGCTGAAAAACACTGATGTATAAATAACGATAACTATAATTTAATCTAAATTTTAAGTGATTGTGAAATCCTATTGTACGCCTAATCAGGCATGTTACGGTTGTACTTATTCTAATTATAACTTTCATTGTATTCCTACCTGTAACAAACAATAAATAAATTTATTTAATTTGATTGTTGAATATTATTTCATTAAATATGTATTTTGAACTATCTGGTGATGTAAAAGAGTGGCCGTGAGTTTGTTTGCCCGATTTCTTCTCACAATGCTCAACGATCTGGAAACGGGCGGTTATAAATAAACGCAGGCAGATACGGTATTATCTGTTATCAATTTTATTTATTCTATAATTTTACATTTGACATAGCAACCTATTGTTGCGGTCACTGCGTTTCTTGCGTGTGTTTTTAAAATTAAGTTTAAAAAAGACGAGTTATTTTAAACAATTTTGAAATAATTTTATGAAATAAAGATACTCGACATTGACTTTAAGAATGGACACCCATCCTAAGAATGCCCTGGCTAGTGTCACTTGACTTTGTAATGTGCTAACCTACTCGGTTACCACTTAGCCACGAACGAAAAACGTGACACGAATTTTTATATAAAATAGGTCGGGGAAAAAGTCTTGTCGTATTTTGTGTGTATAAAATTACAGAAAAATTATGTGTCAGATTGTGTTCGTATTGAATATTTAAAGATACTAAGTATTACTTCTGATGTTATGTGCTAACAGTATAGAAGGCTATAAATACCCAGTACTAGAAAATAACACCTATTTAAAATCAGATCAGACATATAAAACTTGTGCAATGCCTTTACTATGTAACATAACATGTATTGCGAGATGCAGGTAGCGCCACCTATCTAGTGGCGAATGAATTAATAGTACGTAGTAAATATTACTAAACTAAGTGATTACTTTTTTATTACTGAGATAGCAAATTATTAGAAAATTTTGCTGATTTTGAACGCAATATTAATCTATCTAACCTCAATCAAAATAATAATAATAACTTGAGATATCTCAAACATGGCCTCCTAATCCCATACTAGGCAGAGCGTGTACTATGGTAACCAGACTAAATACATACTTATTAGAGATAAATTATCCCACAATTATTTGTCCTGGGTGGGAATCGTACCCACGATCTGTGCCTCAGCAGTCAGGATCACTAACTACCAATCATTTATTTTGTTCTGTGTCAGGGTGTAATTTATCTATAATATGTATGTATTTAGAAATATATAAGTATGTTTATCAGCAGTCTGGTTACTATAGTACAGGCTCTGCCTAGTTTGGGATTAGACGGCCATGGGTGAGGAGTCTCAAGGTACTGTTATTATATTATTGTGATACTAGCACCATGGATAACAAATTACTAAGATTCTTGTAAACCCCTCCAGCTTGTGTTAGGAGTGAGTTCACGTCTAGAAAACCATACAATACAATTCAATATAATAGGACTGGCGTGTTGCTCTAGTGGTTAGTGACCTTGACTGCTAAGCCAGAGGTCGTGGGTTTGATTCCCACCCATGACAAATAATTGTGTGATGAGCACGATAATTTGTTCTGTGTTTGGGCTTAATTTATCTATAATATGTATGTATTTAGAAATATATAAGTATGTTTATTAGCAGTCTGGTTACCATAGTACAGGCTTTGCCTAGTTTGAGATCAGACGGCGTTACAACATAAAAGTGAAACTGAATACCAGGACAATCGGCAGTCTTATCGCTAGTTGCGATTTCTTCCAAACAACCTTAAGATGGACAAACGCGATGGATTACTGTATAGGGCAGTTTTGCAGGTGTACAAATTCAGTTCAAAATAAACATAATAATTATCTTTTAAAAAAGGTATCACCGACTTCAATGCGCCTCAAAATATCCAAATCGCTTCAAGTGTGCCT
Organism: Euplagia quadripunctaria; assembly: GCA_963859945.1. Lineage (NCBI taxonomy): Eukaryota > Metazoa > Arthropoda > Insecta > Lepidoptera > Erebidae > Euplagia > Euplagia quadripunctaria. Next base: position 4,351,589 of record OY982568.1, on the reverse strand, counting down.
ATAAAATTTGAAGAGTTCCTTCGATTTCTCCAGGATCCATCCATCAGATCCTGGCCTGATGACCAGCTAGGAATATACATACCAGCTAGGCATACCCTTTCATACAAAAGAAGAATTTTCCGAATCTGTCCAAGCGTCTCATACATAAAAAAAAATATATTTACAGTGGAAAATAGAACCTCCTCCTTTTTTGAAGTTGGTTAAAAATTCAATAGTCTGTTATAATTTGACTAGCTTTTGCCCGCTACTCTTAGGAACAGCAGTTCTTTTACTAAAAAAATGCATAAAAGGTACACTATATCCTTTTTTCTACCCTTGAATTGTATGCAACATTTCATGATTTTTTTTATGGTAAAGGGGGCAAACGAGCAGACGGGTCACCTGATAGTAACTGACTACCGCCGCCCATGGGCACCTGCAACTCAAGAGTCACAAGTGCATTGCCAACCTTTAAGGTTGGAGTCGCGCTTTTGCGGGCATGCACTAGAAATAGTCCAGATGACTTAATAAAACCTGTTACCGGATCCCTCCTATTTTAGACGCAGTAATGCACACCGTGTGGTTTTAGTCGGTTCGGTTCCGACACACCGCCTCACCAAAAATTCCGATAGGGTGACGGCCTGCGGGGTTCCCACACGCACCAAAAAAAAGAGGAAAGGAGGAGGGGGGGGGATGGAGATGGTGGAGGAGAGGGGGGGTGGTTAGGACCTCTGGTAACCTTACTCACACTATTTATGACTAGCTTCTTATCTGAATGTACTTAGATTTTGTCAATCCATGTATTCCTCGAGAAATGTACTTCTTTTCTGAAAGAAAAATACCCTATGTCTTTTTCGTATTTGTGTAAAATTTTATCATAGTCAGTTAGTAGAGTAGTTCAGGCGTAAAAGCGTAACAAACCAACAAACAACCTTACATTCACATAAATAAAATTATTTAGGATTTTTAATAAAACATTAGTTCTGAACTTACTACTAGATGGCGCTGCTGAAGAACGTTGATCTATTCAACTTGCCATTAATTTAGCGGTTTCAAGTGTCAGTATGTTGGGACGTGCACAACGATGGCTCTGCCATCTGGTGGTGCAAATCCGAATATTTTACGTTAACATTACTCGACATTGGCATTTTACGTTATTAAATAATCACTTTAAAAGAAGTGAAAACCTAAGTGAAAATGTATTGTTGCTTTTCTGTTTTTTTTTATGGTATAGGGGGCAAACGAGCAGACGGGTCACCTGATGGTAAATGACTACCACAATCCATGGGCACCTGCAACTCAAGAGTCACAAGTGCGTTGCCGGCCTTTTAAGGTTGGGAGTAGGGGAAGGGGGGAATAAGGGGCGAGGAAGGGGGAGAGGAAGAGGGGCCTCCGATACCCTCACTCACTGGGCGAAAAGCAATGCAAGCATGGCTTCACTACCGGTTTTCTGTGAGGCCGTGGTACACTCTGGTCGAGCCGGCCCATACGTGCCGAAGCATGGCTCTCCCACCACAAACTGAAACAGTTTTCAAGTTACTGTTCTGTTTTACTGTGACGGGAAGGGCCCAGGCCCCACCAGGTTTCATTTCAATTCAGTTTTTGTTTACATCTTTTTTCGTTGAAATTGTTGTTTTTATATCAATTTACATTATTGTGTTTTATTGTTTTGATTTTATATGCATGTAGTTTTCCATTTTGATTTCTGAGTAGTTTTCTGTTCTGGTGTTCATTGGCTTTGAAAAAAAAAAAAGAAAGTCAAGGGAGAAATTAAAAAGAAATGTAGAATAAAGAGAAGTGTTTTAGCAAAGGAGAGATTAAGAGATGCCAATAGGAGAAAAATAATAAAGAATGTATGAGTAAAAACGAACTAGCGAAGATACCGTGGAGAGAAAATGAAAGAGTAAGGAAGCGGAAAGCTAAAGTAAAGAAGAAGGTAGCCAATGCATCAATTTCTAATCTTCCGATTCGTAACCATTTGGCGTCACCATTGGGGTCTTACAAATGTATAAGAACGTTCGGCGAGGCCACAGTAAGGACACAAATATCCTTATCTATGCGCACCGCACATGTGGTTCTTAAATGAAAAAGAAAAGATACTCATAATTTCAGATAAAGAGAAAAAGCCGAAAAGACACAATTTCTGTTAAAAATAATTGTCTAGTAACAGGACACGAGACTGGAATTCGAACACATGTTACCAAAAGGCTAATGATTATGTCAGTTGCTGAAACATTCGCACTTTCAGAAGATACTCAGATGTTAAAACTGGTAAAATTATGTTTTATGAATTGAGGCCGATGCATGTCAGACCCATATCAGAAATGACATGATGACGACGTCCTCGTTTGCATGCACCACGCTAATTACGATAATCTTGTAGAGGCTGTTCGATAGGATTTGTGATATTTTCGCGACTACATTGAGGGGATTACTAGAAAAAATGTGTTGAGAGATATATTATTATAGGCACTTGTGAAAACTGTTTCGATATTTATGATCTCGTACCTGTGAAATTAGATGAAAATATGAAAGTTTCTTGGTAATGGACAAAATCTGAAAACAGATCTCTCGTAGCCTCTTTATCCGGTACAGCTAAAGAATCACTCCAGGAATTTCAAAAACAAACGCCCTTTAAAGTAGACGCTTATGTAAAAATACCTTACGCAGAAGAATTCCAGATGCAAAAATTACAAACCACAAATGAAGAAGTTCTCCTAAAGGGTAGAACATTTCGCAATTTCATCCCAAGACGAAGTCCAATGGGCACATTGGTCCCACCCGCTGGTAACAATTAAAAAATAAAACTCTTCCTCAGACTCAGTAACGAATTGTCGCATGACAAGTATGCATTGTCGACTTTTTTAAAGCAAATTATTGAGGATTTATCCCACATTTTTTTTTTTTATGGTATTGGGGGCAAACGAGCAGACGGGTCACCTGATGGTAAATGACTACCGCCGCCCATGGGCACTTGCAACTCGAGAGTCACAAGTGCGTTGCCGCCCTTTAAGGTGGGAGTAGGAGAAGAGGGGGGGGGAAGAGTGGGAAGAGGGGGGAGAGGGGAAGGACGGGAATAAGGGAGAGGAAAGGGTTAGGGCTTCCGGTAACCTCACTCACGCGGCGAAATGCAATGCAAGCATTGCTTCACAGCCGGTTTTCTGTGAGGTCGTGGTAACGAGCGGAGTCAAGCCGGCCCATACCTGCCGAAGCATGGCTCTCCCACATAATTTAAAAAGATTCACAAATTGACAGATGTGCTACATAGCTTATAGACCGGCAAGCCCTGTCGAACATCTGTAGGTCGCAAGAAGACTCGGGTGTTGAGATAGAGTGGAACGTTTTCGCTACAAGTCACGGAAAGGGTGCAGTGGACGGTGTGGGATCCACAACCGAGTAAACGCTTTGGAACGCCAATAAGACCAGACGGCAGATACTTAACTCCAGCTGGGACTGCTACGACCATTTAAAATCCAAGCAATTGAAAGGTTTGAAGAAATATTTAATTGCTATTGTTTATTTAATTATGGTTGTAATGGATGGATGAAAATGGTGATAGAATTACATATCAGTGTTTTCATCGCATTAGGATTACTGTACCTCTTCGTAGATAAACAATGATGTTATTGTAGCGACTCTATGGCGTGTAATTAATATTTTTATCAGGCATTTGGTAACTTGTTGCTATTTGACTACATCACCACTCTTCCTTTGTCATTTATCAACGAAACGTAACTTAAGAATGGAAGTAAGTAACGATATAAAATTTAATATTTATCAATACCATTTTGGCAGTTCAAAAGACATCAACGCGATACTCGACACAATTAAGACAATTTAAAAGACATCAACGCGTTGAGTTGTTTTGTTGATTGTTTAATCTCGTTCTAGAGAATGAACTTTATAAGCATAAAATGTTGTACCAGTAAGTAGATCATGTAAGTACTAAGCGAATTATTACTACTTTATATACCTAATTTAAAAAGAAAACAATATGAGAAGACTTAATCTGTATAGTGTTGAGATAAGCTTAGATTTATTTATCTCAAGTAGTACATTATGCTGTTAGAAATATATTAAGCAAAGCATTTAATAGTTTTTAATTTCTTCAGTATATACCCGAGAGAGTATATACATAGTGTATTAAATACAAGAACACATCGACAGCTTTAGAAATAAGGGATGGAAATTATAACAGAAGAGAAATACTAACAAAAAGAAAATAATAACAACTTACCCGAACGGCACCAAACCCAAAACTTTACGATCGCATATAAACATAAGCGTAAACTTATGCATCAAAACCAACGAAGAATGATTTCGAATTAAATTAGACATTGTATTTTTTTTCAGTACAAAAGACATCAACGGGTTCGTTAAGGAAGGTTGTCTCTAAGTTGTGTTCTCAACATTATAGTGTCATGAAACCTATGTGCACAATGTAATAATATTTAAATACTTTTTATATCATTACTGATAAGCTGATAAACCGGCACCATATTTATATAAGTTAAAAAAATTAAGAAGTTTATTTTAGAATAAATCAATACCGAATAAAAACTGTGATCTTAATTATATACGAAATTAATCAAACAAAACCCACGCATCACAAATGTGTTAGGCAAACATAGAATTAATTAAATAAATATAAATCTCGTGTTCAGCACGACAGCCCCACTTCCGTTGTTTTGCCACACTAATGCACTTGTTGCAAACAGCACACTTGCGCACGCGCAGAAAAGGATTAGAGAAAAGATGTTTGAAATAGTTCTTCGTCTCCTCATTCGCTGCGGAGACCGCGGGCCGTGCGCGCGCGTTCGATGCCTATTAAAAATAAAAAAAAAAACAAAAATACGATATACCAGTTCATTCACGGTTCGCCGGCAGAGAGCTTTTTGGGTGCAACGACCGCCGGTTATATCATACTGATGTCATTTTTTTTTTACCGAAAGTCCTTGCGAATGGCGCGAACAGCTGACGGCATCCCAATGCACCATCGCCAAAATTAAAAAGTTAAGTGTAAAGGTTCAAATTTAGAGCTTGTGTTTTTTATAAATGTTTTTTTTTTTAATCTGTGCAGTGCGCGAATGTTTTTTTTTTAAGTGGTTGTGTGTTTGTGCCAGTGTGTAGTAGTGGCAAGATGTAATACAGAGGTAAGTTTTAATAGATTGTTTTATGTACAGTATTTAACCGATATTTAGCAATTTGTTTTCTTCTTTTGATCGACATATTTTTTTCAGTGCAGCATTTTTTTTTTAATATGTCTAATTTTTATTTGGTTTAACTGGTTCTAAACAATAATCTACTTGAAATAATACATTTAAAATAAGAAGGTATTTACACTGAAATAGTTTACATATATACAAACTGCAATTTATTTTACTTACTACGTAACTTAATAGTATTTATATTACCAAGTTAACCAGAAATTTAAACATTACACCTATGTTAATTACCATCAATCATTTTGAGCCGTCGATAAAGAGATAACGATATGTTACTGTGTTTATTTCTTTTACAATATAGACTTTTCTATAATATATAGTTTTTATTTATTTTACTTAACTTTAACCTTTTAACTTATGTCGCTTAATTTTTTTTTTACCAAGTTATGTTGTTTTAGGCCTATTTATAGTTTAATCAATTTTCAAGTTATTGGTCGTTTAAACTTGATTGTTTTATTAAATATTAATAAACTTAATTTAAATAAAACGATTGTAAAAAAGACATCAACGCGTCTTGCCCCAAAATGTAGTTTCTAAGTTATGTTTAAATACCTTATTTTTTTTGTAAAGAGTAAATACTTACAATAGACTATTTATTTACCAAGTAACACAGTCTATTGTAATCCTCTCGTAATTTAAAAGAGATTATTTGATTTAAATTGTAAATATAAAAATCCCTCTTACTTTAGATACATTCAAACAAATTAGCCTATAGCAGTTCTTTCCTAGACATAGGCCTCACTTAATCAGTACTTAGTTTCACAACTTAAATGTTTCAAACTCAAAAGTTTAAAACATTTAAAGAAGAAAAGTTACCAAGTTATAAAATAAGAATGGTATAGACTTATATAAAAAAAGATTTTTTGAAGTTAAGTATTTTTTGGAATTTGTAGCGGCTGTTCTAGTTCAATTCCCTGTCATGCAGCTCTTAAACAAAACAAATAATTATTATTTTAAACAGAAAGTCCATGCCCAGCAGTTGGATATTTTATAGACAAATGATTTTTTCGCACTTAACTTGGTGATTAAAAAAAAAAAATATATTTAATCAAAAAGAAAATTAAAGCTAGAATATAGGAAACAAAAATATTAGACTAAACTTATGAAGTACCTAAAATATATATTGATTGTAAACGAAGCTAAGTTATGATGGTTACTTAGAATAAGCTTAGAAATGGCAACCATAACACAAAATAATACCAGAAATGGTTTAAACTATTTTCCGACTTATAATGTTCTATTCGTATTGGCTTGTGTCTATTCAATTTTTTATACATATATATTAATGGCAATTAAAATTAATTGCCATAATTTAGATCTTCAAATGTCACATTACAAGGCATTAATCCCTCCAATACTATACTCATTTTTTTATTTTTTAGGCATAGGTATCGTGCAAATAACTGTATGAGGTTAAAAAAATCTATTATTTTGACAGTACCAACAGACATTTCAATTTTATTTATTTATATTGATGAAGCGCAAGTGATTTTGTTTGTTAAACTTCCACGCCTTAACTTTATTTTTATTGTGTGATACTACAATACATGATAGTACAGGCCTATTCACTCTACAAAAATAATTAAATTTTGCATTCACGTTGTCACAGAAATGGACATACGGTACCTTTACATCCAGAAATAAAGTACTATTCTTGAATCTCGACTTGAATTTATTTCAAAACGTACATTGTCGCGAGCGACGCCGCGGGCAAACTCAAGTAAAGTTTATAAAAAGAGAATGGACCACGGTCTTAAATATTATAAATTTGAAGTGAACTATATTTCATCCGTGACCAAAAACGCTCAAACGCACAGAAATTCTTTCTAGTTGAAACAAGATCTACATAGTATACCACCCCAGATTTTAGCTGCAAAACTTAGAAAAACTACTGAACGGCTTTTCGTGCGGTTTTCACTAATAGACAGAGTGATTCGTGAGGAAGGTTTAGGTGTATAATTTGTTAAGATTTTGTGTTAATTGATTGAAATATGTTGATAATTGTTGAAGATGTCTCTGCTACTCGTGCGAAACTGGGACGGGTTACTAAACTAAACTTACTTACTAAATACTTTTAACATGTGAACTAGTCAGTGTGAAGTCACACAGACTAGTTCACATATTAAAAGTATTCTGGTCCATAGACCTCTCCGAAAATGATACGGTTGAATTGGTGACTGAGATTATCTGTTCATTATCTGGTAATTTCCAGAATTTCTGCCTCTCATCCAGTAGATGGGTAACTGTTTTTATCAGTTAACTTTTAGAACCGTTGCGTCTGTTTCCAGACTCTGGGTAATAAAAATACACGCTTTATTAGTACTAGTCAGAATAATTGCTAGAGGGTTCGGCATTACCATCGGCTAGTTTGAGTTACATGTATCGTCCTGATCTTCCTTCCATGTATATAAGCAATATTCTTTTCCTTCCACCCTCACCTACCTTTCAAAATACTTCCAATTTTGCCATCTTTAATTTACAAAGTGCCCAGTTGACGGCAATAGGTTTGGCCTAAATGTGAGTGGGAGAAATTTATAGTTGGCAAAATGTGGGTGTTTAATACGCTCTGCCTACCCCTTTGGGAATACAGGTGTGAGTGTATGCATTTATATTACAGAATACAGAGAACGTGTTTTAGTTTATCCTGTTGTATGTCCAACGTGACTGAATACAACATGTGTCTTCTGACGCAAGAATCAAGGCGATTAATTCCCATTAAATTATATAAAAATCTAGCTGCACCCGGCATGCGTTGCAATGTCATTTTTTATATATTTTTTGAGCCAGGAACCCTCACCGGCGTCCCCAGAACACCCTACCAAACTTTCATGACAATGGTTCGGAATCAATGGTTTCGGAACTCATTGAGGACAAACAATTTGTAAATAGATTTTGATTTTTCCCAATAATTAAGTAGAATAATATCCTGGGCTGGAACACAGCGTTATCTAGATCTAAACTAAACTAAGCTTGTTCTATAGAGGTTTATTACGCATCCATATTTAGAAATCATTTTTAGACCTATTCATAAAAATAACCAAACTGATGCAAATAAACATTATAATTCAAATATGTCATCAGAACGAATCGAATCTGAAATCCCTGACGTTGCTGTGTAATGTTCAACCGCAGTGTTAAACCGAAACCAAATTTGTTTTATTTTTCAACTTTATTATACAATAATAAAGTAGTAGGATAAAAACCCATCAAAAACATAAAATTGAAAATGGGAGACAAGTTCAATACTAACAAATTGCGCGGTTATCGACTACGCCGACAAAAGAATTGAGATGTAAATAATTGCCAAGTTCTGTTATAGGTTACAGAGGAAAAACTGATTTATTTAGATATAAAACCAATTGATGGCTTACTAATTTACTCTAGGATGTAATAGTAAATCCTTTGAAAAGCATAATCGTCCTACGTGAGCCTATAAAGTTTTAATTTCAGCCTAAATTAGCGTCTACATTTTTTTTTTGTTATTTTTCCATATTTGAGTTTATATTTTTTTTCTAAATTTATTTTCATTATCATTGAGTTATACTATTTCTAAAAATCTGCAAAGATCTAAAAGACAGGATTACAATGATGCTAATACGAACTTTAATTTGCTTATTTCCAATACGAGGTTAGATTTTTAGTGAGCGCAAGAATTATTTAAATGAATAAAAAAAAAAAAAGATGATTTAGAAAAATTTACACTCAGGATTCGATCCTGTGATATAGTCATATGAGGCGTAACTTTACCAACTGAGTTAACTGAGATGGTCTTGAGACGTTGAAGCCCAGTTTTAGGATTATATAAAAATTGTTCATTCGTTGCTTGTAATACCTGGGATTTCTGGTAGATGGCGTCTGAACTTTTCAAGTATCAAAAGTACTTCTTTAGAACAATGTCTCTAATATTTTTTTGCAAAAAATATTATTTAAGTTTTATTAACTACTACATCAGAACTCAAACGCCTGCCATATTTCAACAGAAAAAAATCTGTTATTGTATCTTGATCTGTCATTAAGTTACTTCGCGTAAATGAAAAAAGTTTATTGAAAAATCTAAAATCATGCGAAAAAGATAATCAAGTGTTTCTAATTCTGAAAGTGCCCGGTTGACAACAATAGGCTTGCCAGCTATTACTTCAATGGGACAATATTTTAGTTAGCAAAATGTAGGTGTTTAAATCGCCTCTGCCTACCCTTTACGTACAGGGTACAGGGGGATATCAGCGAGAGTGTGTATGTATTACTGTTGTACAGTACATATTGTTGAGACGGACTCCCCGCGCCCACTAGTGATCTTCTGTGATTGGATTAAGAACTCTTTGGAGATGGCGTGATGAGTCCTGGCTGGCGGCCCTTTACTCAAATTCGTGTTTGAAATAGTTTAGTTTGGAATCAAGCAAGAAAGGACGATCTTCTGGGAGTCTGATGACAGATGTCGTGCTGAAAGCGCGTAGTTTCAAGAAATAATGATTCATTAATTTATTGTTATAATCAAGTGTTATTGTAATTTGGAGTTAAAGTATAGCTACTGTGTTGTCTGCATAATCTTTTACTTACTCTCCCCATAATACAGATCCTATAACCTCAGTACCAGCTCTTCTCTAGGTTACTACACAATATTATAAAACAAAGTTCCCCGCCGCATCTGTCTGTCTATGCGCGATAAACTGAAAAACTACTCAACGGATTTTCATGCGGTTTTCACTAGTAGACAGAGTGATTCATGAGGAAGGTTTAAGTGTATAATTTGTTGAAATGTTGTGTAAATTGATTGAAATATGTTGATGATTGTTGAAGATGTCTCTGTTACCCGTGCGAAGCCGGGGCGGGTCGCTAGTGTATGTATATAAGAATCGCAGAAATATTAAGATACTTATAGTTGAAGTCACAGTAATACATGAATCTGTCTTTGACTGCAATTTTTTTTTTGTTTTAAATTAATGGCTTTTTGTTTTATTCACATGTAAAAGTCCTATATAAAGCTTTTAAAAATATAACCTAAGAGTCAATATATTGATTTAAAAATATCATTTGAGATATACCAATAAAAATAATGATATTCAATTCAATAAAGTGTTCCACTTTTTGCGTTTTCCGGCTATTCCTAATTTAATTTAACGACCGCCATTTGAAGTTTCTAAATTTAGAACAGTTTAGGCGATTCGGACCGACAGACACTCTTTTAAGTACTCAGTAAGTCGTAATGATGCTTATAAATATATATATATATATATATATATATATACAATAAACGTGTAAAGGAGATAGGGCGCAAACGATTTCTACTCGATTTAGACTTGCTCAATAGGTATATGCCACTGTTACTAAAAGTAGTAACAATAGCTTAGTGGAAGACTGTAGTCATACACCACTACAAGCAAGGTGCTATCCTTTTTTGTCCCAAGAAATGATAGAGTAGACTGGAAGAAGATAACATATTGCACTGACCCCAAATTAATTTGGGATAAGGGTAAGAAGAAAATAATGACATTAACATTTTTTAAATGAAAGTCATCATAATTTTACTAATATTATCGGTTCAGTGATCCTTGCCAGGTAAGTCTTAGGATGGGTAACCTTTCTTAACACAGTGAGACCTCTTCATGCCTCGGAGAGCACGTTAAGCCGTTGTCATACGTAGTTGGAGCCCCAAAAAGTCTGACAACCTGATCTAACTACAGAACTTCGATATCGCCTAGTACTTGGGGTGTGGAGGTCTGATGGCAGTCACTTCACGTAAGCTATCGAAGTTCAGCCGTTTCGTGGTTAGACTGAAAGCCGACCCTAACTTAGGTGGGAAAAGGCGCGGAGGTTGATGATGAAAGAGTAAGAGGTAGACTTAAATTTACATTTTTTTAACAGCATGTGAATAAGAACAGTTCAATCCTATACAGTTGGTCATTAAGAACTTTTATGAATTTTAAATTAAATAGTCACTCAAATAGAACTTTAAATCCTAGTTTTGTGTGATGAGCATAACAATTTGTTCTGTGTCTGGGTATAATTTGTCTATAATATGCATGTATTTAGAAATATCTAAGCATGTTTATCAGTAGTCTGGTTATCATAGTACAGGCTTTGCCTGGTTTGGGATTAGACAGCCGTGTGTGAGACGTGTCAAGTTATTATATGATCTAATATGCATACATATCTCGAGAGTTTATAACGTAATAATGTATTCAAATATTCCTAATTAACTTTTAAATTAAGAATAGCGATTTTTATAGAAACTATACACCTAACTGTACACCTTCTTAGCGTTTTACAATGATTAGGAAGATTTTGAAATGCAAACCTGGTGTAGTTTTTGCTAGATAACTTTCAAATAATTTTTTGTTCAACAACCTTTTTTTTTGTAATAAAAATATATATATTTTTTTAATCAAGATATGTCATGATCAGTTTAAAAATATTTCTGTTCACAAAACCTGATCATCTAGAAATAATTGCCAATTAAAAACATCAGCCAACTCAAAATAATTAATTAATCTTTTTCAAGAAAATAGTTATCGATTGGAATAAGCATGATTTACGATCTTTATCGCTAGATGGCGTCAGAAGGGGCGTGTCGTGTTGCAGTGACTGACATTGTGCCCTACTTTGCTTAATTTATTAACATTTTGCACACATAAAGCTGTTAATAGATTTATGTCGTCTTCGAAAGTTAAAAGGAACATAGCAGCTCTTTTTGATAAATTATTATGACATAAACAAGAAGAGGTTACAAAAATAAATTGCAGCATCTAAACTTAAATTAAATACGGCTTGTACTGTGGGGTCTAGAATGTATCTATGTATGTAAAATATGTATGTATAATAATAGAAACAATAAAACCAAAAAATAAAAAGTGCGAGTCTGATTCGCGCACCGAGGGTTCCGTAAGCAAACAAACTTGTATCCATCTCGGGAATCAATTCTCAAAGACTTTTTCTTACAGCACAAGTAAAGGAAAAATTCTGAAAAATAAAAAAGTGGAAAATTAAGGTAAATTTTGGTACTTACAAGTTTTCGTAAAAATCTAAATTTTGCACATATCTTTTAATCGTGTTGACTAAGGACCTTGATTTTTATACACCTAATAGGGACTATAGACCTCAGTATGTGGAATAAATTTCAACTTGCTAGGTCTACCCGTTCCTGAGAAAATCGTTGGTGACACACGGACAGACATACAAAAGGACAAGAGAGTGATATTATAAGGGTTCCTTTTTTACCTTTTGAGGTACGAAACCCTAAAAAAGAAAGAAAGAGAAAGAAATAAAATATTTGGACTTAGCCCTCGAGGTTGTCGACATGTGGGATGTAGATGCAGCAATCGTTGGGCCGATAGTCATTTCGGTCCACGTTAGGCAGCTGGATTAAGAGCCTGATGCAGAAGACAGTCCTCCTCGATATGGCATGCATAGTGAGGAGGTTTCTATCTCCGGAACCCTAACCACCGGTAGCTTGGTCCATGTACCCGATTCCGGTGACACTATTTTTTATATTTTTAAATATAATTGTTTTATATCTGCATATATTTAAAAATGTAATTAATATATATATATATATATATATATATATTTAAGTGAATAAAGAGAATAATAATAATAACTTCACACAGCTCACACACGGTAGTCTGATCCTAAACTAAGCAGAGCCTGTACTATGGTAACCAGACTGCTGATGTACATACCTATATATTTCTAAATACATACATATATATTATAGATAAATTACACCCAGATACAGAACAAATGATCATGCTCATCACACAATTATTTGTCCTGGGTGGGAATCGATCCCAGTCAGAGTCACTAATCACTAGACCAACAGGCCAACCAGACCTCAAAAAGGAAGGACGTTATAAGTTAAACGTGTGTATCTGTTTGTCTGTGTATCTGTGTGTCTGTCTGTGGCATCATAGTTTCTAAACGGATGGATCGATTTTTATATAGTTTTTTTTTGTTTGAAAGCTAACTTGATCGAGAACTCGGTCGAAGATCGTTGGCTCTTTTATAAACATCGAAGGGAATTCGAGTTGGGGGTGTTATACATTTTTAATTAATACTTTTTATTAGATATTATTAAATAAGTAATGACTGATTCATTTTAATGATCAAACAAAATCGATCAATCGATTTGAATATTTTTTTTTTACACGATAGATGTTCAATAATATATAACAAATGAAACAGTAATTAATTACGATCTTTATCGCTAGAAGGCATCGACGTGACCGATTGGCGCACATTGCGCAATCATTAATATTACATACATGTGGCTACTAAAAGGATAATATATATAATTGTATATCAATTGACTGTTTGAAAGGGAACTTCAAATCTTTTAATAAAAAAAAAAAAAAAAAATTAATAAATTCGAATTTGATTATTATTTTACGCGACGGCAAGAGGTAATGCGATGCAAGCGCGGTCCGAGAAGTGGGAAGGAGGGTTATTGAGTCATGACCTCCCCTTCTAAAAAAAGAGAATTATTCATATTCAAATTTAAATTTTATATCTATAACAATAAAATAAGTGGGTAATAGGTACCTTATCATTTCCAAAGAACTTTTACGGTAATTCGTGGTAAAGCACATCGGCATTAGTTGGCTCACAAGTGCGTGATGCCTAAGCGCTGTGCTGTTATATTAGCAACTATCCCATAATTTTATAATTATGTTCAACATAATTAATTTCCTTAATTATTTTGTGTGCAATAAACCCAAACATTTTCCCACTTATTTTGCTATTAATATGACTAGAGATGAAACCAATATCCAGGTCCTGTCCGGTCCGGGATAGTCACCTACCGGCCTATCCGGCCTAAATTTACTATCCCACTAAATACGTCAGGTATTCGGTCGGATAGTAAAAATAGCCAGTGTACAGCTGGATACCGGTTATCAAATTTAGAGAAGTACTTCATTAGAGTCACAAAACAAATGTGTATAATCGCTATATCTTCATTTACAGCAAAATGAATAGTAGGTACTTTTACAGCACTAAGGGTAAATTATCACTACATATTATAAAACCAAGTCCACCGCCGCGTCTGTCTGTCTGTCTGTCTGTTCGCGATAAACTGAAACACTACTGAACGGATTTTCATGCGGTTCTCACTAATAGACAGAGTGTTTCATGAGGAAGGTTTTGGTATATAATTTGTACCCGTGCGAAGCCGGGGCGGGTTGCTAGTAGAATTATATATTGAAAGCTTATCGATTTCTCTGCATGAAGAGACACTCAGAAAAGACTTCTGCTGTATACACTGCTGCAGCTGATTCTTTCATATAACAACACAAACTTCGTGAAGTATAAACTGACCACCATAACAGTCTTGATTGCGATCAATTCGTACGGACTTGAAGTAAAAATCAATTTCATAATGATCATCACTCCCGTTCAAAAAAAATTGAGTCTATCGTCAACCCGATTTTATTGAAATAATCTACATTAACTTGAGCGAAGTAGTGGGTAAAATCTAGTGATTAGATAGAATTATCTATACTGATAGCAAGTCTTTATTTAATTAAAAATAAGGACAAACTATAATAGATGATAAAAAAGTTTACTATTTAACGCACTATTTAAGGTAACGCAATGCCATTGGTCAGCCTGACAACAGTGGGGTGAGAAAAGGCTAGGCACGATTAATATATAGATAACGATCGCCTGAGTAGTGGTTGAGGTACGGACAACATAGCAGTTACTGTTATTTTGTGAATTTGATCGTTTATAGCAACAGTGGTGAGATTTTTGCTAACACTTTTAGCGTGACTATGAATTGGTAGTTAGACAAATTCCAGCACGTACTTGCCTAAAAAACAAAACATATTTGACAGTTATCAAAATTCACACTTGTATTTTATATTCATCTCACAAACTAGTTCTATAAATAAGACCCCCATACACGATAAATTACATCCAAGCATTCGAATTAAAATACAAATGGCATTTATACATTCCAATCACCAATGATACAGTGTAATGGCAGAATTAACTTACAAAAAGATAAAGGCTGTAGATGGGTGATTAAATAGTTATCAAAAATAAAACAACGACATCAATAGTATTTACCCACCAGATTTACCCATGCAATAAGATCCAATGTAATAACGCAGTTAGTAGGTATCAACTGAACAATTACTTGCGGTTGTACGTTAAGATATTTGTCTTTCTTGGAATTGTATTCGTATTTTAGTTTTTCGTTTACACATCATCTCACATGCACTGCACACAAAAAAAGAAGCTCTGGGGCGACATCCACATACAGCAGAAACATACTTGTACATGAAGATGAACTGAACTATCCTATATAATCTAGTAAGGACGGATCCTAAGTCGCGCAATGAAAGATCTACCGACCAATAAGGATATATAAAAACTTCCCAACATCAACCATTGGGCCGCAGTCCGCCAGACATGATCACCTAGCCTGATCGGAGGTTCCGCTTTGTGTTGGAGGGACATGACACCCATTCCTCTACACTGGTGCCCCTACGTGATTGGAAGCAGCCTCTTTCAAGCAGATCAGCAGTGTCCCTATCGCCACCGTGATCGCCACCAGGAGTAATGTGGCGGCTTTCACATACTGTAAAAACATACTTCAACATTGTCTAGCAAAGACGTACTGAACTATGTAGTAACTACTGATCTCGCGTCGAGAGGTATGTATATATAGAACTTCTCAACATCAATCGTTGAGCAGCGCATGATCAGGTGATCATCCTCCAACCAGGCTAGGTAGCCTGGTTGGAGGATTCTCCCCTTGTGCTGGAGGAACATAGCACACGTCCCTCCTCAAGTTCATTTTTCACACTGATATTTTATGTAATACCATTTAATATTTTGTCTTAAAACCATTGTTATACATATACCGTCTCAACCCGTCACACTTGCACGCCCACAGACACACACACATACACACAAACACACCTATGCATGCGCCCGTTTTCAACTCCTTTTATCTTATTCCTATTTGAATGAACAATTATGCTTACAAATATTTTTAATTTATTTACTATGTATTAGGGGTGGGAGCCGCTGTGTACTGAAATACAGGCTATCAGCCTAGCTCAGTACCAGAAGCTACAACTATAACTACTACAGATATAATTAAAACTACTAGTGCAAAAGATATTTTGTGTAAACTTTAAACATTTTTGAGACAATAAATTAATTTTATTAATATTATTAATTTTCTCTTTTTCGTTGGCTGTATAGACAGTTTAAGGCAATATTTTGTTGGAAAGTGGCGCCGGAAGCCGAAATACAGGTTTCAAACTTAGTTTGGTAACAGATGCTAGTTCATATCTTTAGTTTAGTAAGTTTATAAGACACCAACCATATTTGTGGAAAATAGTTATAATTATTTAGCTCAAAATAAAAAATATATTTTTAACCTGTCCGTATTTTGATCATGACGTATCATAAAGTAAATACACTAATACCTTAATTACAACGTGAAATAGTGTTTTTTTGTGAATTAGTAGTGCCCAAAAACTGTTGTTCCAAAATGTTTGACAACAGCAAGTATTCAGTTTCTAAGAATGTCTCGTGTGGAATCAAAACATGAATGACGTAACGTAAACAGAGGAGAAGTGGCTTTTCTTACTCCATTTTATTACTAAACAGTAGATTTTTCACTAAAAATAACGCCTAATTTAATTGCTTAGTGTCCTATTACGCCTTATAACATTATGCACTTTTAACATTATTTTTAGCATAACGAAAAATATTTTGCTAACAATCAATATTATATACATTTTTTTTTTGCTTTTTTATGGTATAGGGGGCAAACGAGCAGACGGGTCATATGATGGTAAATGACTACCGCCACCCATGGGCATCTGCAACTCAAGTCATAAGTGCGTTGCCGCTCTTCAAGGTGGGAGTAGTGGAAGACGGGGGACTGAGGGGAACGGTGGGAATAGGGGAGAGGGGGGCAGAAGGAATGGTTAGGGCCTCCGGTAACCTCACTCACTCGGCGAAAAGCAATAAAAGTATTGCTTCACTGCGGGTTTTCTGTGAGGCCGTGGTATCACTCCGGTCGAGCCGGCCCATAAGTGCCGAAGTATGGCTCTCCAACGATTGGAATTCCACAATATTAATAATTGGTGTTACAAACCTTTAAATTGTGTGACCGTGGTCGCAAGCTAAATCAACCGCGAATGTTTAAAAGTTTTGATCCATGTAATATTTTTTATGTTGAATTTTTTAAGAATTCCTTAAGTTCAATACTCAGTTTTGTTTTATGGCGGAGTCAGCCCGGCGTACGAGTGAGCACGCTTGTGCCTTGCACGGACGAGATTCCTATGTTGCATTTGACGGAACAGGACCACTTTTTTAGCTTGTCACATTGTAAATTATAAGTATTACTAAAATTTTATATTTGTAAAGGTCAGTAACCTTTTAAATTAAAATCATAATGATGTATTTTAGCTATAGGGCGTAGAGAAAATAACGTTTATGGATAGTACGTAAGGAGCTCATGGCTAAGTCGTGACCGAGTAGGTTAGCACATTGCAAGGTTAAGTAATACATGCCAGGTCAGTCTTAGGATGGGTGACCATTCATAACACATTGAGACCCCTCCGTGCCTTGGAGAGCACGTTTAGCCGTCGGTACCGGTTGCCATACGAACATCTGTAACATTCGTTACGGGTAGTTGGAGCCCTAAAAAAAGTCCGACAACCTGGTCTAACTACAGGACTTCGATATCGCCTAGTACTTGGGTTGTGGAGATCTGATGGCATTCGCTTCACGTAAAATATCGAAGTTCGGCCATTTCGTAGTAAGACTGAAAGCCGAGGCTCAAAACGCTTGACCTTATTTGACCTCAGTCATCTCTCGCTCCTATTGTGGAAACTATACTGTTTTACTCACGTTTCTAATTCGGGCATGCCTGACTAGTTTCGGGCCCGACGGGGGCCCTTTTTCAAGGAGTGAAGCGTCCTGCCGCGACGGTGTCAGGCGTCACACTGGGATTACTACGCTGCCACCGGTTCCTTAGTAGTAGTCCCAGTGTGACGCCATAAACATGAATACCACTCACGAAAGTTTTTATTGTAACAAGAATTATCTAGTCCGAACGTTTCAAGTAAAAAAGTTAGCAAACTACATTTTAATACCTGTATAAGGAAGCGTTCAAATGCACACCTTACTCGCTTGCCCATATTGTTAAACTTCAGGTTTACAGTGAAGCGTTACATTGATATACGTGAAACAATAAAACCTTGCTACAGTTGTGCCTTAGCAGACTGGCACTGCTGTTCACCACTTCACTCAACCAGAAAAAAGTTCACCATAATCACCTACCATGATATTGTTATTGACTTTATCTTTAACATCGGCAGTTTTTTAAATATACCATAGAGAAGACTAATGGATGTATCAATTCCGGACCAAAAAGAGACAACATAAAAAAACTGTCGCATAATTAAATATATAAATAATTTAACTATCGTTGCCTCCATGGGGAGTCTTTGTCATTCATATTATAAGTCAACCTATATACATTATTCAATACAGTTTTAAATGTATTTTACTTTTTATATATTCTTCAAGAGGTTGATTGCCGACGATGACCATTCCTGTTGTCATTGTCGGTTTGTATGTATATGAAAATAGTATCGCCTGTGTTATACGTAAAAACAGTAATTGTATGAATTATAATAATATTAATACAGTTCAAAACGCAGGTGTAAAAGTGTTTCATAAGCACACGCGCTCCAATTTACATTTTCTTATTTCATTTTGGGTAAGATAATTGCCTCCTCCATAAAACATGAAAATACTGATGCAAGTATAAGTTCGAAGGACCAAAGAACTGATCTGCATGCACTGTGTTTTACTTGAATCGTGGTCATCATTTCAGCCATAGGACGATCACTACAAAGTATAGATATCAATAAACATATTTCAAATATCTCAGATTTGACGTTTTACAAGTGTAACGCAAGAAAGATGAAAAGCAGCAGGTTTAGCACGAATCAGAGT
This sequence comes from Euplagia quadripunctaria, assembly GCA_963859945.1. Taxonomy (NCBI): domain Eukaryota; kingdom Metazoa; phylum Arthropoda; class Insecta; order Lepidoptera; family Erebidae; genus Euplagia; species Euplagia quadripunctaria. Next base: position 4,332,402 of record OY982568.1, on the reverse strand, counting down.
TGCTCAGCTGAAAATGTTCAAGTACAGATTAGGGTTAATAGTGTTTACACAAATAGGTGTAGAACAAAAAGATAAATAAATAAATTAAGTAAAATAAACTTAGAATTACGGTTGGTGGCTCTGTACAGTGTACATAATTTATATCTATGGCAAAAAGTATGATAAATAAAAAAAAAATAACAAAAAATTAAATACGAAACGAACTGAAAAGCAGAAAATAAATAAACCTTATAAGTATTAAGTATTGAGCTTATTTACATAAACTATCAAACTTTATATAGACTTAGTTTGAGTCGACGCCAAACAACAAACTGATTAATTATCTAAATTTTATCTGTACCTACGTAGAAATGGATATGACTCTACGAAGGTAATTGATCGTTTTATTATTTGGCGCCTACTCAAAATAAGTTTATATAAAATTTGATAGGTTTATTTATTTTTTGCTTTTTGGTTCTTTTCGTCGGTTTAATTTTTTGTTAAAAAGATTTTTTGCTTTTGATTTTTTTTCATCATCAGCTCAGCTGCATGATGTGATGATTTCTAAACGCAAGTACTTGATAAAGTTATGAAAAGTAAATAGAACACTATTTGTTCCTACAGTTTTCGAGGGTTTCTCTCAATTTTATCAGGATCCAATCATGAGATTCTGATTACCTTCACAAGGGACCACCCTTGAGATATCTAACAAAAAAAGAATAATCAAAATCGGTTCATAAATAACGGAGAGAGGGCTGAACAAAACAAACTAAATATATGTATATATATATATACATATACGGTCGAATTGAGAACCTCCTTTTTTTTTCGTCGGTTAAAAACCTATTTAACTAGTATATTACTTGGAACTGATCTGATGACGGAGTTAGGAGGTGGATTGTGGAACTGTGTGTGAAGCCGTAACTTTTGCTTCGTCAACTTTACCCCTCTGCAAAGAGTTCAGGCTCGTCTGATGGTAACGTGTTTAGCAACCTAGTTAGCATAGAAAATGAAATATTATCAGCTCTATTTTCCAAGTGATAGAGATGATTTTCCTAAAAAGCTGACGATCACGCGGGTGGATTCACAAATAATGTTATTTGTTGTAAAAAAACTGTTGCGTTATTATTTTCGAACTAGTATGTGCTTTAAACTTTCTTCAAAACTGTTCTATAAATATAGTTTTTGACAACTCAACGCGTTACCGTGTCACAAAAACGTTCCGCGGCTACAGACGGAGATGAATCACCGCTCGATGTCAAAGACACTCAGTTCGGATAGATCTGACGCAAGCAATCGTGCGTGACACGACATGCTTCGTTTTTTGTCTAGATTCTAGAGTTATTGGGGTTCCATAGAAACAGATTCATTTGAAATCCGAATGTAGCTGTAACTTTTTTATTGTAGACAATCTTACTCATAGTTTGTGAGGATGTATGGATTGATTAGTAGTTTTTATTCTTTTACGCAAAAACGGCCGAACAGAACTAGATGAAATTTGGCATAGAGTTAGACTATAGTCTGGAATAGCACATAGGCACATACTTTTTATCCCAGAAAAACGTACGGTTCTCGTGGGATAGATTTCACCAAAATTTCCTCGCGAACGAAGTCTACAACTACGAAACAGCTAGTCGATGAAAAAGATTAATCATTAATTAATTATCTATACATAAGTAAATATTCTTTATTAGCAAAGTATTGCATTCTGCTAGTGAACAAAGTCGCCAGCAATACAACGAGGCCATAGGGAAAGCAGGAGGTTGAGCTCTCCGTTTGTACAAATATTTGTAGATTCAGTAGGTACCGGGTTACTTTCAGAAGATTCGTGTGCTTGTTTCCGAACTAAGCTAGTAATAAATAATAACACACAAAATATTTAAACCTACAGAGAAAATTATGGATGATAAAAAACTCAGTTAATATAATTAATTAATAACTAATAATAACTTGACACATCTCACACACGGCCGTCTGATTTTAAACTAGGCAGAGCCTGTATTATGGAAACCAGACTGCTGATAAACATGCTTTTATATTACTAAATACATACATATTATAGATAAATTACACTCAGACACAGAAGAAATGATCGTGTTCATAACAATTATTTATCCTGTGTGGGAATCAAACCTATGACCTCTGGCTCAGCAGTCAGAGTCACTAACCACTAGTCCAATAGGCATAAAACTTGTATATATTTTTTTAATGTACCGAGCAAACTGTTCGGTCGGCTTATTATTATTTTATCCAAATTAATAGTGGTTTAATTTGCTTCGCAGATCATACGCTTTTCATATTCTTCCGCAATATAAATAACATTTGCAACAAAGTTGCTACAATCTATGAGTCTTTTAAGAGGCGTGCGTTTTAATGACAGAATTACTGGCACTGCGTTCTTATAATTGCATTTAAACGATAGATCTTTCTAATGTTACAGAAGCGTTAGTTTGTGAGGATGGATGGACGAATGTATGGATGGTTGTTTATACTTTTTCGCGCAAGAACGGCTGAACGGATCTGGATGAAATTTGGCACATAGGCTTTTATCCCGGAAAAATGTACGGTTCCCGTGGGAACCTAAGAGCTTAATACGCAAATCGGTCATTCTCAGCCGTATCAATATTTGATTGAGTTCGGTGGCTCAATTTTCTTTCTTAAAAATCTCAATTTTTTTTCTTTCTTCTTCTTTTTTCTTAAAATAAGTCATATATTCTTTGAGGAGGAAAGAAAAAATTAAGAAAGTTGCGCGGAAAATTAGAAAATAAAAGGAAACTTGACGACCATATTAACTTTTCTAATGTAGCTTTAGCACTTTTCACATAACTGTCAGTGGTTTGACAGTTGGCGCGATTGACAGAACGCGCGCTGCAAACTATACCAATTCGAATTCAATATTCATATTTAAGACAGGACAACGTCTGTCGGGTCAGCTATAATAATATATTGTAAAGAATTAAAAATTTTTGCAGTTTATGCATACAGAAAACGTTCTGACTGACTGAAAATTGCGATATGTATGAGGTTTTCTTGCTTTATAGGCTTAACACGAATTGTTCAAGGTTTGTTTTTTTTTCAAAATTCTATGGTACTTCGAAGTCATTCTATTTATTAACATTACATTCTATTTATTAAAGAAATAAAGATGTCTAATACTGGCACGGTCACTATAAAATGTTGTGAGTTATAAAATCAAGTAACAATAAGTCTCTGAACTTTTTGTGGTAGAAGAAATGCCTCGCGACTTGCGAGAAATGGTTTTTTTTTTATGTTACGTTTTTGATGGGATGTCATTTCTTTTTGTATTAAATTGTGTATTAAAGGGAAAAATCGTTAGTAAATAACCTACCTAATGAACCTACCTACATCCACTATTTACCTACCTATCTATCTCTTAAGGAAGTGTGACGAAAAACTGTATGAAATGCAAAAGCAACTTTGTAATGCCTTATCCCATCAAAAACACAAATGTGAAAATGGGAGCCAAGTTCAATATTAAGAATATACGTGGTTATCAACTATGCCAACAAAAGAATTGAGATCTAAGTGGTTGCCAAGTTCCTGTAGATAATCCTGAAGATTTGACTTAGCTTAACCTACAGGTGCAATTTGAATGTAACTTGTAAGTCACAGAAATTCAGGGTCCTAGATTTATCCACGAAGTTACAGGAGGTCGAAAATGGCCTCGAGAAAAGGATGGTACGGGTGCGCCTTTGTTGTTTTTTTTACTTATCGGTGGCATGAGGTGCCGCCAGATATCTGCAGCCCTTTCTCTGACGTGTGGACACCCCCCGAGTGATTGACCCCCACCTTTCCGGAGTTAAAGGAGAAGTGGTATTTTGGAATTAAATCCACTTTTTAGTCCCGCCATAAATGGCATAATAAACTAAGAAATAAATCTTCGAGAACCTCGGCAAACCCTGGCCGCCTGTTAAACAACAGGTGGCCATACCAAAGAGTACGGTTGTCTTGCCCCCAACGGCGTACAGAACCACGCTGACATAGAATCACCAAAAAATAGCAAGAAACAACATTTTTTTTGTTTAATTTGCTATAGTATTGTACGTATTTTTTTTTTTTTGCGATTACATACTTTTATTTGCAGTTAAAGTGTCGGCTGTGACGTTTACTTATTTGATTATTTTTAGAAATAATTTTCTTGCTGTTAATCATACCGCACTATATTATTATAAACGTGAAACTTTGTGTAAATGTATGTATGTTTGTTGCTCTTTCTCGCGAAAGATACCAAATCGATTGCGATGAAACTTGGTATGTAGATGGCTGGAGACCTGGATTAACACACATGCTACTTTTTATCCCTATATGCCTACGGCATCGGGACTTACATGGGTAAAACCGCGGGACGCAGCTAGTATTTATATATGATTGATGAAATGTCATTATTTAATTAGACCTAAGTTGTTTGAGCTGTATGGTAATCCCATACATCTCATTTCATATAAAATTAAGTTTGTAAAAAAGCCTCTTGGCGCACGTTCTACTCGCACTTGTCTCGTAAAGAGTTACTACTAAAACTTGATATTTTACATTTCAGTGAGTAAATTTAAAGTCATTGAACACAACCAGTTTTAAAATTTTGAGTGTAGGTTTATTTGGAACCTCTTTTCGTCAGTAATAACCATTAATTTAATTCATTCATTCACTTAGCGAAATTGGTATTTAAAGGAATATTGAATTGTTGCAAAAATTACAATTCATTTAATCAAAAGTAAATTGGAAAAGTTGGATAGAAATAAATTGTAGTATGAAATGCAACGGTAAAATGGTAATAGAAAAAGATTTTTTTTTTAATGGGATATGTGGCAAATGAGCAGGTGGCTCACCTGATAGTAAGTAACTACCTACACCCATTGGCACCTGCAACTCAGGAGTCACAAGTGCGTTGCCGGCCTTTAAGGTGGGGGAAGGGAGGGAAGAGGGCGAGAGGAAAGGGTTAGGGCATCTGGTAACTTCACTCACTCGACGCAACACAAAGAAGCATTGCTTTACTGCCGGTTTTCTGTGAGGTCGTGGTATCCGGTCGAGCCCCCATATGTGCCGAAGCATGACTCTCCCACTTATACTCCCACGAATATATTATCGTGAAGGAGCCCCGATTAACACGTACTTACTTGTGAAAAGGGATACCTACAAGCGGGTCGAAACTCTCAAACGGTTTCTAAAGAACATGCAATGCAAAACGGACTCTAGAAATTAATATTTTTTTTTGTAAAGAACACTGGTAACGTGGGTCACACATTACTAGTATTATTAGCATAATTGTTAACCCCTCCAGCTAAGGTAAGTGCTTGTGTTAGGAGTGGGTTCATGTCTATTTTAGGCGCAGTACGGCACACCGTGTGGTTTTAGTCGGTTCGATTCCGACACACCGCCCCACCGAAAACCCCGGTGGGGTGACGGCCCGAGGGGGTTCCCACACGCACAAAAAAAAGGAGTAGGTTCATGTGGGTAGTGCACTGTGCACTTGATCGCAAGTCCGACGCCTTAGCCATTACGCTACCGCCGCTTAAATCGCCTAATAATCCTTAAATCATCGCTGTCGTCATCATCTGCCGACCCTTTCCTAATCTTATTTGGGGTCAACGTTTTCGCGTTTTCTTCTTAAATTCTACTCTATCACTCGTTATTTCACTGCTTACTAGTAAGCCATATCTTCTTTCACACAGTCTTCTTTCTTTGGCAGGCTTTTTCTGTCGCATCCGTTAACTTTCATACATAAAACTGTATTCACATTGTGTTTATCCCTTCGCATCACATATCCGTGCCACGTTAACCTATTTCTCCATAGCTTTTCATCCACTCGTGCAATTTTAGGCTCCCTCTAATATATTAAGTTCTCACCTTATTCATTCTAGTCAAACCACACATTCATCTTATTATTCACATTTCAACATGTGCAAGCGTCTCTCATCCGTTTTCTTAATTAAATGAAATTTATAAAAGGACTAGCGGACCCGACAGACGTTGTCCTGTCGTAACGTAAAAAATGTTATTCCTGGAATCCTATCGCAGCGCCATCCCGGTAGATGGCGCTACGGTAGGGTCCAATTGTAAATCTAAACCATTCTCGAATACACCTGAAGACACAAAAAAAAAAATTAAAATCGGTCCAGCCGTTTAGGAGGAGCTCAGTGACATACACACGCACAGAAGAAATATATATAAAGAATATTAATAACGTTAAAATTGCTGTTTTGAATTTTAAGGCTCGATGTCTGGCTCTGGCGCTATTGGAGTTTATAATTATATATATAATATATGGCTTATATTTACTTGGTCCCTGCATTTGGCATTGTAACACTTTAGAGTTTAGTCACCTGGTTATTTCTCCGTAACTTAATAAAAGGTGACTAAACTCTGCATATCCCAAGGGTAAAAAAGATTTGATCTGTGTCTAAACAAGTTCAAGTCCACAGTAAAACGACAACTATGTCTTAAGGGCTATTACTCAGTAGTGGATTACATACAGGATGAAAACGCTTGGGATTGTTGGCCTGGTGGTCTAGTGGTTAGTGACCCTGACTGCTGAGCTAGAGGTCGTGGGTTCGATTCCCACACAGGATAAATAATGGGTCTGGGTGTAATTTACCGTATGTATTTAGAAATATATAGGTAAGTATGTTTATCAGCAGTCTGGTTACCATAGTACGGCCGTGTGTGTGAAGTTATTATTATATTATTGGATTCCCACGCTATTTCATATACTTAATAGAAATGCAATGTGAGCTAATATATTTCATATTTTCCATCTTTTATGTTTTTCTTTTCTTCTATTTTTTACTTAATTTTTAGTTTACCTATTGTCATATCCTTTCCTTAGTTTATTTACTTTTAATTTTAATAACATAATAGCGCACAACAAAATGATATAGTAAAATTTATTGAATATTGTTAAAACTGTCTGGTTTTTTAAAAGTGTAGCCGTGAGTTTGTTTGACCGATTTCTTCTCACAAGGCTCAACCATTTGGAAATGGGGGGTTATAGATCGACACAGGCAGTCATGATGTTATGTTATCCTTTTTTTTGTTTAATAATTTTACATTTGACAAAGCAAACTATTGTTGCGGTGACTCTGTGTGTTGATCTATAATTTTTAATTACAATATTTATTTTTTAAATTATATCAATTTCATGAAATTAAGGTATGAATCGAATTGGAATATGATGCTGCAGTAACTTTTTGATTGTTGTATCAGTGAAATTTGCTGAATACGAACACAACAAGTGTACAAATACATAATGTATATTCATCGTTTAAATGCAATTATAAGAACGCAATCCTAGTAATTCTGTCATTAGTCGCCTTCGCATTTACGCCTCTTAAAGTCACAGATTGTAGCTACTTTAAGTACATATTGTGATAAATATTGCGGGAGAATATGAAATTGTACAACCAGATAAATTAAGCAATTGGGAATTTATAAAATAAAATATTAAATAGAAAATACAAGTCTTACAAATAATATATTATGCTTCTTACAGCATGAGATAAAGAGACCAGGTTTACCACGAGATACTTAATATCTTAACCAGAGCTGTATTTTCTAACAATTTTTTTCTTTCCTGCAGCCCCTTAAATCGCGGTATCTGCCCGTTATAGTTTAGATAACCGGCGGAGATTTGTACCAAAGTGTATCTACTGTCTCGTCTCAAACCAAATATAGAGATATCGCCTAAGTATCCCAGTCGGCTAAAGTATTATTGTAGGGCGGCCCCCGTAAGGCTACAATTCACCCTACCTTAATGTAATTCTGTCTCTATATAAATACATATTATGTATATTATACATATAAAGTGGGAGAGGCATGCTTCAGCACGTAGGAGTCGGCTCAACCGGAGTGATACCACGGCCTCACAGAAAACCGGCCTCATGGCAACGGTTGTGTTGTATTTCGCCGATTGAGTGAGGTAACCATAGGCCCTAACCCATCCCTCTCCCCCTTCTCCCCCTCTTCCTTTATACGCCCTTCCCGTTTCCTCCCTCTTCCCCCTCTTGCCTCCCTTCCCCTACTCCCACATTTAAAGGTCGGAAATGCACATGTGACTCTTGAGTTGCAGGTGCCCATATGCGGCGGTAGTCAGTACCATCAGGCGACCCGTCTGCTCCTTTGCCAAATATCCTATTAAAAAAATAATAATAATGTGTATGTAGTGCTGCTAAAGTCGCCATGTCAAAATGGTCGTGGCTTTCCACGGCAACCATTTTTCATGACTTATATACTCACGCTAATTACAATCATTCAAGATTCTAATTAAAACCATACAGGATACGACAATCTACGACCATACGTTTTATCTATCTATCTATCTGTATATAAGGCATATGACAGCCCCCTTCGTTGCGTGAAAGCCGACGGACGAGTGGTGGGAGTGCGAGTGACGCTTGAGCGCCGTTCGTTTAAAACCGCCCAATACGCCAAGGCGGTAGTATACATCGCTTGGTTTTTATATACATACCCCTCCTATTCTAACTATGAGGGGAAATGAGCAATAAGTACAAGAAATACCTATAAATAGTAACGTATAATCGAGGTTATGTTCATTTACATATTACAATGTGGTATTTACGAAGTATGACGTAAACACCACTCGCCCCTTAAGTTTCTTACTGAACGTTTATACCTTCCGTTTTAGAGTGAAGTTTTCATCTTTAAAAATGGGTAAGTCCTGGGTATACCCCACGGGGCGAATAGGGCTGTAGATGGATAGTAGGTACCCCTAAAGTCAAGTCGAGGCATTTTTGCCTATATACACCTATTACAAAAATGAACGTTAAAGCATCACAAAGATAATTTATAAACTAAAAACATAGCTATAAGCTACGAGTATTACGATCCGTACAGTAATCCCACTAATATTATAAATGTGAATGTTTGGATGGATGGATGGATAGATGTTTGTTACTCACGCAAAAACCACTGAACCGATGCGATGAAACTTGGTATGTAGATAGCTGGAGACCTGGATTAACGGATAGGCTACTTTTTATACCGATATTCCCGCGGGTGAAACCGCGGGGCGCTGCTAATGAATGTATAAAGAAAAAAATGTTGGTAAATGATTATATATTAAATACAACCATTTAAAAAAACACAAAACAAGCTCTAATTTGATAAACGCTCTTAAGAATCTGCCATTATAGAAATACCATTACTTTCATTATTTTATAGAAAACTTACCGCATTTTTACAATTTAACTTCTTAATAACTTGAATTATGCTATAATATATACATATTAGTTTAAGAAAATATTTGATCATTAGGTAAGCAATCATCGCAATCAAGCGGCGGTAGCGTAATGGCTAAGGCGTCGGACTTGCAATCAAATGGTTGCGGGTTCGAACCCCACCCAGTGCACTACCGCCGTGAACTCACCTTGAGGGGTTAACAAGAATACTAATAATGTGTGACCCACGTTGCTAGTATTCTATATAACAAAAAATAAAAAAAAAATTGGCAAAAAAGTATCTTACACTCATGAGCGTAGATACTTTTTTGCCAGAGTCGCTAAAGCCACTAATTTTAGTAATACTGACTGCAAACAGTGATTTGTGATGTTATTCCAAAAAATGCTAGAAAATCGAATGAAAATACTAATAACTTGAGAAACCCCACACACGGTCGTCTGATCCTCACTAGGCTTCTGCCTGATCCCAAACTAGGCAGAGCCTGTACTATGGTAACCAGACTGCTGATAAACATACTTACATATTTCTAAATAGATATATATTATACTTAAATAAATTACGCGCAGACAAATGATCATGCTCATCACACAATTATTTATCCTGGGTGGGAATCGGACCCACGATCTTTGGGTTAGCATTCAGGATCACTAATCACTATACAAACAGGCCTGTTGGTTTATTGGTATTCAACATAACTAAAATAATAAATTAACCCCTTTTTAACTCCACTGTATGCGTGTAAAATGTCTAATCTTTATGTAATGGAATGGAAGATCATTTAAATTAAGTTACTGTTGCTAATTTGACAACAAAAAACCGTTGCCATTAATTAATATATTGTATAAGTTCAATATTGACTGACCTGTTGGCCTAGTGGTTAGTGACCGTGACTGCTATGCCATAGGTCGTGGGTTCGATTCCCACCCGAGTCTGGGTGTTCTATGTGTCCGTTGTTTGTATGTTTGTAAAGTCCCCCGCGACATAGGAGTAATTCCTAATGCGGGAGTTGTCTTTTAAAAAAACGAAACGAAAGGATTATAAAACTCAATTTAAAGTTTAATATGACTAGGGGTTTATAAAAAAATAATTATGAATGTCTATTCATATCCAACAGTAACGTTGACCTGTGTTTATTGAAATTCTTAGAAAATTAACCTGAATGTGTAAAATATTTTTTCGTAAAACTGCAACTCAATTTATTTTTTGTCAAGTATTATTGGCTTGAATTTTTCCAGACGAATAGAATATTTTCTACTCTATAAGTATATGTATACTTATAAAAAGTCACTTCAGCAAAAGTCTACACTTTTTCTTTCTCAATCATAAACCTCTCTCTCTGGCAACACTGACATCAAATATCCATAAACTGTATTGTGCCATAGAATATCCAAAAAAGCGTTCCTAAAATTCGTGAGGGAATCTAGTATACTAGATGTCCATAATAAAAATTTTTCATCTCAGTTCATCTACGAATTCGCTCGGGAACAGTATTTTTTCAGAATGAAAGTTATCATATGGCCTTTTCTGATCCCTGATAGGCCAGGCCACTCCACAGAGTGGTAGAAAGTTACGAGTACACGGTGGGGTCGACTAAACTTTGATAAATTCAGTGGGCTGCCGCGCGTCGGCTGGGCCGTACGTTAGTTCGACTAGACTATCGAGTTATTAGTACCTATAGAGTAATAGGCACATAACTGCCTGGTAATTAAATATTCAGATTAATGCATTCGTTAAAAAAAGACAACCCTAACGTCGCGGCGTCGTCAGAACAGATAAGAGTTACGCGATAGAAAGAGAGGCAACTTCTAGGTGAATATACCTGCAGGTAATTATCGCTGTGCGACCTAAATTGCGACTTTATTGTGTCGAAACAAGAGTCGCTATTTATTTAAATGATTTGGCGGAGTGGGACTTCTGTACAGGTACTGAAATACAGTACAATAGTACAGGTACTATCATGTATTCTGTGCCCCTGATAACGGGTACACAAAATTTCATGATGATCGGTTGGGTACTTTGAATAGTTCAGTCATTAATGCGAAATTTGTTTTTACCATGTGGCAACCTTGATTCCACTAGTCGTGCAGTAATATGATGAGTGCTTCTATCAGCTTATAACAACCGGTCAGAGGTCACTACTCCGATTGGAGCTCTTAACAATGTGTGAAGTAATTCGTTCACGATACCCTATCGGCGGTAACTGGCCCGTTACTGGAATCTCTTTTGTTAGGTGTTTTGAAATTACGTCTACGTAATATGAGATACGATGATAAGCAACTCTGACCGCTGATGCTAGTGCCTAATAATTGAGGTCGCAGTTTCTATGAAGTACGCCATTTTGTAAGTAGTGTGTAGTGTTTCTGCACTCGGGCAGCGATTAAACCTGCTGCTCTTTTGCTGTGTAAAGTAAATTTGTTTTAAAAGATTTTCCAACTTAATAAATTCTTAAATATTGTTTTAATATTATTATATTTTACGATACGATTTTATTTTTGAAGATTAAAATGCTTCAGGCTCTTGGGTAGGGACCTCCTGCGGAGCATAGAACCTTATTCCTTTTCCTTGGTGGGATATTGCTAATGTAGCGTCACGAGATGTCGAGTAGATCCGATTATCTGATATTTGGGTGAAAAACTGCATGGTTTAGACCAAAAAATCTAACTGCCGTAGAGCAAGCACCCCGCAAGTCATAAACAGTAGGCGAGACACAAATACACCGCCTTCTCTAACTCGGTTCTTTGGCTGCGCTTTCGGCCTACCGGATCTGGATAATTTTAACAGACTTTTTCTTGCCGCACCCGAATGTTGTCAGTGAAGGTTACGGTTTAGGACGTAAGAAGGTCTTCGCTAAACCATATCTGCTACGAATAATCAGGGATGGCGAACTCACTCAGCCTCCTTCTCCCTTCCTCACAATTCTTCATCTGTTCCTTCTGATAATCAGTGGATAACGTGGGGAAACACAGCAGCCGAAATTATGTTCCACTCACATAGGTACCTCATTAGAAGTCTTCTCTAAAGTAATGAACAAACGTGGGCACCGCCAGAATAATTTCATAGTGAAGCAATGTAAGCTTCCTAAAACCTACTGTAACATCTAATTAAGGCTAATTAACGGAGAATAAATATTAAAATATAACGGTGCTAACCTGGCCAACAGCTGATATTTATACGCTCCTTAACTAAATGAGCGTAAACTCAAAAACTAAAATAATTACACACTTTATTTGACATTTAATATCACTGAATGACAAGATAGTCTTTATAAGTCATCTTTTTAATATCAAGGTAAAGGTATACATTAATAAACTATTAAAAATAATTTAACTTCATGTATGCTCGTATTATCATTGTATCTCCAAGCATGTCACTTTGGTGACGTGACCAGAGTAAAGTGGATCACTTTATTTGTGTATTTAAGTGACACTTAATCTATGAATCCAATAATTGAAGCCATCATACGACTCATCACCTGCAGCCCTTTAACGGGTGACGTTCATAATCACACTTAAAACCGGAACGGTCCTATATTATGTCGTTTTGTAAACTACTGACCGCCTGCGGTCGTCCAAATCCTTATACGTGTGACCTTCTACACAAGTGTCGTCGCCACATCAAAAACTCTTATTTATTTTATTAAAAATACAAACTATGATGATAGATGATAACCCAGTTCACTATTTAATAAGAATAAGTTAATAGACATTATTTTGACTGATTATACCGGTAACGCAATGGTATTGGCCGATTGATAAATATTAATGAATAGTGGGGTTATAACAGGGTAGAAATAGGTTCAGAACATTAACTTGAGCGCGAATAGAGGTACGAACAACTTGGCAGTTACTGTTAGTTAGTGATTTTCATAGTTTATATCAGTGGTTGTGAGACTGTTTCTTACACAAGGTTTACTCTAGATACTGCAGTGTAGTTCTTCGAAAAGTATTTTTGAAGTGAAAACTTCTTTAGCGGCGTTGTGCACTTTTTGGGATGGGTAAAAATTTTTAAATTCGCGTCAGGACAACTCGCGTCAGAACACGTGACCTAATCGAAAATTCGTAAGACGGAGCCGAGTTTCTTATATTTAAAAAAAATATAACATTCGAAATACAAACATTTATGAGCGGCCAGAACTCTCAGTGTACCCTATATATCCATTTAGATATGTTATTACCTAATTTTTATTTTTAACCTAATTATATATATATAGATGTGTGTGTGTGTATGTATGTATATGCAAATACATTGTGAAGTTATGTTTTCACTTCTGACGTGCAGTCCTACGACTGACTGTTTTTTTTTTTATGTTATCAAACGGGGCAAACGAGCAGGCGGGTCACCTGATGGTAAATGACTACCGCCATTCATAGGCACCAGCAACTCAAGAGTCACAAGTGCATTGCTGGCCTTTAAGGTGGGAGTAGGGGATGGGGAGAAGAGGGGAGAGGGGAAGAGGTAGGGTAACCTCACTCACTCGGCGAAAAGCAATGTAAGCATTGCTTCACTGTTAGTTTTCTGTGAGGCCGTGGTATCACTCCGGTCGAGCCGGCCCATACGTGCCGAAGCATGGCTCTCCCACTTTTCCCATTATATAATAATAATGGAAAAAAGAAACTAAAAAAACACGCTTTAATAGCGAACCGGGTTAAAAATTTACATTACCTCAGCAAACAAAACAGATTACATGGCACACAAAAATAAGAATATTTAGTGAAATAAATATGCAACACTTCAAAACTAAACTGAACGAGCAAAACTGCCACAACATTTTACCGAAAAATAAAAATACTAATGATAACTATAACGCTTTCAGAGACACACTAACAAGTATATTAAATACATGCATGCCAGTACGAAAATAAAAAATAAAAAACCGGATAAAAAAACATTGGCTGACAGTAGGTATTAAACTTTCTTGCAGAAATAAAAGACTTCTCAAATTGCTTGCACTGAGAACAAACAATCCAACATTACAAACATATTATAAAAACTACGAAAAAACACTAAAAAATATTGTAGCAACTTCAAAAAAATACACTACAAAAATAAAATAATAAAATCTAATAATAAAACAAAAGCTATGTGGAGTATTATTAATGAGAGGACCAATCGAAATATAAAATTAAAAATTAATGATAGCCTTATATGCGAGCCCCGAAAAATTGCTAACTACTTTAATAAATTCTTTGCATTCATTGGGGACACAACCACTCTTAGATCAGGCAGGAAGCCAAGTTGCACATCTGTGATCCACCCCACAGAAAACACTATGTTCCTTGATCCTGCAGAGCCTTACGAAATTAACCGAATATTAAAAAACTTAAACAATAAAAAGAGCCATGGAATCGATGAGCTCCCACCCAACCTGCTCAGGTTTTGTGCTAAAGAACTAACCCTACCATTTTACATGTTAGTAAACCAGTCATTTGAAGAGGGCGTCGTTCCCAACCAATTGAAACATGCAGTTATAAAACCAATTCACAAAAAAAACTCAAAAACAGAACCAAGCAATTACTGCCCTATTGCTCTATTACCGACTGCCTCAAAGATTTTCGAAACGGCAATGTGCAATAGAATATACTCCTTCTGCGAAAAATTCCATATATTCGACGAATGCCAAAATGGCTTCCGTCATAATAGATCTACAATCTTAGCCGTGTATAAGTACATACAAGAAGCTCTAAATATTGTAAATAATAAAAAATATGCAATAGGTGTGCTGTTTGACATGACCAAGGCATCCGACAAGGTGCAATTCGACACCCTGCTACACAAACTATATGGTATAGGCATACGGGGACAAGCTCATAAGTGGCTCTCATCACACCTAACGGACAGAAAGCAACTGGTGGAGATAGATTTTTTTAACGAAACTACTAGACAAATAGAAAAAATCCGCTCTGACAAATTAGATATAAAAGCCTCAATTCCTCAGGGTAGCGTGATAGGGTGCTTACTTTTTCTCATCTACATCAATGATCTGCCTAAAGCCATAGGTGAAACATGTGTATTGTTTGCAGATGATATCTCCTTACTCGTCACATGTGAAAGTAGCTTAAATTTAAATGAGAAACTTAAGTCAATTTTGGAGAAAACAGCATTCTAGATGGCTGAACACAATCTAGAAATAAATTACACAAAAACAAAAATAATGCCCTTTCACCCACATCAAAAGGCACCAATAAATATTGATTTTAATTTTGAAAACGTTAAATTGGAAGCTGTTAACCAATTCAACTTACTCGGCTTAACCATAAACACTCATATAAGCTGGAAGCCGCATGTCAAAAAGGTGAGAGCAAAAAGAGCAAAAATTTCAAAATTCTCCTACGCCCTACTTGAAGTCAAGAAGACTACTGATCTGGCAACTGCTCTAGTCACCTACTACGCCTATGCATATTCCTGGCTAAGCTATGGCGTAATTTTATGGGGAAATAGCACAGATGCACCTTCTATATTTACTCAACAAAAAAAACTAATTAGAATTTTAGTGAATATAGAGGAAACAGACACATGCAAGCCCCATTTCAAAAAGCTAAAAATATTAACTTTGCCATCCATATACATTTTAGAAATTTGCAAATTTGTCCGGAAATACCCGGAACACTACACTACAAGAGAAAATATACAAACCAGATACACACTAAGGCACAAAAATAGACTTAACCTACCAACCTCCCGACTAGCAATGCATTCCTCAGGCCCCTTGGTCATGTCAATAAAAATATACAATAAGCTGCCGGGGTCCATTAAAAATGAAGAAAAAATTCACATTTTTAAAAATAAACTAAAATATTTCCTAGTAAGCAAAAGCTACTACAGTATACAAGAATACTTAGATGATAAACATTAATTACCAACTATTGACAGAATCTCTATAATTAATTTCCATTTAAAAGAACTTATAATACAAATTAAAACAAATGATATTTAATATAATATTGAAATTATATAGAAGGATAATTATGTATTTACATTAGACTAACACAATTTATGTTTGTATTGTGTATGTAAACGACATTTAATATCATATTAACATTATAATATAACAATTAATACTTACATTGAATATACCCAAGTTATTTTTATACATAAATATGTAAATGACATTAATATAATATGATATTGACTAAATTAAAAATACTATTAAAAACAAATTAATATGATTTAAGTATGTATGAATGACATTTAATATTATAATGACATTTAATATTATATATTGACATAATACAGAATAATTTTATTATTATTTACAACAATTGAATTGGTTCCCATTTTTGTGTGTTTATATTTATAACAGAAACCTAGGGTAGCAAATATATCTGCAACATAAATTAAAATGAAAAATATTTTTTAATGAAAATTAAGTAAATAAGATTAAGTATAAAAACAAATAAATAAAAATAAATTAAATAACTTTAGATGTGAATAATATAATATCTCACCACAGAAAGCCGACTGAATAGTGCAATAATATAATATTACATGTGTGCAATAATAAATATAATAAACTTTGTCTAGGTACTAAAAATAATAATTATAACAAACTCTTCCTCTCTCCTAACATTGTGCTGTGCCCGACAGGGTCCATAATTGTAACCTAATTATAAGCTCGACATCTGTATCACATTATGGAACGCAATAAATGTTTTGAGTATTGAGTATTGAGTATTGAAAAGTAAAGAAAAGTTTCACTATCCACCTTGGTTCATCATCAGACTCGTCATTTAGGGGTTTGCTCGTAGCCACTGAAGAATTCGACTACCCACCTCCTTCCTGAATTCATTATTAGATCTGTTCCAATGCCAAATTATAGTAAAGCCATTCAAACTATATTGCCATACATAGTTTCATTTATAGACGACACGATACGACGATTACAAGTATGTTAAAATTAACCCCCAAGATTTGTTCACATAGTTAGCTGCAAGTAAAACTATATTATATAACTAGCTATTGCGTCATATTACACTTTTATATTTCTTCTTGTCCAGCGAAGACAGCTCCTGTTTTTATTTCCTTGTCTTCTTTTTTTAAGCACCCTACTTTTGATACAATATTGAATAAAGAATACAATCGACCCAGATAACATATGACAAACCAGTCCGTTACATATTCCAAAGAGGTTAGAATACTATAATACCTGAAGTAAAAACAAAAATAATAAATATTGGAAAATATTTTTTAATATACATACTTAAAGATCCTTTTGTCCACTCACATGAAAGCTAAAGACAGATTACTTAAGCAGTACATGTCACTAGTTTGCGAGAATAGTGACGGAACTAAAAATTATTGATTTTAGAGAATGGTAATGAATTTGTGATTTCAGCTAGTGTTTTGTCTCAAATATATAATGAACTTGTCGTTTTCCAACGAACTTTAGCACGAAATCGACGTTGCATCTCTGTTCACAATAAAATATCAAAGATTTATGATCGTTTGGCATACTTAGTTTAATTCTACTGAATATTGAATTACGTCGAGACGCTCGCAAACCAGCGATGAATCTTTATATGAAGAACATTTAAAAAATTGGGCCTAGAGTGTTTATTTTTCTGCATTCTCAATATAGAGGCAATCGGTTTGTACGTTGACGTAAATAACCACTGGCAGGCTAAAGCAGACTATAGGCTTCTCTAAAGCACGTCTTGCATAGTTTCAGTTCCTTGTTATAGCTAAGGAAACAGATATTTTTTGAGATACAAATATTATAATAATTAAGTTTTAAGAGATAGTCGCTTCTTACGAAGTAACACAATGCTAAGGTATTGATCATTTTTAATCTAAGCAGACGTATTTTTCTATCCTTGTTAAATTTTTAAATATCCTACGCTTGTTAAGTTTCCTTATGAGAATAAAATATATAGTAATATGATTTCATTTAAAAGTACGAATATATATTTTTATAATGATATGTGTTTATAGTTTATAGCTTAGCAAATAAATCATGGATGGATGCGGATCTCAATAATAGTTAAAGTGTTAAATTAAACTAAAATATAAAATGCAATCGGTAAAAAATCTTGAAAAGGATAATATAGGAAGTCATTAAGGTAAAGAAGTTGTTCCAAATATTGTAGAAATATCCGCATTAAACATTTAAGTAGGTACTCACATTGTGTCTAATTACAGTATTTAAGTAATTTTTAAAACAAACAAATCTATTAATTAATTAAATATTAGGGCTTTAACTACAAAGGCTGTCGATATTTATTACTGTCTACTGTGAAGATTGATTTCTTTTATTCTACTTTGATTACTACATTGTAAGTTGTTCTTAGGAAATTTAAAAGTAGAAAAGTCGCTTGTTGTTTGACCGATCGTTTATGTCGCCAAATTGTCAACTTTGCCAATCACTACATCAGTACATATTATAAAACAAAGTCCCCTGCCGCGTCTGTCTGTTTGTCTGTTCGCGATAAACAGAAAAAACTACTGAACGGATTTTCATGCGGTTTCCACTAATAGACATAGTGATTCATGAGGTAGGTTTTGGTGTATAATTTGTACCCGTGCAAAGCCGGGGCGGGTTGCTAGTTTATTATAATTAAATACACACAAAAAAAATAATAATCCGTGAGTAAGATATCGTCCTACAGCTAGTTAGCTAATCGGTTAGTGAATGTTGTCGAATTCCTACCTGCACTTCCTCTTGTTTTTACTCAGGTAACCCTGGGATCTTACTCTAAAGTGTATGTCACATGGGTATAATTCAAGTGTTTATAGGCAGCGATGAACGCTTAGTAGTATAAAAAGCCTCATTTAAAATGTCAAGTTGACAGTTATTCTTTTCTTGAATTATGTATTTTTAATTATTCCACTCACGCTGCCTCAATATTGATTAATGGCATTATCTACTTATAACATCTGGAATGTACATATTACTTCTTTGGCGGTTCTATGAGACAGGTGATTCTTATTCGAGATATATTATGATGATAGAATAAATGGAAGTTTTTATAAGGTGCTACTAGAGATGCAGAATGCAGGTTTAATCGTACCTACTATGGTGTTATTTAATGTCTTTTTAATAGTTTTTCTGTGAATATTCTATTTTTTTTTAATCTGTACTCAATACTGGTGTCAAATTCAAATTATTCGTTTTCGAAAATCAAGATACAGCCTTTACATACCTAAATGCTGAATTTCAAGTCTTTGCTACATTCAATGTGTTTTTTTTTGTATGTGGAATCCCCCACGATCACCTCACCATGGCTATCGGTGAAGTGGAATCAAATCGACTAAAACCACACGGTGTTCCGTCACAAGTAAGTGGCCGTAGTCACGGTCACCTGATGGTAAGTGACTACCGTCACCCATGGACACCTGCAACTCAAGAATCACAAGTGCGTTACCTGCCTTTGAGATGAAAGTACGCCTTTTTTCTTGAAGGTTTGAAGGTTGTATCGTTCTTTCCAGATATTTCGTGATCGCGTTAATTCCCGTATAAATACATCACATATAACTACATTGTTCAAGTGTCATAATTATGCGGAGATTAGCATTTACTCTATTTCATAATTCAGAAGCTGATATTGACCAATCATCTCGTTTTTTTTTGTTGTGTATTGGAACCGCGTTGGATCACGTTATACGTGGTATAAACCAATACATTTGCCAACGTGTGAGTTTGACGACCCCGTACTCCAATTAAAATATGTGAACACGATCATTTTGGGTTGCTTTTATTAATATTCATATTATAAATGCAAAAATTTGTAGGCTTGTGACTCGTGAGTGTATATACATATACACATCGTCGGTAGTTGGGATAGACTGGATGCGGAAAGCGGAGAACCGAGTGCTCTGGCGCAAATTGGGAGAGGCCTATGATCAGCAGTGGGCTACAATAGGCTAATTGATTGATTGATACACATCGATTGACCGATCAGACAGATAAAATGTGCATGTATCCTTTACAAACATATAAACTAACGGAAACCGAGGTGAAAGTTGACAAAGTCGATCGTGAAAGTTACTTACATTATAAGTAATTATGTCCTTGGATGCTATTTCTTTAAGCTTAAAACGGCTAAACGGATTTCGATGAATTTTTCAATAGTAATAGCTTGTCTCCTGGTTTAAGTCATAGTCAAAGCCATTTAAGAAACCTAGTCATAAAATATGTGAAAATTTGTTAAGACGTTTGGATGTTTGTACTCAAATGTTTGTAGAAGAAATTTGGAACGCAGATATAATGACAAGGAAACCACAACCCACGCTTGCGTAGAAGCGAGTTAAAGTTTTAATTTTAATCTTTATTGCACTCCATAAAGTTTTAATAAGTCTTAGAACTAGGTATAGTGACAATTAAGAACCCTGTCGGGCATCACAGGAACATATTAAACAAGAGATAGTGCATTTTTCAATATGTTCATAGCTCTACACCCCTACTCAAAAAGGATGTTATGATATGGTCATCAAATCTGTACTTTTTAAGCGAAGTGAGCTCAAACACAGTTAATTTTACGACGCAAAATTTTACACCTGTTTTATATCAAACAATTTATTGTCAACTCTTCTGTATTTTATGATGTTTTTATTAAGTTCTTAGCATATATAAACAAATAAAAAAATAACAAGCTTTTACACATACTGTCAACAATTAACATGGAGATATTTGCCGGTTTTTATTGCTTTATATTTTAACAAAATGTTCTCACGCTTAGGACTACAGCTTTCTGGCTAATGACTCCAGTGGCGCCACGAAGCGAAGTGGCTTATGAACAGTTGGAAACGTATCTTCAGTTTGTCATAAAATGCACGCTTAGGACTACAGCTTCCTGGCTAATGACTCCAGTGGCGCCACGAAGCGAAGTTGTTTATGAACTGTATGAAACGTACCTTCAGTTTGTCATTACTACATATTATAAAACAAAGTCCTTCGCCACGTCTGTCTGTCTGTCTGTTCGCGATAAACTGAAAAACTACTAAACGGATTTTCATGCGGTTTTCACTAATAGACAGAGTGATTAATGAGGAAGGTTTTGGTATATAATTTGTACCCGTGTGAAGCCAGGGCGGGTTGATAGTTATAGATAAATTACACCCAAAACACGAATTTGGCTTAGCAGTCAGGGTCACTAACCACTAGGCCAACAGGCCAGTTGACTAAATAAGAGTAGTTAGGGTCCTATTGTCAGACAATACATATAACAAAGTATAATATCGAATTCTAATTAATGTTAAGACTTGTTAATTACCAGAATGGCATAATCAGAACAACAGCCTAATAAGGACCGTCGTGAGCCCGATGCTCGTACGCACAGCTTGTGTAATTAACACGTAGTTACGGGATCATTAGGAGCATCGTCATTCTCATGAATAATTAAACACTGATTGCGTTCCGAAATGGAGTAGCACTGGCGCACAATAGTGAATAAGCCAGGGCATAAGTATACTTACATACATTCACGCCTGCGTCCCTGATGGGGTAGACAGAGCTGTATGAAACACCCACATTCTGCCAACTATAAATAATGATGAGAAAATTTGGAGTATATTAAAAAGGAAAGATAGATTATATTAAGTGGGAGAGCCATGCTTCAGCACGTACGGGCCTGCTCGACCGGAGTGATACTACAGCCTCACGAAAACCGGCAGTGAAGCAATTCTTGTGTTGTATTGCACTGAGTGACTGAGGTTACCGGAGCCCCTAACCCTTCCCTCTCTCCCTCTTCCCCCCACCGTTCCCCCTTCGTCTGCTCCCACCTTAAAGGCCGGCAACGCACTTGTGACTCTTGAGTTGCAGGTGCCCATGGGCGGCGGTAGTCACCTACCATCAGGTAATCCGTCTGCCCCCTATCCCATCCTATCCAATCGAACCCAGAACGGTTCGATTTTCACTCAGCAGTAACCACTAGACTAACGGGCCCGTCAAACTTCAACAACTTCAACAACAGTGAATCTTGATCCTTGCGTATTTTTTTGCCAATTCTCCGAGTACAACGTACAACTAATACGAAGTACAAAACATTGAATTACCGCCAAATTCATCATTTAATCACGCAAGTGGGCAAGTAGGTTTTAGTAACGTACATATACCTTCATTTTGTTTTTTTTTTTTTTATATTATAGGGGGCAAACGAGCAGGCGGGTCACCTGATGGTAAGTGACTACCGTCGCCCATGGACACCTGCAACTCAAGAGTCACAAATGCGTTGCCGGCTTTTGAGATAGGAGTACGCTCTTTTCTTGAAGGTTTGAAGGTCGTATCGGTCCGGAAATACCGCAGGCGACAATTTGTTCCAGAGATTGGTTGTGCGAGGCAAAAAATTTCTGGAGAACCGCACAGTTGTGGATTGCCAATTATCCAGGTGGTGGGGATGAAAGTTTTGTCGCGTTGAATGATGGCGAAACGTTGCGGCCGGTATAGGTCCGAACAATTCCTCGGAGCACTCCCCATACTATTTTAGTTCCAAAAAAAAGGTGTATGCGTAGTAGTGCAAAGCCCTTTTTTACCAAATAAACTCAAATGCCTAACCCTGGAATCAAACCTAGCATATCACGATTTCACGCAAATGGACACAAACAAAGTGTTTATTTGTGTCTATTTCATGTTTTTCAATTTTATTTAAAAGTTAGTAACTTATTTAGTTAAAAGTTAAGTTTAACAGGACAATTCCGTAATCTTACTGTTACAGTATGCAACTACTAGTGAAATTATACTTTTAAATGATATACTAATGGAACCATTTTAATAATTAATTAGTAACGTAGAAGCCTATCTGCAGACACATCTCTATCTAAAACGCGTTCGGAGTCATGTTTTTACTAAAGTAACAGATCCATAACAAGTACAAACCACAGTTTAGTAATGGCGTGTGCCTTATTATGTAAAAAAGAAAATGTTAATCCATGCTTCAAACATGGCAGTCCAACCTCTTTAAGTTCTTCTAAGCCTTAAGGCCGCATGGCGATATCTCACATATCTATACTAATACTAGCAACTCGCCCCGGCTTCGCACAGGTAGCAGAGACATCTTCAACAATCATCAACATTTTTCAATCAATTTACCCAAAATCTTAACAAATTATACACCTAAACCTTCGTCATGAATCATTCTGTCTATTAGTGAAAACCGCATGAAAATCCATTCAGTAGTTTTTCAGTTTATCGCGAACAGACAGACAGACAGCCGCGGCGGGCGACTTTGTTTTATAATATTTAGTGATGTAGTGATTATAAAGCTGTAGAGTTTGTTTGTTTGGTTGAACGCACTAATGCCTGGATAGCCCATTTATCGAGGAAGGCTATATAACATCACGCTACGACCAAAAAGAACGGAGCATCAATGAAAAATGTTGCAAAAACGGGGAAAATTTACAAGCGCATACACGACGTTGCGCGGGTCAGCTAGTACATACATAATACATATTTAGTTTTGCGGTTTATACTTTGTGTTAGTGAGGTTACCGGAGGACCTAACCCATCTCCTCCTTCCCCTACACCTTAAAGGCCAGCCACTTGTGACTCTTGACTTGCAGGTGTCCATGGGCGGCGGTAATCACTTACCATCAGGTGACACCTCTGCTCGTTTGCCCCTTATTCCATAAAAAAACTTCACTGAGACACTTTTTCTTTTCGCATCGCTGTTTTAAATTAGAAAGTATAAAAATATTATTATACACGATACGACATGATTCGAGATTCAAACATTTAGTTCATGCTAGCAGCGCCCCGCGGTTTCACCCGCGTAAGTCTTCATCCCGTGGGCATATCGGGATAAAAAGTAGCCTATATGTTAATCCAGGTCTGCAGATAATTACATACCAACTTTCATCGCAATCAGTTCAGTAGTTTTGGTGTGAATGTAACAAACATCCATTCATCCATCCATCCATCCAAACTTTCACATTTATAATATTAGTGGGATTACTGTGACTGTAATGACCAAGAAATAAGATGTAGTTTAACCTGTGAGTTATGCTTCTGATGTTGTGAGATTTTGTATGAAATAGTTGTCTCTTTTAACTGCAAGTTTTTTTCAGTGCTCAATTTTCACGTTACCGTAGCAAAATTACACGATTGTCAGTATTCTCAAAACTAGACAATCCATTATAATTACTATAATTAGAGTTCGTCTGGTGGCCTTCGATCATAATTCACTAAGTTTTAATTACTTGGCTTATTTTAATGGCCATTGTCTTCTTAGTATACGACCCTGACAGGTCAACATCTGTATATACTGGACGCGTATAGATTGATGTGGCGGTTTTTACGTATTTTTTTAATTCGTAACATATATTGTTAAAATAATTTAACTTTCTGCACTTCTATATACAAACCGTAAGTACCTATTCCAAGTTTCGCGTTCCTTCGTCCCCGAAATATTTACTTTACGTATTAATGAATACAGTCTTCATAGTAAGACGACTGATTCCAGCACCTGAGAGTAATGTGTTCTTCTCCCTCCAAACTGTAAGTATATCTGAACAAGAAGACACGTCACCTGGGACAGATACGCAAAACTGTCCTTTATAATTCCGAAAGTTAAAATGCGTTTTGTTTCCAACTCCTCGTACCTTGATTATGTAAGATTCCAAAGGCCTACTTAATAATTAATCATCATCCTCCTAGCCTTTTCACAACTAAGTTGGGGTCGGCTTTCAGTCTAACCACGAAACGGCCGAACTTCACTATTTTACGTGGAGCGACTGCCATCAGACCTCCACAACCCAAGTACTAAGCGACATCGAAGTTCAGTAATTAGACCAGGTTTTCGGACTTTTGTTAGGGTTCCAACTACCCATAACGCATGCTACAGATGTTCGTATGGCAACCGGGACCGACGGCTTAACGTGCTCTCCGAGACACGGAGGGGTCTCAATGTGATAAGAATCATCAAAAAGTCATTTATCCTAAGACTGACTTAGCCGTAGCCGAGCCCCGTATTAATGTATTAAATAATTACTTAAGAATCTTTCCTCTTACCCTGTCTTCTAAAGCCATAAAGTACTGATAATGGAGTCATCTACCACTAGTCTATACCTATTTAATTTACTGATTATTTTAAAGACAACCATAAGAAAAAGACAATTAGCCAGAATAAGAATCTATTTACATTCAATAGGTAATTAAACTTCAATATGATGTGTAATGAATGACAAGTATGTATGTTTGAATACCTTTTCTTAGTTATAAGGGTACTTTTATTGATTCCAGTAAAAATAAAAATAGTTTTTACCCGTCTTAAGAAAGGAGGAGGTTCTCAATTCGACTGTTTTTGTTTAAGTTACGCGATATCTTCGCCATTTGTGAACCGATTTTAATTATTCTTATTTTAATTGTAGTGGTTGTACTTCAGGTTGGTAAATGTGAAGAAAATATTCAACCTCTAAAGTGATATATCATGATTACTGTTTTTTAAAGCTATTATATTAATTTATTTTACTTTTGGTTGGTGGTCAGCCCAATGATAGTGTTGCAATCACCCTCTGTTTAATTTATACAAGTCAACCTAATAAAAAAGAAAAAGAACTGTATATGGGCTATTTACATGCATGCGTCATAAAATTCCTCCACATCGTCGCCTACTGGCAGTGTTCCCAGAAGGCTAGCAGCATTGTCACGTTGAATGGCAATGCTAATTCTCTATCAACCTTAGATGCACCAAGAGAAAAAGACGTAGGTTAGAGCTAGAGTTTTTTGTTTGCTTGTTACTTTAAACGTGCTAATCTCTAGAACTATCAGTCAAATTTGAATTATTTTTTGGATAGAGTACTTTATGAGGAAGCGTATAGGCTAGGTAACATCACGCTATGACCTTTAGGAGCGGTGCAGTGACTATAAAACATAAAGGTACGGGCAACGTCCAATTTTTTAAATATAATTACAATAATGTGAGAAATACTGATGTATAAACGCAACACAGCACCTAAGTAACAATATGGACATAGCAAAAGTATTATAGAAGTAAACGTCAATTAGGTAGACACGACATCTATACAAGTAATTAAATGAAGTGCTCTTCGTTGACAAGTCCATCACTTGAGAATTGCTGGACCGATTTGACAAAACTCTGCATTGTAAATATGTCCAAATAAGGTTTTTGCGGAAAGCTAAATTGGAAAGTTCAAGGAAAACTGGAAGTGTTATTCCGTAAATACTGTTAATCTGTTGATTTAACTGTAAGTCTTCCATAGAACAAATAAATAAATACAATTAAAATAAATTTATATTTTTTTTTATAGGACAACGTCTGTCGTCTCAGTTAGTACTCAACTAGCAGCGCCCCGCGGTTTCGCCCGCGTAAGTCCCGATCCCGTGGGAATATCAGGATAAAAAGTAGCCTAAGCGTTAATCCAGGTCTCCAGCTATCTACATACCAAGTTTCATCGCAATCGGTTTAGTGGTTTTTGCGTGAAAGAGTAACAAACATCCATCCAAACTTTCACATTTATGATACCTATTAGTGAGATAAATAAGTGGCCACAATGGTTCACCCTTTCATTTTTTTACAAAGCATTGCAGACACACTACTATATACTATACAATTCTCGACTTTCATGTTGTAAAACTGGAAAAATAAATTAAGAGTTTACATTTTTCTGTAGTACTATAATTTTTTGATTCACCTCTTTGACACTAGGTACTTGCCACTGTGTATTTATACCCAATTATTTATTTTTATATTAATAATAATTAGTTGTTTAATAAATTTAATGCGTTAAAAGAAGAAAGCTATTACAAATACACATTTAATGTGAAAGTTCAGAACTAGTTTCCTTGAAAAATGCATAAAACTAATAAAAGATTAGGTACACTCGAACGAAGAAATAATTATATTATAATTATCATTTTTCAATTCATAGTAAAGGAAAATCTAGAAAGACAATCTCTCAACAACATTATGTTAAAACCTAAATGGTTAAAAAAATCACAGGCTAATATTATAACTATGACATAATTAAAGTACAATTTCCTTGAGAGAACAGCGACTGTAAGCTAAATATCAAACTTTCTCATGTACTTCCCACTAAAATTATAAATGTGAAAGTTTAGATGGATGGATGGATGGATGCATATTACACACACACACACACACACATTACGTGAACATCCTACTTCCTACTATCCTACTAATATTAGAAACGTGAAAGTTAGTGAGGATGTACGGATGTGCAGATGTATGGGTGTATGGGTGTTTGTTACTCTTTCACGCAAAAACCACTGAACCGATTGCGATGAAGCTTGGTATGTAGATAGCTGGAGAGCTGGATTAACGCATAGGCTACTTTTTATCCCGATATTCCCAGGGGATCGGGACTTACGCGGGTGAAACCGCGGGGCGCAGCTAGTAGTTAATAAAAGATGCTTTCAAACATTTTTTAATTAATTTTATTGAAATAAAGATATTTGACTTTGACTTTACTGCATTTGTGGATTAAACAGTTCGATTCCCATCACACAACATTCTTATTGTAAACAAATAGCTCTCTTAAAAGTTTTCCTTAGTTGGTTCGCCTGGTAACGTCTTTTCGCTAAATGAGAAGACATTGACTTTCAAAGACCTGGTTGACTGTCCTAAAGAGCTGTATGAAATTACCTTTTAGGTACACGAGGACAACGTAAGTGTTAAGGAAGCAATATAGTTCAAGGATGTTACGGATATGACATTTTGGATTTGGGTACGGATGCGAATATAATATGAATAATATTATACCGGTGTCGGATACATTTGCAAATATGAAACTATTTCGTATTGTCCGATAGTTTCGGATAGTTTCAGTTATTAATGTTAGATATTTAAGATTTTTTATAGGAAAATAAAAATAGGTAATGATTTGGCTTAAAATAAACAAAAACAACATTACAATCAAATCAGCCATTAGACCTAAGCAAAGACCTGTCATAACGTGTTTTATTTAGACTCCGCACATATCCAACATTATTCGAAATGAGGGAATACAGAGGTATCTTTGATAAAACAATTTAGATGAAGACGTCTGCGTCCCGCTGCCATGTTATTTTTTTTTTGTAGATTTCTAGATAGCATAATTTAATGACTTGAAATTAGTAGCCATCCCATATCGTAGGCAAGCCATTATTTGTCGTGTAGTGACAATTGCAGGCTGAACCCCCGAGGCAAGTAGTTAAAGTAAATAAAAGCAAGCGAGCAACTCTCGAATGACCTACTAAATTCAAATGAACTGGACATAATTGGTATAACACAATATCTTTATTCACAATAAATTATTAACAATAAGTGGGAGAAGCAATTTATTTTGTAAGCACCCGTAATACATTTTATTACCTTTATTTAACACGCACAATCGACCTAATTTGATTACAATCGATTTAAAAATAAAACCTTATTCTCAGAAGTACGGCTCGCTCTTGGAATTAAAAAGAGACACACTTGATTGAACAAATTCTTCAATGACTTGTACTTTGGTAGCGAATAAAGGTAGCAAGACGATATATTTAGCTTACGTTATGTTACGGAATGGTTGAGTCCGGTTGACATTATTCGATTTGCAGACCGGTATAGTACTAAGCCTGCTTCTTATTGTAATAATTTCATTAAGATTATACATACCGATATTATATGAATTTTGCTGATCTTCCTCATCTAGTGCATTAAATGTTTTGCAAATATAAAATAAAAAATAAATTAAATTAACGAAGTACTAATAGGTAAATTGTAAAATTTTCGATTAATTACAAGAATCTCCGGCCAAGTGTGGGAAGATACGAAGCTAGTTTTTAGTAGTCAGTTTTAAAAGGCCTATGCAAAACAAACAAGCATAAATAGAATAATTAAATTACTCCGTCTCAAAAATCACTTAAACGTATAGAAAAGTGCTGATGATCTTCGAACGGCTGAACAGATTTTGTTGAAATATAGCTAAGAACACTTTCAATCAAGTCACATTTTAAAAAAATAACAAAATACAAATCTCAAATAAAAACTTTCGTGGGTGGTATTCATATTAGTTAAGATATACGGTTTTACTCACGTGTATATTTCGGGGATGCCCGACTAGTTTCGGACCCGACGGGGGCCCTTTATCAAGGGGTGAGGCGTCCTGCCGCGCCGGTTGCAGGTGCCAGACTGAAGAACAATCAAGTTGCCAGAATGGATTGTTCTGATGATTTTGTTAAATTTTCAGTTGCATCATAGTCTTGTGTCTGTAATCAATTGTATACCTTTGCTTTACAACTAATTTTTGAAAGGCTGTATGTGTACACATATGTGTATGTGTGAGATACACAGGTAAAATTTGTAACATCAAAGGACCTGTAAGAAATTTTTTTAAGCGATAAGACAGCTCTTTGTATAAATCCGTTTTGTGATTTCCATGTAATTAAATTCTAATTGGTATACAGTAAACTTTATTGCTATTCTATTCTAGTTAGTAGGGATCTAAGAGCTACATGGGAAGTAAAATAGTAATGGGAACACTTGAGTACACCGTTGGCTTTTCGAACGGTTACTTGAGGACATATGAATTTTTGCTAAATTAATTATGTAAAAATATAATGTGGCGTGTGTAATAAATATATATGTGGCGTGGCGTAACCTAACGATGTATTTCCACTGTACCTCATAAGAATGTAATTGAATGGCTCACAGCTGTTCAAAATGTAAACTGAAGTACGTTGTTACTTCATCGCATTTTAATAAAAAGCAAAATATATTAGCTTTGCAAAGTAATTTAGCTTGACAATGCCGTTTGTCAAATTAATTTGCATACGCTTTTGCAAATGAAAAAAGATACTAAGTAATAATCTTATAATATACTTGAATTAATATTTATATTGTTTGTGTTGAATATTGTTGGAGAATATATATATATATATATATACGTACACTTTATGTACGTATATATATATATATATATATACGTTATTTTATTTAAAGGTTCCAGTTGAAAATCAGCGCCCGATTCTCATCTGGCATTAATCTGAACTGGACACCTATTTTGGTGCAAACGCGAGACATATTATTGTTCCTCCACTGTTTCTTTTAATGTACTTATTGCATTTTCTGTACTATAAGAATATTATTTGGAATAACTACTTGTATCTTAGCACCAAAATAAATGGATTTTCTTTTTTTTTTTCTGCTTGTTGTTAAAATCTAGAATATGTGTGGAATACCTATCGTGGGAGAGCCATGCTTCGGCATGTAAGAGCCAGATCGCACGGAGTAATACCACGGCTTCACAGAAAACCGGCCGTGAAGCAATGCTTGCATTGATTTTCGCCTAGTGAGTGAGGTTACCGGAGGCCCTTCCCTCCCCTTCCCTCCCCCCCTCATTCTCATTCTCATTACTTTATTGCATTCCATAATTACATTGGCAAGGTGTTAGATATAAGGGTAGAATCAATTATGGACCCTGTCGGGCACAGCAAAGAGTTTTCATTAGGGGAGAGGAGGAAGAGAGTTATTTATAAGAATAATACCCCCTCATCCCCCCTTACCCTATTCCTACCTTAAAGGCCGGGAACGCACTTGCGACTCTTGAGTTGCAGGTGCCCATGGGCAGCAGTAATCATTTACCATTAGGTGACCCGTCTGCTCGTTTGCCCCCTATATCATAAAAAGGTATATACAGGTCTAGTTGGATCATCACGTTCACAAAAAAATGGTCCAGTTACCTATAAGTATGACCAGGCCCTAGTACAAAATACATAATAGTACAAATACAGAAGACTCACTCCGCAAAATTATTTAAATAAATAGCGACTCTTACTCCGATACAATAAAGTGCAATTCGGGTTGCACAGCACTAATTACCTACAGTCACATTCACATAGAAGATGCTTTTCTTCGTACGTATGTAGATCAGAAAACTATTTTGTTTTACAATGAATGCAGCAGCGTTCATACTACTGGAATTGATAGAACTTCATAATTCGAGTAGTTTAATTTTAACCTACTTCAAAAAAGGAGGTCCGTATTCGATCCGTATATTTGAGATTTTCTTGAAAATTCATGAACTAATTTTTATGATAGTTTCACTAACGTATTCTACATGTCGAATCCTCAGCCGAGGTCTAGGCACAATGTGGGCACGAAGTGGGCACATGCACGGGCGATGAGTAAACTGCATTTTGATATTTAATCACTGATGCATTGTAAACACGCAAAGAAACACGGTACAGTTCCTAGTGTTGACTCGGCGGTGACCTAACTCAAAGTGAACTAGTCCGTCCGCATGCGAACATCCTCCGCCTAGACTCTGCGTAACGCCGGTAGATGGCGCTTGTGTTCCTTTCCTGTGAATTTATTATAAAGGGCGCTCTAAGCATCCGTAATAATGACCGAAGATGCGACATACATATTTTCAGGAAGGTTTTATTAATTGGTTTTTTTTACAATAAATTTCATTGAAGTCGGTTGATTTTTTGTTAAAAAATTACGTTTCATTCACTTGCGTTAGCTAATTAAAGGAACCCCATATTATATTCCCCATAAGGATATTCATTTAGTGTCACTTATATAATAATTATATAAAATAAATATAACACTCAAACCAGCCATTTGCATTTAACCTTACAATATCAAGGCAATAGAATAATATTTATGTTTAAATTTTTTATTCGCCACTTACACGTAATTTAATTATCACAAGTGGTACAACATTTTAATGGGTAATAAAAATAGCACTTGCACCGTGTAGTAGGTAACTAGACCGCCCTGCCCACGAAAATGGCTGCCAACTAATACTAATATAATATTTATTTATTTGTATATTATAACTAGCTTTTGATAGTATTATGTTATCTGTGCTTTTGTGCACGGCTTCGATTGCGTAAACAGTTGAGACTCGACAACATTACTTTGTTAACAAATGACGTTTCAATAATACTTTTTATGAAACAAGTTGTAAGTAAATTATTTATGAAAATATCTTTACAAATAAATAAGATTGAAGTGTCTGTTTGTAATGTCATAATAACAGAATTTTACTAAATGCATCCGAGTGTTTACAGGGTATAAATACAAACAAATCAATTAAAAAAAATGTTATCTGTCTCTCTGTTTGTCCTCTAATTTTTGTTGTTTGGTAAAGTTTGTCCGGCTAATTTCCGAAATGGGTGCACCGATTTCAAGGGACTTTCACTGGCAGATGGCTAGTGTTATAAGCAGTAATTTACGATACTTTTATTTTGGAAAAAGAATAAGGGTTCCGCGCTAAATCAATAAATATGTACACGCGAACGAACCCGCGCGGGGTACAGCTGGTCTAACATGTGAAAATCAATGTTTGTTTGATCAATATGAAATTTTGCACACACGTCGTCAGGTAGACAGAAAACGACAAAGAGTACCTTACATCCAGTAATTTTAAATAATACTATAATATAATAATAACAACTTCACACATCCCACACACGGCTGTCTGATCCCAAACTAGGCAGAGCCTGTACTATGGTAACCAGACTACTGATAAACATATTTATATAATTCTAAATACATACATAATACGAAGATAGTTACACAGAACAAATTATCGTGCTGATCACACAATTATTTGTCCTGCGTGGGAATCGAACCCACGATCTCTGGCTTAGCAGTCAGGGTCACTAACCACTAGACCAACAGGCCAGTCAATGGCTGATAGAAGCTATATATCTACAATATGTTACCCATCTATAATTTTGACCTCAGACCTCGCTCATCTAAGAGTCGAGACTATTAATCAATATTAATATGTGTCTACAACCTGACAGCCATATGGCGCCTGTCATATGTCACACATTTCCCGTGGGAAATCATATTTCCTCCTACCTACTTCGAATGAACTTCATTAATCCATTACATTGATTCAATCTCGATGAGGCGTATAAGGGCAGGGGCACACTCGCTGCCATGAGAAGTATGTCTTACGACATTATTAGATGTGTGGGGACATTTTATAGACACGGCTGTATTGACGCCTTTTAATTATAAAGCTGGTGGTAGTTGGTTAAAACTTGGTCAAGTGAGATATACATTAAAATAAACAGTAATATTTTTTTGAAGTCCTAAAAATTTTTTTTAAGAAAGTCTTGACTATTATAAACTTGCTTTTCCCGCGGTTTTGCTCGTGTAAAAGTTATTTTTCTACTCTCGGGAGCAGTACTTTTTTTCTAGATGAAGGGTACTGTAGCACTCGCTTGACTAGGAGAGTAGTACTCGAGGAAAGCGGTGTGTTCTGTGTTGACAGGAGTTTGAAATTATACAGAGGTAGCTGTAATTATTATTTTTTTCTTTATGATATAGGGGCAAACGAGCAGACGGGTTACCTGATGGTAAATAACTACCGCCGCCCATGGGCATCTGCAACTCAAGAGTCAGAAGTACGTTGCCGGCCTTTAAGGTGGGAGTAGGTGAAGGTTGGAAGAGGGGAAGAGAGGGGACGAGGGAAGGATTATGACCTCCGGTAACCTTACTTTACCAAAAAATATTTTTAACCGACTTCAAAAAAGGAGGAGGTTCTCAATTCGACTGTTATGTTTTTTTTTTATGTTTGTTACCTCAGAACTTTCGACTGGGTGAACCGATTTTGATGATTCTTTTTTATTTGAAATCTGGTGCTTCCCGTTTGGACCACTTACAATTTGGTCCAGTTCTGGAATGGAATGGGATCCATGAGAAAACCATATATAAGTCTTTTATGGAATAGTTTTTTTTTGTTGAAGTCGGTTTTTTTTTAAAGATTTATTGTACCTGCATGCTAGAGTCATGCCCTTGCAGTGATTTAAGTAAGTGTTCTATTGTCGTATACAACCTGTGTATTAAAAAAGAGACTGAAGCTAAATTCTAGTGTAATGATTACCTTACAGTGGTCGTTACAATGAGTCTAGTAGGTTCGATTCCCCTGGATTAGGTAATTATTTATGCAATTCAGGTAGTAGGTAACATTACTCAAAATTTAAGTTTGTAAATTCTCCCTGAAACAATTATAATTGAATAGATTTTTTTTATTATTATGATATAGGGGGCAAATGAGTAGACGGGTCACTTGATGGTAAATGACTACCGCCAACCATGGGCACCTGCAACTCGCTGCTCGTTGCCGGCCTTTAAGGTGGGAAAGGTGGAAGAGGGGGATTGGGGGGAAGGGTTAGGGCCTCCGGTAAAGTGACTCACTCGGCGAAAAGCAATTTAAGTATTGCTTCTCTGCCAGTTTTTTGTGAGGCCGTGGTATCAGGCTCTGGTCGAGCCGGCCCGTGCCGAGGCATGGCTCTCCCACGATGAAATAGTGCGATAAACTCCAGTAAAATTATTTGATACTTTCTTTGACGCAGTGGTCGAAAGCTCGAGTCGAAAGAAAGTATCGATCTGAGTATTTCTGCAATATCTATATATGGCCTCCCGGCAAAAAAGTGTCATAATACAAAAACAGCTATTTCGAGAAGACACGACTTTTATGCCTGTGAATTTAACAAAACGGCTCAGCCGTTAAAACATCGTTATTAGCTCATAATAACGATGTTTTTACAGCTGACCAAATGCAACATTTGCTATTCAATGCTATAAAAATGTTAAACGTATCTAACATGTGATATGACACTTTTTAGCCGGGAAGCGATATGTATTTGCATCTTGGTCTGTGCCTATGTAAATATTTATTAAAAATATATCTATATTTACATACAAAGATTGATAGCGAAGATAGGGGACATGATGACTAATGATGCGGTATTAAGGCTAGGTCAGACTTCGGGCGGGGGGTGACGGTGACGCGACGCGGCGACGTGAGCAGGTTGTAATGTGCCTTTATTCTATCTAGTCCTACCAGTAGTTCGAGAGTCGATGTATAGCAAAGGAGATCCGACAAAATGATTCTAGATTGTACACGAATAAATTTAATATTATATTTTATTATCACCTTATGCGTTTCCAATTATTCCTATAAGATATAAGGCAGTAAGCTTGTGGAAAAGTATTTTTTTATCATCCTTACTAATGCCACTAATATTATAAATGTGAAAGTTTGGATGGATGGATGGATGTTTGTTACTCTTTCACGCAAAAATCACTGAACCTATTGCGATGAAACTTGGTATGTAGATAGCTGGAGACCTGGATTAACGCATAGGCTACTTTTTATCCCGATATTCCCACGGGATCGGGACTTACACGCTGCTACTATATTCTATAATATTATAAATGCGAAAGTAACTGTTTGTTTTTTGTTACCTTTTCAGAATAAAACGGCTAAATGGATGGTAAATAAATTTGACAAGGAGATAGATTACATCCTGGTTAAGGACATAGGCTACTTTTTATCCCGGAAAATGTACGGTTTCCGTGGGATAAATCCGAATTTTCACGCGAAGTCGCGGACTACAACCAGTATTTTCGAAATTACTAGTAATATTTACAATTCGCCATAATATATTACGTGAAAAGAAACGTGTCAATGTGAAAAATTGCAGTGATGGTTACTATTAAATAAATAAATGATCAATTCTCTTTCAATGTAATAAAGATACATTCACTTTTGTAAATAATAAAAATAAAAAATAAAAACACCAAGTGTAATAATTCTTCTTTTTAACCCCCGACGCAAAAGCGACGGGGTGTTATAAGTTTGACGTGTTTGTGTGTGTGTGTGTGTGTCTCTCTGTCTGTGACGACGACGATTTTGATTTTGTTTTTTTTTGTTTGGAAGGTGAATTAGTCGGGAGTGTTCATATATGATAAATTTCAAATCCAAGATGGCCGTTCATACATTTTTTATTATTTTGAGTCGGGGTTTATTTTTGATTTTTAATTAATAGTTATTGATTATAAAGACTATGTGCAATCGATGAGATGTGAATCGAGGTATACCGTCGATATTACGTGACACCACTGTTTTATGTTGGTACGTCCATTTGTGTTTAAAAAAGTCAGTCGCTTTTTATGGCATGTGCGTCATGCTCGTGAACGGGTGCCGTTGGTCGGGGCTGGTCATCTCCGGGCTGCTATTACTCAAATATGTATAGCAGTTATTAACGCGTCTATTTATATTTTAGAATAATATATTACATTGTCCTCACATTTCATTTAATAAGCAATGATATTCTATATACAACTTACACATTAAAACTAATAGAAAAAGAAATGTATACGGGCTATTTACATGCACGCCTCATAAAATTCCTCCACATCGTCGCCTACTGGCAGTGTTCCCAGAAGGCTGGCAGCATTGCCACGTTGAATGGCAATGCTAAGTCTCTGTGCAAGAAAAAGGCCCGCCTTCTGGTCACGAGAAGTGTGAATTGTAATATAGACAATAAACCTTTAGATTAAATTAAAAAAGAAATGACTCGGTTTATATAAGCAATGTAACCAAAAATTTGTAAAAAACATTTTGAAAAAGAGTATCCTTGGAGTTTCTTGCCTGTTCTTCTCCATAGGATCTACGTATTGAAACAGGCAACTAGCTTCACGACTGACTTAGTCTGCCTGACTCCTACTCCTGACAATTCATTTGTAATATTCACTATCTATTATTGGTTAATTGAAATAAATGGTTTTGATTTGATTTGACTTAATGTCAGCAGGCATAAATGGTCGGCATAATCCAAGTCTTCTAAGGTATCTCCCACTCTATCTAAATACAGGATGGCTTTGATTGCAAGTCTGGTAGATTATTGTTTTTATTAGATAAACTACTGATGGTACTTTTGTTTATATTATTTCGGCATTTTGCCACCAATTTATACAGAACTTCAGAAATCATCCAGATCACACCGATCGGTAAATCAACAGTAACACAATACAGAGTTTGTGTACAGTTTTCTTATAAATATAATTTAATTAATGTGTCACCAACACCATTTACCAGAATTTCAGTAAGTTCTGTTAAAATTTGCGCCAGAAATAAGAATGGCAGATCCATCCACCCACTGCGCGAGGGGGATTATGATTTTTTTCTCTATGTTTTCAACATAATAATAATTATTGTTTTACAGAGATATTTTCCGATTACAGACATATATAATATATATACATATATATATGCATATATGTATATATACACATATACACGCAACAAAATTTGTTTACATAACTGTGGGTAATAATGTACCTACCAGAGTTTTTCATTATAAAAGCGTTGTTTGTGTTAACCTACTTTTATTTTTTTTTTAAATGACAGCTCCCGCATTACGTTATATGTTACTAATTATTTTATTTGAATTTTATTTTATTTAATTATTTTCGAAATGTAATTTTATTAAATACTAGCTGTTGCCCGCGACTTCGTTTGCGTGGAAATTTTGGTGAAAATCTATCCAAAATTAATTATTTTTTCGTTCCGTAAAAACCATATATAAAGTATTAGAAAACATGAAAAAAAAAAGGTGAACGAAATCGGTTAAGTCCTTCTCAAGTTATGGCGTGACCACGGAGCAGATTCCGTGGTCGTGACCAGGGGGAATAGGGATTCAGTTTTATATACATACTCGTAGATTGACAAAGAACTTATGCATTCAGGATTTGTTTTCTATTAATTTTATTATTTGAATTTGCCTTTGTTAATGTCTATAATAATCGCATCTCAACTCTGTAGTGGGACCCTTATATTTACTAGACTGTAACTTTTAGTCGGCATTTCCACAAATATGAATTTGTTTTTCCGTATTTATATTTGAATCCAAAATACAAAATACTAGTCCTTCCCTGTATATGCACCTACGTTTATGCGCTGCTCCTAAGGATCGTAGCGTGAAGTTAAATAGCCTATAGCCTTCCTCGATAAATGGGCTATCCAACACTAAAATGCAACAAGTTCCTGAGATTCATAAAATTAAACATATTGACCCTTCCTAGTATATATATTTTAGAAATTTGCAAATTTGTACGTAAGCATAAAGAATTTTACAACACTAGGGAGGATAAGCAAACAAAATACACATTGGGGAACAAAACGAGATTAAACTTGCCTCCTTTTCACTTAATAATACATTCAAATAGTCCTTATGTTATGTCCATAAAAATATTCAATAAACTAGCAGAAAACATTAGGACGGAAACCAAGCTCAATAATTACATTAATAAAATTAAAACGCTTCTACTACAAAAATGCTATTACTCCGTAAATGATTATTTAAATGAGAAACTACTACCTACGTAAATTAAGCTTAATTCTATCATACAATATTAACAATAAAGATGCATATATGAAGAGAGGAGACTCTCTTCTAATTCTGATTCTAATTTTAATGCAATTTCTAATCCATTTTTATTCAAATTGTTGACATATTTTAAATGTATTTTGCTGTGCCCGACCATGATGAACACATTAATGTTAAACCTTCCAGCTAAGTGCACATTGTGGAATGCAAATAAATGATTGAGTATTGAGCATTGAGATTAGCGCTTTGAACCAAAGAAACAAATTCTTCAGCTTTTTTTTTTATGGTATAGCGGGCAAACTAGCAGACGGGTCACCTGATGGTAAATGACTACCGCCGCCCATGGGCACCTGTAACTCGAGAGTCACAAGTGCGTTGCCGCCCTTTAAGGTTATAGGAGTAGGAGAAGAGGGGAAGGGGGGGGAGAGGGGAAGGACGGGAATAAGGGAGAGGGAAGGGTTAGGGCCTCCGGTAACCTCACTCACGCGGCGAAATGCAATGCAATCATTGCTTCACGGCCGATTTTCTGTGAGGCCGTGGTAACGAGCGGAGTCGAGCCGGCCCATACGTGCCGAAGCATGGCTCTCCCACAAAAAAAATATAATATAAGCACAGCTATGTATGTATTTGGTAATATATAAGCATGTTTATAAGTAGTCTGTTTACCATAATACACTGCTGGCTCTGCCTAGTCGGGATCAGACGGCCTTACCTTTCTCAATAAATAAGTACTCTATTCAATAAAAAAGAAATATCAAATCTGACTGGTATCAGAGATTAACGCGTTTAATTAAACAAACAAAAAGCTCTTCAGTTTTAATATATTAGTATACTAGCAGTACATATTTATATATACTAGAAATTTCGTGGTGGTCGAATTTCGACCATGGTTTATTTAATTGGCCAATATTACTTGACCTGTCATTGTATAGACTTTTGTACCATGACAGGTCAAAATATATACTGGACACTCATAGCTGTATGTACCCGTTTTTGCATTTTTTTTTAACTTTGTAGCAAATATTGTGCAAAAATGTTAGTATTCGTCACTTCTTCTCTGTATAAATTATAAGTGTGCGAAATTTAATACTCCTCCGTCCGCCAAATTTTCGTAAAAATGGATCCAAAGTTTTCGCTTCACGTATTAATATATAGATTACGCGGAACCATAATTCCTTTTCTAAAATCTATATATTAATACGTGAAGCGAAAACTTTGGATCCCTTTTTACGAAAATTGGGCTGACGGAGGAGTAGGAAATGTCGCACACTTATAGTTTATACAGAGAAGAAGTGACGAATGCTAAAATTTTTGAACAATAATTGCTACATTTAAAAAAAAAATGCAAAAACGGGTACATACAGCTATGAGTGTCCAGTATATATTTTGATCTGTCATGGTACAAAAGTCTATACAATGACAGGTCAAGTAATATTGGCCAATGAAATAAACCATGGTCGAAATTCGACCACCGCGCGATCTCTAGTAAAAGTAGTAGTGCGAGTGCCCGCCGACAGAAAGTGTAATTTATTAATACATTCCTGAAACTTTTTCTGTATCTTTATTATGTCGAGTCTACCACACCCAGGAAATATGGAAACTGGATGCGGAGGCGTTTTCACTATAATTAATTTCAAAGATGTAAATTTGGTGTCGCCCAAAAAATTTATACTTACAGTGTTGTAATAAAAGTTATTCAAAAGAGAATTCTATCGGAAGCGCGATTACAAGGTTATCGGACAAAAATGTTTGAACGTTAGGGGTGTCTACCAACGTAATTAGGAAAAAAATTCGACTTGAATTTTTTTTATAATATACACCAGATACTTTTTACAATAACTTTATAAAAATATTTAGAATAATGCTATTGTTTTGTCCGATAGCTAAAAGTTTCCCATTTTATAGTCCGACGCCTGGAAATTGTCGGTTTCGATAAACAAACATATTTACTATAATTTTTTTTCTTTTTTAATGAAAATATGAAATGTAAAAAATAATTTATGCGACAGTTAAAGGTGTCCCTACCCTTTCCGGGGATTTGCCGGAACAAATATACAGATAAAAATTTTAGAACTGATTTTTAGGCTTATGTATCGTGCAAATAGCTGTATAAGCTTAAAAAAATCTATTAATTGTTTGGATTCTTTGTATCAGCAGCGGTTTAAACGTTTGTGAAATCAACTCAATTGCGAGAATTGTCTTTCGTAAAAAAAAATCACATACCACCACTATGATTATCATAGGCAATGACAAGACTGTGTTACAATGCCTTATTCATTTAATCTCTCTCAGCTACTTAACGCGCTCGTCCAATGTATATTAAATACGAAATCCATCTTGTTATCTTCCACAGAGCACGGGCGTGTCGCATTATTTTTTTTTAATAAAAAACTGCCAAGCTCCAGTTATTATATCAAGATTCTTGCCGGTACATTGGGTATTTACAGTCTTGTCGCCTGTGGACCGTTATCGGGACATACGGAGGAATAGTTAAGACAACCAAATGTCAAACATTAAAGAAAACTGAATGGTTTAAAAAAATCATTCTTATTTATGTTTAACACAAGGTATGTACATAAATTATAAAACTTTAAATTACTTAACTATAATTAAGTATTTATACAAAAATTAACGCGATCACGAAAAAGGCATTACATACCTCTGAATTGCCTGATGTCGACAGTCGAGTCCACGACGGAGGGCGTGCACCACTGAGCCAATCAGCCTGTGACCACGGCCAGTGCAACCTGGTCGAAACTTTATACAATTCCGAGTCTACCTATTTAGTGATCGCGTTAATTTCCGTATACATACATAATATATGCTTAATAACTGTTCTGTGTAAGTCTTAGTTCACACTAATATGACTTTTTCCTGATCTCATTAATCGTAGTTGACAGTGATCAATTCGTCTTTATACTCTTTGGCAGTATAAATAATGATTGCTCCCTTAAGAGTGACAAAATTGCTACTTATATTAAAAATAATTATTTATCATCTTGTTTATGTACTTAGACTTAAGTAAAACTAGTAACGAAGTATATGGTGATTTGAGGTTGGTTTCCGGTTTTCTGCTTATTGGAAATCAGTATTTGTTTTAATGATGGAAAAAACCATCGTAAGAAAATCATACTCATTCGTGGGAGAGCCATGCTTCGGCACG
Organism: Euplagia quadripunctaria; assembly: GCA_963859945.1. NCBI lineage: Eukaryota > Metazoa > Arthropoda > Insecta > Lepidoptera > Erebidae > Euplagia > Euplagia quadripunctaria. Next base: position 4,290,976 of record OY982568.1, on the reverse strand, counting down.
TATGGGCCAGCTCGACCGGAGTGATACCACGGCCTCACGGAAAACCGGCAGTGAAGCAAAGTTTGCATTGCTTTTCACCGCGTGAGGTTACCGGAGACCCTAACCCTTCCCTCTACCCCTCTCCTCTATTTCCGCCCTTTCCCTCTCTCGCCTCTCCCTTCTCTTCCTCTACTCCCACCTTAAAGGGCGGCAACGGACTTGTGACTCTCGAGTTACAGGTGCCCATGGGCGGTGGTAGTCATTTACCACCAGGTGAGCCGTCTGCTAGTTTGCCCCCTAAACCATAAAAAAGCGTTTTCTATAAACAGCGATTTCTATAATATATTCAAAAACAGGTGCTATGCCAGCGTGATAGACTATCAGCCTAATTCATAATTATAATAGTTTACAAAAAAGGTTTCATAACCAATGTGGCATGCATCCCACATGCTTGCCACTTTCTATGACCGTGTATCACAGACTGCTCTAACTTCTACATAGTAGGTGAGAGAATCCGCCTTCAAGCATTGTATCTATATTAAATATGAGGCCAAGTATTTTTTCTTTAGAATCCGCACTTACATGACTTTTATCATTTTAAGCCAGTCTTTTCTGATTGCTGTTGGTACTACCACCAACTATTTAAAGTATGTAATTGAATATTTATTTGATTTTTATACAAATCTAGATTACTCATTGCTAAATTAGCGACAGCTATAATAACAGACGTGTCACTCACATTTTAAGAACATTTTTTTTTATTACGAGCGAACATCCACTAACTTTCTTTATCTTTACTGTGGGAGAGACGGAGAGAGGCCCTAACCCTTCCCTTTCCCCCTCTTAACCACTATCCCCTCCAACCTCATACGCAAAAATAAGAGTGTTATAAGTTTGACGTCGATGTCTGTGTGTGTGTGTGTGTGTGTGTGGGGCTGTCTGTGGCATCGTAGCTCTCAAACGGATAAACCGATTTCAATGCGGTTTTTTTCATTTGTAAGCCAGTTTCCTTGCGGTGGTTCTTAGCTATGTTTGGTTAATGTCGGTTCAGCAGTGTAAGAGTATCAGCTCTTTTCCAAAATGATATAAGGCATTTTGTAATCGTTGAAGGGATTTTCGAGTCGGGGGTGTTATAAATTTATGATTATTCTCTCTCATTGTAATAACCTGAAAGCTCACCATCCGTGTATAACATTAACCAGCGCTAAGTACTTCTTATGAAGCACCATAACTCAGGAGTTATGGTACTTCATAACAACTATTTTTAACTCAAGATATTTTTTTTGGAAATTTGATAATTACAACATGGCTTACAATATATGTATATATATTTTATTGGGGCTCTCTTTCAATAAATGTTATTTTTCGGTGTCTGTCTGTGTCTGTCAGCGGGCTGTATTTCATGTACCGTAATAGGACAGTTGAAATTTTCACAATATATATATAAGTATATAATAAAAAATCACGTTTCTTGTATGGGGTCACAATACAAGAAACGTGATTTATTCGGCGTTTTTAGACGATGTTACCGAACCCGTCGTAAGCAATTCCTACAAATACTTGACCGGATTTTTTGTATTGTGTGGTACTGTAACACGCTATGCGTGGTATCATTTAATGATATACCGTCACACCCTCTTCATGTAGACTCTTCTAGACTTTTTGAGTTTTTCCTTGCTTACCAAATTGCTTACAATGCATGAAGGCATCACACGGACGTGGAATTGGGCTCACCTGTATATATCTATATTATAAATGAGGAGACGGATGAATGGATATATATTGTTACATACACAATGATGACCTGGATTAACACATAGGATATTATTTAAGGTGATAAACAAGGCTTATGTGAGCTAAGTGGCGGGCAAAAGCTAGTTATCCTCATTGCTAGATTTCAACTTCTGAGAAGACAGGGCTTTGGGATTGCTAAGCACCGGATATGGTCTTTGGTTATAAGGAATAATTGTATATTATCGCCTTCTTAGCGGCGATCGCATTTTGGCCGTGCTGCCGGGTACAACGGCGATTCCGCCGTGTGCTGAGCACGCCGCTATCTTATGAAAAAAAATCGTGCTGCCAGATGAGTGTTAACCCTTAGCTGCAAATCGCCTACCCTTTTGGGGATTTCGAAGTGTGAGTACATATTATAAAAATAACAATTTGTCTGCCTAAAATTAACAGAGCTTGAACTGTGGGTTGTAAAACACGGAGAAACATGCCTAATTTTTTTTTTTGTAGATACGTCCATATTGTACATAAAAACAACTAGAAAAATGCAAATAGATATATTCATGTATAAAAATATTTGCACAGACCGGGAATCGAACCTGCGACCCCGACGTGGCAGTCGAATGCATTACCATAGCACTTCAGATATTCCAGTCGATAAGTTTAAAAAACGTGTTAATTCTTGTTGGATTGGAAATGACCTCCTCTTTAATCATTTTTTTACAAATATTCTTAAATATTACTTATGAATTATTAACGAAAAACTGAATATCCTTATTTTTTCATTTTATTTTGTTAATAACAATTGCAATTTTTTATGTGCTAATAAATGCGCGAGATATCTTTTTCTAGGCGTCATTCCAAATTGAATGAGCTATCATCTATTAGTTCTATTATACATGTTTTTAGGACCGGGAACAAAAATGAACAGGTTTTTAACTTGTTGACTGGACTAAGAGGTAATGTTATATACGTTCTGAACAAGACTCGTTACAGTGCCATGGTTAGAATAAAGTGTGAATTCATTCAGATTGTACGTCTTATATATAGTGCATAAGCACCTTTAGTTACAAAGGTTCATAAGGCGTGGCACTCACGCAATGTTTTTTGTTCCAAACGCAGGCCAATAATTGCTCAGCCTTTTCACATATATTACGATAATGTTAGAGACATGTTCATACAAAAATTATGAGTTTTAGATTTTCGCATCTTTTTACTATTTTTGCTTTTAACTTTTTAATAGATACATAATTGACTTATGGCTGTAAGTACTTCGTTAAAATGTCTTATTCTGTGTTTACTGATAGGAAATTTATGTGTTTGTTTTATATTCATAAGGCTTTCGTTTGAATGATTATTATACGCTATTAGATACGCATTTATTCACTGACTAACACGCCATTCACACTTGATAATTGAAATCAGATCATATCACAATCATAAACGAAGTTGTTTTGATTTTTCATTGCATCTTTCACTTACCACGCTAAAAGCAGCAACGCACGAAGTTTCTTGAATGAGAAAATAAGCGAATGCGGATGACGTTGTACAACTGACCTTCGATAAAGCACGAACAAAATTGTCTGCGATGTTTACATGCATAGATGTCTGCGTGTACGTGAACGATTGCAATATTTATATGAATGAAGTAATACATTACATCATTGACAAAATCATTTTATGTAACTTGCTTAGAGGAAATATACGAGTAAGTATGTCGATTTGCGAGAAGCACGTTCTTCCTAAAGGAAATTGCAGTTAAACAGCCGAAAAAGTTGGGCTACAGTCTATAGAAGATTAGTTAACTGCTCTATTTGAAGCAGTCCAAAATGAAAAAGAAAAAGGTTCCATCGGATGCAAATAATGTTCTTTAAAATAAATTAGTTACATCTACCAACTTAGTTTGGTACATAAAAAACATATTAAAGATAATTCACATTAAACCATGCTGGGTGCGAGCCGCCGGACTTGAGGCTCAGCCCAACAACGTGGGCGCCGCCCATTCACATGAAATACTTCATATAAAGTGTTTGTAGCATTTCTAATCCGTGTCCCGTACGTGCCATCATCCTCTTGTTAAGTATCCTTAACAGGATTACGCAGTACTATGCGATACAACGGCACTATGTGATACAATATTACTTGACCTGTCATTGTATAGACTTTTGTACCATGACAGGTCAAAATAGATACTGGACACTCATAGCTGTATGTACCCGGTTTTGCATTTTTTTTTACTTTGTAGCAAATATTGTTCAAAAATTTTAGCATTCGTCACTTCTTCTCTGTATAAACTATAAGTGTGCGAAATTTCATACTCCTCCGTCCGCCCAATTTTAATAAAAAGGGATCCAAAGTTTTCGCTTCACGTATTAATATATAGATTACGAGTACAACAGCCATTCCTCTTGGAGCAACTGTGGTGTCAAATGCGCTCCAGGATAATATAAGGTAATTTGAAATGGCGGGCGGCGATGAGTAGCAATTTTATAAACTCTTAACTAATATTATAAATGCGAGTTTGTCTGTTTGTTAACTAACTTACTTTCACTACTCATCCGATCGTCATGTACACGTTTATAGAGGTACAGACAAGTAGGTTTGTAGGGTTCCTTTAATCCGGAAAAAAATACTGTTCCCCACGGAAATATTTTGCGAGAAAATCTAGATTGTTCGTGTTGTTTTCATGGGAGAGCCATGCTTCGGCACGTATGGGCCGGCTCGACCGGAGTGATACCACGGCCTCACAGAAAACCGGCAGTGAAGCAATGTTTGCATTGCTTTTCGCCGCGTGAGTGAGGTTACCGGAGGCCCTAACCCTTCCCTCTCCCCAACTCCCGTCCTTCCCCTCCCCCCTCTCCTCCCCTCTAATCCTCCTCTCCCCTCTTCCCAATCTTCCTCCCTCTCCCCCTCATCCCACCTTAAAGGCCGGCAACGCATTTGTGACTCTTGAGTTACAGGTGCCCATGGGCCGCGGTAGTCATTTACCATCAGGTGACCCGTCTGCTCGTTTGCATCCTAAAACATAATCTCTTTTTCTCTCTGTCTGTCTGAACACTGTCTGATAAACTCCAAAAGCACCGAACGAATTATTATACGATTTTCACTAATGGAGCGAGTGATTCATGAGTAAGGTTAAGGTGTATAATTAATTTAAACCTAAGAATTACAACGTTATCATGTCTATTTTTCAACATTTACCGTGTCTTTGTGGTAAAACCTAAGTTTGACAGAGCAACAAAAGTGGTAAAAATTCGAAAAGAATAGTGATCACAAAACATTTCGGACTTTTACCAATAAGTGTTGGTAAATTTTGGGTTTTACTGGCAAGTTTTAAAATTTACCGTAATTCGGGGTTATACAGAGTAACATATGCATATATCCGATAATGACGTCACAGTATAATCATTTTGATTTTCCTGTGGCTTCGTTCGTCACCATTGAAGTTATTTTAGGTCCTATAGTATACTGATATACGCGTACTTACCTACACTAACTATATATATACTAATGTAAATAGCATTATAATTTATCGAAAGCCATTTTGATCAGCAATACACGTCACATTTATATTATCTAACCAGGATATAGTTATACAGTAATATCTTATTTATTTGATAACTATTCAATATAATTTATTGTTCATTTTCAATTCCATTAAGTTTATGTGGCTTCAGGCGACGGCGATGTTGATCGACAATAATGTGACTGTTTATACAAATTATAATGACATTAATCATTTGCCAGCAATGATTTCACGAATAAGGTAAGGTCTCAATTTCTCAACAAATTCTACGAATTAGTTACTATGTGATGTTTGTATATTCCACCTGCCGGAACGCGAAAGTTTAAAAGTTAGTAAAGCATTTTCTAATTTATTTTAAACCCTTTATTGCAATCTTACTAATGTTATAAAGGCCAAAGTTTGTGAAGATAGATAGATGAATGGATGGACGTATGTTTGTTAATTGTTTTTAAACTTTCGCGATTTTGAAACATAATATATGTGTAACTCGAGACTTAATCACGATAATATTTAAAAGTTATAATACCTCTTGGTGACCCGACGTTTCGATCGAATTCCAACGACCCACTTTTTCAAGCAAAATTTTCACCAAAAGTCACGAGCAATAATAGATGGTAATATTAAAAAAAATCGTACAAGTGGAAGTCTGACTCGCAACTCGTTCCGTAAGCAAACAAAATTGTATGTGGATAGATCGTCCACCTTGGGAATCGATCCTCGAAGATTTGAAAATTTTACACGCCTAGCCAAGTAGTTCATCGACCAACAGAACTGGCTCCATAAATATTGGTTGGCATTTACTTACTGGCTAGTAACCAAGACGAGATAAATGGTTTCACAAATCTTCGTTACTCCAGTACTTACTTTATACAGTCCCAAGCTCTGATGAAGAAATTTGTTCCTGCAATAAACATTATAAGCAAAATAAAATAGCAACAGGAAGCCTGAAACTGGGGGCCACCAGAGAAGAAATCTTTATATGTCCAAACCGATAGTTTATTAGCTATTCCATAAGACCATTATCCAATTTACAACTGCAAAAAAAGAACATACATTTTTCTCCCTTTCAATATCAATCGATAAACAACATCAAAATCGATACAACTGACATCTGTCATCGAGTGAGCTACGATTAAGCCCGCTGAATTATAAGGCATGGGTTGTAAATTATGAGTTCCATAAATATAGAGAATACAGACAATTCAATTACTATGACTTAGGGAGATGCGGTGACATTGAAATAAGCGTTCCCAAGGCAGTCATTTACGATGCTAAGGGTTTGTGTATAAGGAGATATCCAGCTGCTTTATTTTTATGTTTTATTTAACAAGCCATAAATTCCTTAAGAATGTGCATCCTCTATGTAGTTTATTCAGAAAAGGGAATGAAATTGATTAGGGTAATTATTAATGGTTTGAAAAACTCCTCTTCGCTGAACAATCGCAAAATTATCCTAATCAATTTCACTCCCTTTTGATGATCAAAGAGAAAAGCAGACGTTCGTTTGGGTACCTAAGGCAACTGCAACTGCCAGGCGAAAAAATTACAAAACTACTAAATAAATAAGCGTATAGACGAAGGATGTGTGATGCAACACTAATTGACTATTATAAATATTAATAGTTCTTGAATTAAACAATGTACGACTACACACGTTAAACGATATAACATGTACCTAGTTAACGTATTGCAACTATAATTATGTTCTACGCAATGGGCCTTTGAGGCTGTGCGATATTCGTAAATTATTTTTGTATCTTTGGTAGTGGCATTATTGTGGTTTGGTACTTGGTGGTCGGTTTTACTACATTAATAAATTATAGAAGATTGTCAAACTGTATTATTAATAAACATTATAAAGCTTTGAATATTAAATTCTTGAGCTAACACTAAGTTTCTGAATGCGTAAATTACTCTTTCTTGTAATCTCATTAAAATATTGATGTCCTTTTTGTGACTGACTTCTTGCTGATACTCAGAAGATGTCTGCACATTAAATCCAATAACAGTTTATCCCTTTTTTATAATAATAATAACTGAGGCAGACATATTTGTTTGACAAAGGTCTCTGCCTTGGGAATAAAAGTTTGGAAACGTTTTTTTTTTTTTATGGGATAGTGGGCAATTGAGCAGACGGGTCACCTGATGGTCCTAAATTAGTCCATTAAGATGTCAAGTGGTTATCGTTGTGTATGAATACTTGTAACACCGGGAGTTTATTGGATATGGCAACACCCACGTTACGCCAGGTCTACAATGTACCCTTTATAATTGACTTTAAATATGTAAAGCTTACTCATGCGTCAGCAAGGTGTTAAACCCAGAACAACAGTTTTTTTTTAAAACAGGCGCTTTTATTTTTAATTGAGAAAAACAAAGGATGTTTGAAATGTGACGCTTTTATTTTTTATCAAGTCGAATTTCAATGATTCTTTTTTTATTATAAAGGATATGTATAGATAGCAGGTGGTCCCGTTTAAATAAAAAAATATATATCCTATTCTATGGACAGAAAAATAGGAGGCAATTGATTTATCTTAACCTTTTAGAAGGAATATTTCCGAAATTCCATTTTTTTTTTTTATTGTATAGGGCGCAAACGAGCAGATTATGGTAAGTGACTACCGCCGCCCAAGGCCATCTGCAACTTAAGAGTCACAATGGGAGTAGGGGAAGAGGGGGATTTTGAGAGAAGGGGGGAAAGGGGGGATTTTGGGAGAAGGGGGGAAGAGGGGGAGAGGGAAGGGTTAGGGCCTCCGGTAACCTTACTCACTCGGTGAAATACAACAAAGCATTGCTTTACTGCTGGTTTTCTGTGAGGCCGTGGTATCACTCCGATCGAGCCGGCCCATACGTGCCGAAGCATGGCTCTCCCACTGTATTATTTTTAGATCTTTTTACTATATAAGTATTTTTTTTAGTGTTCAATCAGATAGTTTATTTTTCATATCGGGTTAAAAACAAATATTAAAAAAAAAAATTCTTCATTGTGGTCTAGATTCTAGACCAAGTTCTTCTTCGAGACTACCTGCTTTGTGGACAGGTGGTCAAGTCTGTTGGGGGTCCAGGGAGTTCCTTCTATCAGGGTCTAGTGGTTAGTGACCTTGACTGCTAAGCCAGAGGTCGTGGGTTCGATTCCCACCCAGGACAAATAATTGTGTGATGAGCATGATCATTCGTTCTGTGTCTGGGTGTAATTTATCTAAAATATTTATGTATTTAGAAATATATAAGTATGTTTATCAGCAATATGGTTACCATAATACAGGCTCTGCCTAGTTTGGGATCAGACGGCCGTGTGTGAGATGTGTGAAATTATGAAGTTATGAACTTACATAATGTAACAAACCTAATAATGTTAAAGAGTAAGTTAGTTTGTGGACGTTAAATAGGATTTTTACTGAGGAAGGTAAGAGACCATGAAACGCTTTGAAACTTAGGAGAGAAGCAATGACTTTCTGTAATGACGTTCTACTTCCTCTGGCTGTATTTCCATAACATTCTGCAGACTCAAGTTTTCTCAGCGAAATAGCCCTCATTATTTACGGGAATTAACACGATTACGAAAAGGTGTTACATACCTCTGAATTGCCTGACGTTTCGACCAGGTTGCACTGGCCGTGGTCACAGGCTGACTGGCTCAGCGGTGCACGCCCTCCGTCGTCTAGATCGTGAGGTAGAACGTTCTTCATCCACCCCCACTTTAACGATATAACTGAGTAATAACCCTTAAGATGCCTGTTGTCTTGTAGTGTATTCCTTTATATTATTCAGTAAATATACTCTTTTACAACGAAATCTGAAGTTACTGCTTATGTTGCGCTATGGACTTGTTGTATGCACTAATGTATGTAAGTTTTATCATTATAATTGCGGCAGCTAACTGGAGCAGTACTTTTATTTAACCGAACCTCATCAGCATCCATCTCAGTCGTTTTACTGTGGATTTAAGCTTGTATAGATTTAACATTTATATATTTACGCATTGCGTCGACCCAAAATAGAGTTGGGAAAAAAGAATTAAAGATGATGATAACATAGTCTATGAAGGCTGTAAGTTTTTTAGAATTGGTGTACTTTGACAGACTGTATTAGGGTACGTAAAAAAATGTTGAGGTCTTAATGTTAGTGCTGAAATGGAATATCAAATAAACATTCATTCATATAATCCCGGGTCCTTTAAGCGTGGCTCGAAAAAGCATCTCTCGAGGCCGTCAAGCTGAGGGCGACCATTTTAGTATTATCCGTATCTATAATGGTGGTCCTCAGTCTTTGGACCTTACTCTAGATTTCCATCAGGCGGTTTGAGGTCATTCTGACGTGCAATAATAAAAAAAAAACGACTTTATATAAAAAGTTGTAAAATACCAGTTGGTAAAATAAAACAACATATTCGTAAGCTAATTAATTGTATTACTGAAAAAAGGTACGTTGTTTATTTTACGGGAAAAGCCTTGATAATCTGCAAATCATTAGAAGAAGAACCTAACAACCGATATCCACTTTAGAAAAAGAAGTTACTGCTATTATAAATGCGAAATTTTACTATTATTGTAAATGAGAAAGTTTGGCTTGATGGATCTTTGTTACGCAATGACGCAAGAACGGCTAAACGGGTCTGTATGAGACCAGACCGCTGGATTTTGAGCAAAGCGCAGACAGCAGTTTCATAAACAAATACAAATAGTCATAGTTTTCTTTTAATACGGAATAAATATTGATGAGAATAATAAAGCTTACGCGCGTATTAATCAACAATCGAGTTTTCTTGGGTTTTAACTAAAATGGATTATTCTTCAAACGACGATCATGGCTTTCTTTTGGATCCTATACCTACCCCCTTTTAACTTTGACCCTAGTACGTGAACCCGATACACATAATGACCTGTGGCTGAACATGGATAACCCGATTTCGCCTCATGAATCCTTATATTGCATCAATTGTGGAGTCCATGTAACACAAAAGAGAAGGCATATCCTTAACCTCGTAGAAGTACAAAATGTATTTCTTCGATGGATTGCACCGCAAGTAGTAGGCAAGTGTTTTCGTTTCAACTAAAATAGATATCAAATGTATCTATGTCCACAAAAAAAGCTAATCTAAGCTGAAAAACAAATAGACATCCACGAAAAACAGGCTGTTTTATTAAATTTTTTATGTTTTTTAACCGACTTCAAAAAAGGAGGAGGTTCTCAATTCGACTATATGTTTTTTTTTTTTATGTTTCTTACCTCAGAACTTTCGACTGGGTGAACCGATTTTGATGATTCATTTTTTATTTGAAAGCTGGTGCTTCCCGTGTGGTCCCATTTCAATTTGGTCCAGTTCTGACCATGGCATCCATGAGAAAACCATATATAAGTCTTTTATGGAATAGTTTTTTTTGTTGAAGTTGGTTTTTTTTTGAAAGAATTATTTATAAATGCCTTGCCACTACATTACATATATTTTTGGTGTCTATATGGATTTCGCTACTAAATAATAATATTCTCTCTCTATTCTCAATATTAAAATGTCCGCACCTGTCGGTGTCCTTTGGCACATATTATAGTATTTAATAGCACATAGGCTACGACGTACGGTTCCCACATCAAAATTTTCACGCGAACGAAGTCGCGGGCGGCAGCTACTATTCAATAAAATGCAGCTAAACTAGACTCAATGTGGATGATACCATATAACTAAATAAAACCACAAATAAATAGCATAAAGTCCTACACGCGATACTTGAACCTGCAATTAATATTCATTCACACAATCTCATTCTCACAATCCTGCACGGCGAGAGCCATCATTAATTTATTTCATTAAACAATTATAATGATTGGAGCTGATAGGCCAATCATTGCCTGTCATTAAGCTATTCATCACCGAGGAACCTGAGAGCTCGGTAATAGACAACTAATCATAAACAAGTAGGCTCGGATGTCAACCATTATATCTGGAAAATTAAGAGAAAAGAAAAGACAAACATGTACTTTCTTTGATGGAAGCGTTTGAACTTATTTCATGTAATGTCTAATAAACATTTACAAACTTATAGGGAAGTAGTGCACATAAAAATTCTGCTTTAATAGGAACGGACCATTTTAAGAACTTCGTCCATCGAAAGGAAAAGTTACCTTAAAAAAAATTGCACTACGTGTTTTGCTGGGTGCCAAGAGTAATGTGAAAAAAAGGAGGGTTGGTGTTTGACCTCTATATATGTATTTTTTTTTATTATAGGGGGCAAACGAGCAGATGGGTCACCTGATGGTAAGTGACTACCGTCGCCCACGCTATACCTCCAACTCAAGAGTCACAAGTGTTACTACTAAATAGCTGAACTGTTTCGTGTTTATATTGCGCGATTGTCACAGGGTATATTGACTCATAAAAGGAGGATCGGTGCATAAACGTACATTTAAAATAAAACTCTAAATGTTATCGAATGGGGTAACAAAATGAAGGGTTTTAAAAGGAGAATTTTTACGATCACCTGTGTACCTATATATACATATTCGCGATACCAATAGTGTTCAAGGCACATAAGACGCAGAACGGATGGCAGATGGGGCTGATAAGTTCTCGAATAGTCAATGAAACAGTGTACATAGTGAAGTGTTTGTGTTTTTCTGTCTAGTAGTGTATACCTATTGATATTTTTTTGGAACGAAGTTCCTTAGGGCACGTTACACTTCAGGGAAAAAAGTGTAGGTAAGTGCAAAGAAAAATGCTGACCGAGTTGATTTATTTTATTTACGCCATCTATGGATTCTTTGCGATACTACTATGATTTGATGTTGTTTGTATATTAATTATCCATATATTAGTTCGAGAAACTTTCACAGATGGCGCAATTTTATATAATTATAAATATATTTATTTATATAGAAAGGAACTTCGTTTCAATCGGGTGTCCCAAAGATACATCACGCGTTTAATAGCACTACAACAGTACTGTGGTGGTATATAATTTTATTGCAGTCTGCTGTAAAATTTATACCGTGGAAGAGCCATGCTTCGGCACGTATGGGCCGGCTCGACCAGAGTGTTACCACGGCCTCACAGAAAACCGGCAGTGAAGCAATGCTTGCATTGCTTTTCGCTGAGTGAGTGTTGTTACCCCCCTCTCTTCCCCCTTTCACCCTTCCCCTACTCGCACCAAAGGCCGGCAACGCACTTGTGATTCTTGAGTTGCAGGTGCCCATTAACAGCGTAAGTCATTTACCATCAGGTGACCCGTCTGCTCGTTTGCTCCCTATACCATAAAAAAATAAAAAGAAATAGGGAAATATTCATTCTAAAAGGTTAAGATAAATCAATCGTCTCCTATTTTTCTATCCGTAGAATAGGATATATATTTTTTTAAATAGGACCACCTGCTATCTATACATATACTTTACAATAAAAAAAAGAATCATTGAAATTCTAATTGATAAAAAATATAAGCGTCACATTTCAAACATCCTTTGTTTTTCTCAATTAAAAATAAAAGCGCCTGTTTTAAAAAAAGAACTGTTGTTCTGGGTTTAACACCTTGCTGACGCATGAGTAAGCTTTACATATTTAAAGTCTATTATAAAGGGTAAGTACATTGTAGAGCTGGTGTAGCGTGGGTGTTGCCATATCCAATAAACTCCCGGTGTTACAAGTATTCATACACAACGATAACTGCTTGACATCTTAATGGACTAATTTAGAATACGTGCAGAAACTCCAAAATACGACTGAAGTTACGACGTTATTTAAAAAAAATCTACAAAGTGATTAATGTCCGTTCATTGGATTATTCGATAAAAAACCTGTCAATTATATAAGAAGTAGGTACAACAACGTCAAATAACCATTTACAGAACTCGCATGTCTGTTAATTAGCCCTTAATAAAAAAGCAGACGCAGACGGTTTTTAATTAAATGATTAAAACAATAGTTCGGCACAAAAGTGATGTACATACCTACATATATTTTATGGTTTAGGGGTCAAACGTCAGTTCACTTGATATTAAGTGACTACCGCCGCCCGTGGACACCTGCAACTCAAGAGTCACAGGTGCGTTGCCGGCCTTTGAGGTGGGGGTACATTCTTTTCTTGTAGGTTTATAGCCATTCTGGTGTGATTGAGTATCACACATGCATCCATCCAATCTTTCGATTTTATAAGGTAACTAGTCGGTCCACGAAATTTTCCTTGAGTTTATGGTCACTGCTCTACTCCTAAGGGTTGTCATAGCCATAGTTAAATCTTACTAATATTATAAATGCGAAACTTTGTAAGCATGGATGAATGTTTGTCACTCTTTCATACAAAAACGGCTGAACGGATCTGGACAGAATTTGGCAGAGACAGATTATAGTCTGGAATACCACCAAGACGACTTTTTATCGCGGCAACATGTATTGTTCCCGTGGGATAGTTTTCACCAGGCTTCGCTCGCGTGTACATATTTACATATTTTGCGCGGAACCTTAATTCTTTTTCCAAAATAAAAGTAGTCTAAGCTACTCCTTATACCACCAGCTAATATGCCAGTGAAAGTCCAATGGAAATCGGTCCACTGGTTCCGGAGATTAGCCGGAACAAACAGACAGACGGACTGACAGACAGACAAAAATTTTAAGAACTGATTTTTAGGCATAGGTATCGTGCAAGTAACTGTATGAGCTTAAAAAATACTATTATTTTGACTTTAAAAACAGACACTTTAATATTATTTATTTGTATTGACATAAAAACCTAAAAACTACTCATGTTCTACTCGTAAGCAGTTTCATTTGACATAATAACAAACAAGGCAATCTAAATGAAACCATTTAAACTAGATTCATCATTATTTTCAACTTTGTTTTTAGTTTTTAATTGCGAAACCGAACATTAAAAGTACATTATTGACTTAACGATTGCAAAGTAAAATTCGAAGGTTGCTATTTCATATAAGTTTTTAAATAAGCTACATTTTTCACGTAAACAATTGATTATATTGGTCAAAATAAAAACTGAATTGATATGAAAGTCAACTACCTAAATTGAATCTCTAGTTCTGTTCCTATACACAAGACAATAACGCCAATACTAACTACCTATTACGTAAGTTAAAGCTACAAAATGGTCCAATAAATTCTCTGAACCAATGCTCGCCCACGCACAGTCCCGTGATCTGTAAGATATTGCCAACATCAATATATTTGTACCTGCTGTGTTGAGAGCTAATAACCTGATGAAGATAGTACAAGACCATCCTTTTCTCTGTATCATGATTATGACATTGCTAACACGTTTTAAACCAGAGTCGAGCATAGATATCACATCCAATTTTAAACTGATAAACTACGGTTATCTGCATTAATTATAGAGATCAAAGGTCTTGTATTTAACGATAATACTTAAGAGGAGATAGATAGAGAGAGATGTGATTTTGTTGCTTGTTTGTTACGCTTACACGCGTTAACTACTCGACTGATCACGATGAAGATTGCTTACAAGTTAAGGGCACAGAAAAGGTACAAAAAAAAATCTGTTCTCGGTGGTAAGCTGATCCCATTGACAAATAATACATTAACGCAAGCAAAATCATAATCTTACCCTTTTCCCTGATTTATTTGGGGGTCGGCGCAGTGTTTTTTCTTCTTCTATTCTATCATGTGCCATTTCACTGCTTACTCCCTTGCCAGCTGTACGATCTCACTATCGTACATACAAATAGTTTTTACTTTTGGATGCGCGTTGTTATTGTTATAAATACATTAATTAATCCTTTATAAGTTAGTACGCTACCAACTATTATGCCTACAAGCACAATCAAGGAAAGATTCGCTACTCTATACATCTTTATATACCTTTACTAGAATATACTATTTACGATTGGCTGTCTTTCCTGTGTACTCAATTAACTACTAACTTAACAACTATCCTACAGTGTATAAGCTAACTGGGCTGTACACTAGCCATATCCATTTCACGCAGTCCATTCATCTTTTCTTTGGTCGTCTTCTACTCTTATATCCGTCAACTTCCAGACATAAAACTCTCTTCACCACATATTGCTTGCGTCTCTCATCCTTTTTCGTTTTTGGCCAATATTCAGAACAATGCAGGACATAATAAAATAGTTAAGAAGTATTATCGATGGCCAAATTGGCGACATCTAGTGAGCTTTAGTTGCAGGCTACACATAACACACAGATTACGTTGACTCGTACAATTTGTCATTTCGCTAAGTGTTGTAGCCGTCATCGTGGGTTCCACGATTACTTATTTTGAGAAACAAATATTTGACTACTATTATTTTTCGTCCTTATATACGTATGTATATACATATGTAATACAGTTCCATGAGTTGTATTAAAATTTATATAAAATAGGGGTCAAGGGTACACTGGCTACCTACACGGCATTAGCAATACTCGCCCCTTACTCTTACGTTTAAGTGTACCCACTCACCCTCTAGGACAGAGTGAGTTTGTTTTTGTACTTGTGGAGACTGAGAAAGGGAAATTACAGAAATGCCCCTCTTAACAACAATGTTAAAGTCAAAACATCTGATTATGATTTCGTCGATCGAAAAAGAAATTACATGGTTGCAATAGCAATAGTGTGCCCAAAGGGGTTACGTTTCCAGGGCAAGGAGCCTTTTTTGCAGGATAGGTGAGACCAAGACATCTACTTCCGTTTCCTCACTGCAACCTCCTTTGCTGGTTGGAGTAAAAAAACTTTTACATCATAACTTTGTAATCATACAGCCTATTTAATATAATTTAGCCAAATGCGTGGGATAAAGCCCATTTTTAAAATACAGTACAAGTACATATATAGTTATTACATATTTTCTACCACCAACTACCACCATTTGACTCGGTGCAATATTCTTTAGTGTACATTACAAATATGTACAACAAATATTCACTACCAAGAATGAGGTGTGGTCCAAGTGCAGCTATAACATTTAGGTGCAGCTACTTTTATATTTAGTATATATTCGATAGTGTAAAAGAGATTGGAAAGAAATAAAAAAAGAAACAGATTAAGTCAAAAGCAGGTTAAGGCTCGTCCTCCTAGTTTACTTTAATTTTTTACCTTAAATAGTAGGACAATAGTAAACGCTCCTAGCAAATCAGTACGACGACCGTAACTAATATTATAAATGCGAAAGTAAGTTTGTTTGTTAGCTTTCACGCCTTAAATACTCAACGAATCATTTTGTACAGAAATGAAAATGTGAATATATTTTTATATAAAAGAACATGGGGTACCTTTCATCCAGAAAAACAGTATTTTTCCTGAGGGATACCTGAATTAATTGGCCAAAATTTACACTCACGCGAAAATAATCACCAACGCAGAATTACGCAAACACTTTTTATTAATTTATTTAAATTACAAAATATAGTAAACCTTCAACTTTCCAACAGTAATAAACCCGATACACGAAATCAACCCTGTTTTGTAAGCTACGCAGTACACCTCTCCTCTCGTCGTCTCACTCTTCATACCGGCCCACCTCATCTCGGTAAACATGTCACTGGTCAACAGAATTTCTATGCTTCCCTTACACTAGTGAATGAATAAAAACTTCTGCTGCATATCACTGGCCCCGCTGGGTAATAGCCGAACAAATCTCGCTCCCCTCTAGCCCCCTTATGCGAGACACAAACGCACCTCCCTTTCCGACATTTCATACCCAAGGAGTAAAAGATGGCGATGGTGTATTCACGTACACCATCAGTAAAACAGAGTGATTTTGTATAGCGGTTGTTTTCCTGATAAAAAGAAGGACACACGCATGAACAGAACGGCCAATAGGTAAACTAAGCCGTGTAGAGGTGAAAACCATGATACATCATAACATCGTTAGAGTGAGAAGTAACAATATAGACATTCTTCAAAGTAAAGTGTGACAAAATGCCAGAAAGCGTAGACGATCATGGAAACACCGCTTTTCGCAGCTCTCTGCTCATGTCCGCTTCAGTGACAACGTACCCTTAAACTCACCTTACTTCACAAGTACCGGTTACTACTTACAGTTTTGAAATTAAATAAGGTTTTATTTAGATTAAACTATTTTACACGTAAATAGTACCGATTGCTACCATTTTATTCACATTTACAGACCGCAGTATATTTCAAAGTTTATGTAATCACACACTGTAATGGCTTAAAAGGATTGAATTTAAAATACAATAATGTTGTAATACAATGTAGTCATCATCCCAAGCGTTCTTTTAGCACACGCCAATATGTACCTTAAACCAGTAAAATTTGAGTTCAAATTCTCTTACATAACATTGTAAAGTTGATACCAACTCCGTCTACATATCCTGCAATTGCTGCTTTTATCAACATTATGTATATTGATAATATAGTAGAGGTAAAATATATCTTGGAATGGGCGAGGCCTTCGGTTCGATTCCCGAGTGGGGCAAATTGTTATTGAGTGTTACTATTAGGTTAAGTATCAGCATAGCAGAGGTTAGACACGCGCCCTGTATACAGTAAAAGGCTGATGCCATCTTACATGGAACAAAAATGTAGCTAGCGAGTCGTGGGTAACCAATGTATGTATGTTACCTCTGTTTATCGCTTCAGGAATAACTAGGCGTTTGCAGGGAAAAAGAGTTACAAGTCGGGCGTTAAAATTTTTATTTTAAACACTAGCAACCCGCCCCGGCTTCGCAGGGGTAGTACACATCTTCAACAATCATCATCATATTTCAACCAATTTACACAAAACTTAAAAAAAAACTTAAACTTCCTAAAAACTTCAAACTTCCTCATTAATCGCTCTATCTATTGGTGAAAACCACATAAAAATCCATTTAGAAGTTTTTGAGTTTATTGCGAACAAACAGACAGACGCGGTGGGGAACTTTGTTATATAATATGTAGTGATTAGTCAGAAACTATTAGATACTTTACGTGGGAGAGCCATGCTTCGGCACGTATGGCTCGGCTCGATACCACAGCCTCACAGAAAACCGGCAGTAAAGCAATGATTGCATTGTATTTCGCCGCGTAAGTGAGGTTACCGGAGGCCCTAACCCTTCCCTCTCCCCTATTCCAGTCCTTCCCCTTTCCCCTCTAGCGGCGGTAGTAATTTATAATTTAGAAAAACGAAAAAACATGTTTTAATAGCGAACCAAACCAAAAAGTAAAGGAGCGAGACCATCGTTACTATGCCCAATTTGTTGGACTCGTCAACTCGTTATAATATCGTAATCGTAATTCATATGAATCCAAACTCGAAGGGTTTACTAGTAGCCACTGAAGAGTTCCACTATCCACCTCCGCTCCATCATCAGATCCAAATTATACGTACGTGTCATACAAACTACATATAAATAGAAAGTTTAACTTCGATATGATAAACAGAAGTGGATTTTAATTGTCTTTTTTTATGGTACAGGGGGCAAACAAGCAGACGGGTCACCTGATAGTAAATGACTACTGCCACCCATGGGCACCTGCAACTCAAGACTCATACGTGCGTTGCCGGCCTTTAAGGTGGTAGTAGGGGGAGGGAAGGGTTAGGGCCTCCGGTAACCTCACTCACTCGGTGAAAAGGAATGTAATCTTTAATTCACTGTCTGTTTTCTGTGAGGCCGTGGTGTCACTCCGGTCGAGCCGTCCCATATGTGCCGAAGCATGTCTCACCCACTATAATTTTGTTCGTTGAACGATTAGTTTACACCTTTAGTTACAAGTGAAGCTAAAACAGGCATGTTAATATAACATGCGGTATATGTTTTAAGTTAAAAGGAGGAGGTTCTCAAGACGATACATAAATTTCATGTATGGTTGACAAATACCTTTTTACAGAGTAGTGCGAATTTTATAAGATGAGGTATTCTTTTAAGTTGGTCCTATTTCAATTTGAATGGATATTCCACCTCTAAGAGCAGAAAGGTAGGAAATAATTAACTTTTAAGTTGAACCTTGGCACATACGAGTAAGTAGTTTAAAAAATAAAGTAACATAAAAGAAACTTAGAAGTATTAATAATTTAATCGAACTTTCAGTCGCAATTTTAACCCATTGAAGTAGACAATAAAATTTATAACCAATTTTAAATTCTTGAAGGACAGCCATTACACATTAATAAAACTCGTTCACAGTCACACAGTCAATCAGTGGTTATCACTTATTTTTGTAAGCATATGACCAGGAGACAGAAACGAATAGTTAATTAACAATGACAATATACCTGATATCGCCAATAATCGCAATCTTAATCGCCTCAACATCACCGGGTCCCAACCTAACATTTTCTCCATTTTATGTCTTAACCGCGATTACATTAAATAGAGCGATATCTCCTGAATAGTTTGGCGTAGCCGATGAACAGATAACCAAAGCCGTTTATTTGTATATTACCACAAGCATTGTGGAGGCTAGTGTTGAAACATTTGTACATAACTTGTTGTTTACTTCGTTTAGATAAGACATAGATGTGGATTATAATGTTTGGATTAGAGATGTAAAATTATTTTACACTCGCTGTACCTTGCACCTGCGTTTACGGTTGCTGCTCCACTCGTAAGAGTCGTAGCGTGATGTTATACAGCCCATACTATTCCTCATGAATTAGGCTATCATATACAAAAAGATTTTTTTAAATACCGCTGGTAGTTCCAGACATTAGCACGTTTAAACAAACAAACAAAAAACCTCTTCAGCTTTATTATATTAGTATAAATAAAAATGCAGTCTTCTGTTCTTTATGCTGAAAAAAAGAACCTGTATTATTTTTGCTTGAAAAAAATATATCACGGAATCATCCGTGGTGTAGGTGAGGCTGAGAAGTTGAGGTAGAAATAAAATTGAATGAATTCTAGATGTTTCGTTAGAGGGGATATATAGCCCTGAAGAAGTAATACAGTCCTAGATAAGACTTAGAGCTTAACGGCCAACAAGTCTTGTGCTTCGATTCCTGATTTATTAATCAACTAGCAGTGCCCCGCGGTTTCACCCGCGTAAGTCCCGATCCAGTGGGAATATCGGGATAAAAAGTAGCCTATGCGTCAATCCAGGTCTCCAGCTATCTACATACCAAGTTTCATCGCAATCGGTTCAATGGTTTTTTGCGTGAAAAAGTAACAAACATCTATCCATCCATCCATTAATCCAAACTTTCACATTTATAATATTAGTGGGATATGTTCCTGATTGATTTATAAATCAATATTTTCCTGTTTGATTTAGTGATCAATTCGTTTGTTTAGTTCTTTTGCTACTCTATCACTTTTTGTCTAAGAATAAATACCTTTAGAAGAAACCCATAATCATTTTAAACTAGTTGATACCTTGATAAAAGACCCCTGTTAGGCCTAAACCTAGTCGAGCACCCTAGCAGTATACTGCAAGTAAAACCTTACATCACCACATATTATAAAACAAGGTCCCCCGCCGAGTCTGCCTGTCTGCCTGTTCGCGATAAACTCAAAAACTGCTGAACGGATTTTCATGCGGTTTTCATCAATAGATAGAGCGATTCATGAAGAAGGTTTAGGTATATAATTTATTAAGGTTTTGTGTAAATTGGTTGAAATATGATGATGATTGTTGAAGATGTCTCTGCTACCCGTGCGGGTTGCTAGTCTTTAATAAATAATAACACGTAACATTACACAATATGAATGTCAAAAATTAATGACCAGGGATCGCGTATTTCTTAGTGAACCGGTATTATCTCCGTCGAACATTCGTTCCTTTTCGCCATTAACAAAGATGAATGCAAGAAGATGACAGCCAACCTTCAGGAATGAAGAGTCATTTAAGGAAGGAGAAGAATCGCGTGAATAAAACGATATTTGATAATAACTTGACACATCTCACACACGGCCGTCTGATTTCAAACTAGGCAGAGCCTGTACTATGGTAACCAGACTGCTGATAAACATACTTATATACTTCTAAATACATACAAAATATAAATTACACCCAGACACAGAACAAATGATCATGATCATCACACAATTATTTGTCCTGCGTGGGAATCGAACCCACGACCTCTGGCTCAGCAGTCAGGGTCACTAACCACTAAACCAACAGGCTAGTCAAATTAAAGCATAACTCGGCGAGTAAACAGAATTAATTTAACAGACGTCCCGTTGCTAGTGAATGTATTAACAACTTTATCGGCATAAATATTCTATTGTTTCGTCAACCGTCTCTATAGAAGTTCTTGTTTCGATAGACGATAAGCCATGATTAATGCAACAATATTCACAAAATTACAACGACTGCAAAGTTGGCAAAGAGGTTTTAACTACCAAATGGTTTGAATGTGAATGTGGAATGTTATAGGTTAGAATCTATAATATATATATATATACTATATAATATTACTAGCAGCGCCCCGCGGTTTCACCCGCGTAAGTCTCGATCCCGTGGGAATATCAGGAAAAAAAGTAGCCTATGCGTCAATCCAGGTCTCCAGCTATCTACATACCAAGTTTCATCGCAATCGGTTCAGTGGTTTTTGCGGGAAACAGTAACAAACATTCACCCGTCCATCCATCCATCCAAACTTTCACATTTAAGTATAATATTAGTGGGATAAAGCTGAAGAGTTTGTTTGTTTGGTTGAATACGCTATTCTCGGGAACTACTGGTTCGAATTGAAAAATTATTTTAGTACTGGATTGTCCATTTATCGAGGAAGGCTATAGGCTATAAAACATCACGCTACGACGAATAGGAGCGGAGCAATGACCATAAACGCAGGTGAATCTGCGGGGACGGCTAGTATATATGTGTTTATGATTATATTAATACGTGAAGATAATTCTTTGTACCCCTTTTTAAAAAAAAATCGCCAACGTAGTAACGTGAATTTTGGAATATTTACAGAGTATATATAGAAGAAGTGCAGTGCAGTTCATTTAAAATAAATACGAAAAAGTAATTTACAGAGGCTTATAGCGTTAAAACAAAAAGAAAAGAGGTTTTGTTATGCAAAGACAAGTAATGAAATAGGTAATACAACGTTTATTTATTTATTTCTTTATCTTTAATGTACACCATTCGAGGAAAATGTAATCCAGACATGTTATATTTATACAGGCATGACAATTGGCGGTCTTATCACTCACAGCGATTTATAACGTAGTCTTTATCTAAGAATGTCGGACAGTTAGCTCACTTTAGTTTGTATTCCAATAAATAGTTACTATTACAGTCTTATAAGATAGCTTCCTGAGAGGCCAGTCAAGCCAAGTCATTTAAAAATATGTACTAGAATTGCGAAGATGCAGATGCTCAAACAATTATTTTGCCAACTTAGCAACAATATACCAAACTAACCGCGATGACGTTTACTAAAAAGATACTATTTTGACTTGACAGCCCTATTCCCGAAATGTGTTCTCACCATTCAAAAGTTTAAAAAATTATAGTGTTCGATAATTAAATGACAAAATTTTTATAATAATTTGAATCAAATATAGAACAGTCGCGTATATATACAGTTATAATAACTGTAGTGATCACCGGATCAATATCAAGAGCCGTATCCTTAGTCTAAAACATTGTCTAGACGGCGCCACATTCATATAGCAGGGGACACTACAGACAGTCGATCGTGTGAACTGTATGCTGCACGACTTTTTGTCGCTGTTTACGTATATTGATTGATAGTCATCACAGAACGTCATAATTGGTGACAAACCAGTCATACATTTGTCAAGAGGGATATGTGTTTTTATAAAATACGTATGAGCTAAGTCTTCGTTTGATATTATGGGAAGTGGAACGTTGGGATTACCACTATTAACGTAGTCGTGTATGGGAACCAGTGTAAGTAGCGGTTAATTTAAAGAATTTACTACGATATAACCGCTTACTACCAGGTGGGCCAAATGTTTGTTTTAGGAAAAAAACGAAAATACTAAAACTATTCAGTGATTTAAAACTAACCATGGCTTACAAGCTTCAAAAACATTCATATTCATCATCGTCGTCAGCCCCATCAATTGACAGCCGCATACAAGTCTCTTTTTTATAACATCAATCCTCAAGGTCCCTTGCAAGCTGCATTCAGTACGAAGCCAATAATCTGACAAAATGTCATTGGATCATAGAACTGCAGGTGTGACACATTGGTCCTGCCGTACCCTTTGGCCACCACTCTGTAAATGCCTTGGTCCATCATAAAGTCTAGCCAAGTATTCTGTCCACCTCTACCACTCAATTCAGTTATTCGTTTACCCACGACATTCGTTCGGTTTTTGAATTTTCAAATTTTAACGGTACATATTCGATATATGCAAACAAATATTTGCATACAAATGTTGCTGTTTTTTGTTTTTCAAGATTAGGTACTACCGGATAATAGATTGTGTATTGACTTGCACTTGACTTCACGAATATTTAATAATCTTCGGCTTCTTGTTGAACACTTCCGTTCCTATTGACGAAATCACTCCCAAATTGCAGGAAAGCGAGTGGAAACATGTTACACATCAAAAATGTGGGTATCAAATTGGAATTGCGGGTTACTGGACATTTCACCAAATTAATTCGCGCAAATGTAAAAATCATTTTTTTTTATGGTATAGGGGGCAAACGAGCAGACGGGTCACCTGATGGTAAATGACTACCGCTGCCCATGGGCACCTGTAACTCGAGAGTCACAAGTGCGGTGCCGCCCTTTAAGGTGGGAGTAGGAGAAGAGGGGGAAGGGGGGAAGAGGGGAGTGGGGGGAGAGGGTAAGGACGGGAATAGGGGAGAGGGAAGGCTTAGGACCTCCGGTAACCTCACTCACGCGGCGACATGCAATGCAAGCATTGCTTCACTGCCGGTTTTTTGTGAGGCCGTGGTATCGAGCGGAGTCGAGCCGGCCCATGCGTGCGGAAGCATGGCTCATGGCTCACGTAAACTTTTAAATGTTAGTTTTGTATTCTGAATTTGACTGGAGTAGTAGTTTATCTAGTTGACGACCTTTGTGTGTGTGTGTGTGCATACACCCGTAGTGGATTCGATTCAATTTTTTTTTTTGACTGGGTGTGTTGCTGAGATTTCTACACATTTTTAAGCAAATTTCGCGCACTTAGGAATCTTTTACTGTGGGAGAGCCATGCTTCGGCACGTATGGGCCGGCTCCACCGGAGTGATACCACAGAAAATCAGCAGTGAACAATGCTTTCGATGTGTTTCGCCGAGTGAGTGAAGTTATTGGAAGCCCAAACTATTTCCTCTTCCCCACTCCCCCCCTCCCTTCCCCTACTCATGGGCGCCAGTAGTCATTTACCATCAGGTGACTCGTTTGCCTATCCCATAAAAAAAAGATATAATATATAATTTGGAATATTTAAAGTTTGTATGAATAATATAAAAAAAAAATCAATATCCCACTAATCCCACTAATATAATAAATTACATTACATACACATTACACTACATACACACACACAATAAATTACATACACATTATATGGATGGATGTTTTTTACTCTTTCACGCAAAAACCATTGAATCGATTACGATGAAACTTGGTATGTAGATAGCTGGAGACCTGGAATAACGCAAAGGCTACTTTTTATCCCGATATTCTCACGGAATCAGGACTTACGCAGGTAAAACCGCGGAGCGCTACTAGTATGTTAAAAGTTTGAAAATTATGCGGAATCGGCCACAAGAAGCTACCGGAGCCCAGTATATTTGTTGACCTGTCATGGACGTCTAGTAGATATATAACCAGTTAGGTATTACAATTTGTAGCGGCATTTTGTAAACGGCATTCGGATCGTGATTTGAGTTTCATAGACTAGTGCAAAATGTACGAGCTCTCTCACATTTAGCTTCGGCATTATTCAAAGCCTTTGCAAACAGTTAATGTCACTCGTAAAATGGAGAATATAAATATACAGGGTGGAAGGACAGCGCGTAACGAAAACTGCTATAGTGGGTTGAGACCTTTATTCTGGTTCGTTCGAAATCGTTGAAATTTTCTGCTGGACAATTTTACATGTATGTTTTTTTTTTATACAAAGGGGAACATACAATTTCATAAAATATCAATAAACACAATAGGACGTCCATTGACGTGGAGGACAGACGACCTTGTAAAGATCCCAGGCCGTCGGTGGATGTGGGCCGATTCCAACCGGTCTTCTTGGAAGTCATTGAGGGAGGCTATGGCTATAGGCTATGTCCAGCAGTGGACGTCCTATGGCTGGAATGATGATGTTAGACTGTATCACAATTCGAGCAGAAAATTTATGTTTTCTTGCACACTGTAGAATTTGGATAGTTATTTATTCTTGTACGTAAAACACATAACAACACAGCTGTATTCTATGTTTTTCGTGTTGTGTTTTATGAATAAGAGTATAGGGAAGTACAGAAAAAAATTGCATTAAAACAAAGTTAATAAACTTCATTAAAAGTAAGTATTTCGTAAAAGTTCTATATAAGTAGCTCGTTCAGTTTCCCCCGCTAGTTTGTGATGAATCAAATTAAAAAAGTAACAAATTCTAATTTCAAATGCCAACCACAAACATCTTTATTTACCGTTTACGAACGACATGAATTATTACTTTTGTGAGAAACGTCATAAATGTCAATGTCAGTGGAAGACTATCTAGGCGCCATGTTGGTAGACACGGCCGACGGCAGTCTGAAAGGTAACGAAATGAAATATTATTAAATAGTTAAAAAAATATTTAGTTACAATAAACTTAATAAATTAAATTTATGATATTTGGGGGAGGAGGAGGGGATGGCATGCAATAAATTATAATGTCGAATATTATAAAACCAAACGTTATAATACTGAACAAGGAGAGTTTAAGGGCCATAGCTAATAATGAAAACTTTCACATTATTCTACACTTAATTATTAATTTAAGCTAGATATCGCTTGACGCCTGTCATTACACTTTTCGCACCATGACAGGTCAACACGTATACTGGACAATAGCTTGATGTAGCGTAATTTTTAAATTTGTCATACATATTGTTTACAAATTGTAGCTTTCTGCGCTTCTTTTAAATATAAACTTTAAGTATTTCAAATTTCACGTTAATCCATTCGCGTTTTTTTTAAATGCTTAAAAAGTATTTTCTTTAGGTATTAATTACAGTATACATTTATTTTGTAATTCTTAATAGTTTTCATTTTGACTGTACTAAATCAACTAAAATGTTAAAGAATTTTAATACTGGGACAAGATGATAGACGAATGAATAATATAATTTTTTTTAAATACGTCACCTCGTTCTATTGGGACGAGATACCGAACAACCCATATTAGTATAATTTCTTAATGTGTATTTAACAGCTTATAACAGGCTATTCGTATATTTTAAAATAGGTTCTTTACAAAGATGTACAATTAAATTTTAAATGCAGGTGTAAATAATATTAATTATGGACAAGTAAGGAGGTTTACATTACAATTAAAATATAGATGGACTAATAGATTTTTTCTGTAGTAATAACTAGGGCAGGTGAAACTTTTAAGAGGCAATGCCGCGAGATTGTATCCAGAAACCAATTAACGTCATTCAATAACGTTGCATTATATTTCTGACATATTTTTGTTTTGACATTTTATAATAAAACTAGAGTTTTGAAGCATTTAATTACATGTTACTTGACCTTCTGCAGCGAGGCTTTTAAAAGTTTGTAATGGTTAAGTCTTGTCATCAAATCTAAAAGGTTTTCAACATTTAATTGAATTTTCATGTATCTACTTCTATTACAATTATGAGGTGTATATTTTTTTATGTTAATTGCTTTGAAAACGTTATTTTTAAGTTGTTACATGTGCCTGCATGCATGTGGTGATTGCCAACACGCATGCAGAGTGTAAAGTAGCCTATTACATTTATTACTCGATATCATTACAGCAGCATGTACCTACTTTACACCCTAAGCTACACTTTAAACTTTAAAACTTTCGCGTTCCATGATAATATAATTATGTCAACGGGAATTAACGCGATTGCCTTTCCTTGGTTTGCCTGACGTTTCGAATAGGAACACTGTTAGCAGATATAGTATGTGACGGTATATATGGCGAAACAAATTTATCAAAAATATCGAAATTGTGTGGGTGGTTGAAGAACTTTCTATATCACGGATTCGACGATTCGACGACACTGGCCGTGGTCACCACGGCCAGTGTAAGTTTTTCGAAACGTCAGGCATATCAAAGGTACCTATGTCATTCTCCTATTAAATAGGTGATCGCGTTTATTTCTGTCAACATAATTATGTTACTTTAAGGTACAGGACGGTGTGGACACTCCTGTCTTGACCGTTAGATATATAAATACGTGAATACATAATATATCTATCAAAAACGTATATAGGTTTGAGGTCAGTGAACTCTGACACTGTTTTACCAATCACCATGAACTTGCACATAGTAATGTTTTTTCACAAATAAGATTATCATATTCAGCATATTTTGCAATTCCAAAAAAAACCACTTTATAGATATTGGTTATATT
Organism: Euplagia quadripunctaria; assembly: GCA_963859945.1. NCBI lineage: Eukaryota > Metazoa > Arthropoda > Insecta > Lepidoptera > Erebidae > Euplagia > Euplagia quadripunctaria. Next base: position 4,263,307 of record OY982568.1, on the reverse strand, counting down.
TATCGTTATTATACTTATTATCTATAGAGAAGTGTAATGTGTATTTAGTTGTAAATATGTATATTTATCAGCGGTCTGGTTGCCATAGTACAGGCTTGCATGCATGGCATGGCATGCTTAGTTTGGGATTACACGGCCGAAAGATTAGATTATTAGATTAGTGTTTCAAGTTAAAAAAAAATACTTTTAGAACAACGTCTACCGGGCTTCCAATGACCGTAAATAATAAAAAAGGAAAAAATGTTATTTTATGTCAATCCAAAAACACAAGGAATAGGTATCTGTAATTTACAGGTGCTATATAAAAATATTTGTATTTTTGTCAAGTTCATACATTTCGCCTTCAAATCGATAAAAAGACAAAGTGTTAGTCCTTAAACAGACGTCAGTGTCAAAGTATAAATGTCAATCTGGGACATCTTCATTTTCATTCTCATGTGGGAGAGCCATGCTTCGGCACGTATAGGCCGGCTCGACTCCGCTCGATACCACGGCCTCACAGAAAACCGGCAGTGAAGCAATTCTTGCATTCCATTTCGCCGCGTGAGTGAGGTTACCGGAGGCCCTAACCCTTCCCTCTCCCTTATTCCCGTCCTTCCCCTCTCCCCACTCTTTCCTCCTCCCACCTTAACTCTCGAGTTACAGGTGCCCATGGGCGGCGGTAGTTTGCCCCATATACCATTAAAAAAAATTCTAGGCAGAATTTACTCAAGACACATTAGCAGAAAAACCTATTTTGTATATATTTTAGTAGATAGTTCTCTAACTGGAAGACAAGCAATAATACAATATTGATATTGTCGAAAGTTTACGCGAATGTTCCACATTGAAATAAAACTATTTTTCACGGATTCTATCGCGATTTATTTGGTGTTATTTTACTATCTATACTGATCTCGATCTTTCAGTTGCTTTTCAGCAGCCATGGTCACGGGAGTCTACCCGTGACCATGGCTGAAAAAAATAGTTTTATTTCAATAATACAATATTATTATAACTGTAACATGGGGACTGTATAATGGCAATTACATGGTACTTGAGTTGGGCTAGGCACCAAGAAAATCGCTTCCGACATACCACCCCACCGAAAACCCCGGTGGGGTGATGGCCCAAGGGGGTTTCCACACACAAAAAAAAGGCACCAAGAAAATATTTCATCCCCTACACACTTCCTAGATTACATTCTGATTGTGTATGATAGTGAATGATTTTTATTGTACATAAGTGTAATTAATAAAAAAGAATAGCTTTTTATATTTAACCTTGAAAGTATAATGTGGGAGAGCCATGCTTCGGCACGTATGGGCCGGCTTGACTCCGCTCGTTACCACGGCCTAACAGAAAACCGGCCGTGAAGCAATGATTGCATTGCATTTCGCCGCGTGAGTGAGGTTACCGGAGGCCCTAACCCTTCCTTCTTCCAATCCAATTTGGAATGAATTAACTGTTTTGGATGGTTGATAGATACCTATACATACGAGTACATTTCAATAAACTGTAAATAACATATATTATACATAATTTATATATAAAGAAAGACAGAAGGAGTATTTCAGCCAAACTGAAATTTTAATTTAACGGAAATTTGTGTGCGTGAAATACCTGTGAAAAAGAGTTTTCAGTGGTATCATCAATTTAATCACAATATATTTATATGCAAATTGGAAGAAATAATGCAATACCACTTAAATGTTGAGCTTAAAAAACAATGTTATATTTTTTATTTTATTATATCTATTTATTAGTACCTACCTTGGGCACTGACGCTGCCTTTAGAGCCTAGCACAAAAAGGTTAGCCACTTTGTACTAAATTGGCTAACCTTTTTGTGCCCGCTTGCTATCTCCGTACTATTTAAAGCGTTAATATTATCGGCTTAAAATTAAATAATCCCTAAAATTTTCGCTCATAAGGGTTTAGTTGAAATTGTTTATAAGTTTACAAAAAAACGTTGTGTGTTGAAATGAAAGTAACTCGGCAGGTGGGTATTTTTATACTCTGGCTAATTAACTTGCTCAGTGTGAAATTTACGGAAAGTTGTCGATCAAAGGATCAACATAATTTATTAGGTATGTCTGTGAGGCAACTTGTCTACTTATTTTCAGTTTAAAGTTTTATGGATTGGTATAAACAAATGGCGCACAATTTAAATCATCTGGTCTTTGCATCCTGATTTTTTCCCTTTTTAACACTAATAGTTTTTAAAAAAATTACTGCCTTAGTCTATTATAAACCCATATGTTATCACCACATTAAAATTCGTATTTATTTTATTCTAAATTGGTACAAACTATAAAAGATAATAAAACAGTTCACTATTTAATCAATCACTAGTTAATAGACATTATTATGACTAGTTATACCGGTACTATAGTCGGTTGACAATAGTAGGGTGTTAAAAGGACAGGCATGCATTATAAGTTGATGACAATCACTTGAGTGCTTTGAGGTGCGAACAACATAGCAGTTACTGTTATTTAGTGATTTTGATACTTTATAGCAATAGTTGTGTAATTGTTTCTAACATATATATATCAGAAATAGATATATAAAATCAATGCTTTCTTAATATTTTCGTTAGCGTACGGATCATTTTGGTGCCTGTACACAAAGTCATAAACCGCAACATTTCTATTATGAGAACCTCTAGCAACAATATTAAATGATTACATTCTTTTCTTAAATACTCTTCATGCTTCAGTTCAGAAAATCAAACTGTAACGCCCACCCGCACCTTTGGCTGAAGGATGGTTTTTGTAACTATGCAGCTCAGAGACCGTGCGTGCCGGCGATTTTAGAGAGATCGATGCGACGATAATTGGCACGGATACAAGGTTGTCAGAAACAAGTGCAATCAAGTGATACGCAACGCCACACGCAGACATATTCTTGATAGTATTTCTTCATCATTCCCTGCTTTTGGCTTCAGTGGAAAACGCCATACTGATTTATCGATGAACATTGCACAAGATGATATCAATCGCATGTGTTTCAGTAAACACTTCATATTTTATCTACACTTTATGCACATTTGGTACATAGGCGGAATTAATGCCTAAGGCTTTCTCTACCAGTCAACCGTTGGATAATGGTGCATTTTAAATAAATATAATTTAAGAAACTGGTAAAACTGGTAAACTTATAAATAAATAACAGTCATGTAAAACTTGTTGAACACTGGTACCCAAAGTAAGATTAAACTTGTGTTATGGGTACCAGGGCTCCCGCTACTATAATATTCATTAATTCATAGATATAATATTCATAGATATGAGTAATTTAAAACATGCAACATAATAAACGGCTGTGAGTGTGTTGTGTGTGTGTGTGTGTGTGTGTGGTGTGTTTGTGTGCATGCGTGCGCGCGCGCCCTTGTGCGTATGTGTGTTATAAGATACTTAGTTTAATCAAACTCTCAGTTTCATCATAAAAACTAAGTATTACCTAATCACACAAAATATACTATGAAATATGTTACCACTTACATAAATACCATACATATATATGCACACATACATATGTATATATATATACACAATTACACATATACATACTTGTAACAACGATAGATGACAAATTATGGGCAAGTTGATTTTGCCAGGGGCCTAGGTTGTATAACATTGTGAATAAGCTTCTCACGGTATATCGGAACTCCGCATTTGAATTAAAGAATAAAGTAACCAAATGGTTACAGAATATGGATTATGAAGAGACCGAGAGGCTGTTAAAGCAAATTATTTAATCACACAGTAAACATACGTACACGAGCGCATACGCAAACACACACACACGAACACACACACAGACACACACAAACTTATTCAACTACGTACTGTACACATGCATAGCCCAATTCTAATTAAATTTTTGGATAACTTTTATACTCCATCTGTATCTGATAGCATCCGTACCGTCCATCCATACCGTGTCTGTAAGATATATACGGTATATTATAATAATAATTGTGTGTTCAATAAAGTGAAATATGAAGGCTAGGAGACCCATATCACAGGTCACGATCTAGTTTGGGCTCCTCTCTCCTAATATTTGTTAAGTCTGTACAAAGGTCATGTTAATAACATTGTCTATAAAATTTTGGGAGAAATTAAATCAAAATTAAATTTAATAAATTAAATCAAATCAAAGTTCGAACGATTGATTATGTAGACAATCTATCCAGTCCTAATACTGACTCTTTAACTTTCCTCCGGTTGCAATAGAGGAAATCAAACAATATGTACTGTCCATCAAACCTAAGGTTGCTGGGTGCGATGATATTAGCTGCCATATGGTAACGACAGGCTTGGAATAGCTTTTATCAGCTTTTACTTACATAATTAATTATTTCTGTGATTCTAATGTTTTTCCATCCTTATAGTCATAGGCCTATATACGACCATTGGCTGAAGTACCTAATCCATCTCTCTTTAATCACTTTCGTCATATTTCTATTCTTCCTTGTTTCCAAAATTCTAGAAGTCTGCGTACATAAGCAACATTTTTATTTTGTTCATGAGAACATTTGTTTCGTATGTTTCAATCAAGATTTCAATTTGGACATACTACAAGGTTAGCGGTGCTCAAAGTGAGTCTCGATATCAAGGCGGCATTGAAAAATCGCAAAATTACTTTACTAGTTCTAATTGACTTCATGAACGCCTAGTGCCCTCAGTCCTGACATATTCTTACCAATACATTCCTACTTCATGATTTGAGTCTTCTATCGAGTCCATTTCGACCCTGGTGTTTCACAAGGCGATATTCTTTCTCCTCTTCTTTTTGGACGAAGTAGCTAGCTAGTACCCACAGTAGGTAAACCCATATAAATGCCAAGCGATGTTATTAGGGAGCAGAATAGATACCAACATTTTGAATGAGTCAGTTTTGCCCATCAGTCCGTTGTTAAGGACCTTGGTCTGTACATATCCCAATTGACACTTCAGTTTGTCAGCTGAAAGTTGTGTTTATATCCCAAACTATTACTTATTGCGACTTGCGGCACTGACTTCAAACAGACCAGTAAGTACCTGGTGCCTTAATATTTTAGAAGTTTCACATGTATGTAGTACTAGTAGCCCCGCGGTTTCGCCTGCGTAAGTCCCGATCCCGTGGGAATATCGGGATAAAAAGTAGCCTATGTGTTAATCCAGGTCGCCAGCTATCTACACACTAAATTTCATCGCAATCGGTTTGGTGGTTTTTGCGTAAAAGAGTAACGAACATCCATCCATTTATCCATCCATCTAAACTTTCACATTTATAATATTAGTGGGATTTTCAATTAAAGTTTTTTGAAGTCGGTTTGTTATTTGTTCTCAACAGGCTTTCAGTATTTATATTACCCTCAGTGAAATTGTAAGCTCATAAATAGACTGTTTCACGGCAGCGGGGGAACTCAAAATTAGTTATCTGCCTCTTAGTTCCAGCAGTTCGTCATCGTTACCAAAACAGTCCTCTTCATCTCGATTAGTGAATACTCCAACTCTACTTGGTATTTCTCACAGAATAGAAATGCTTTGTGTATTACCCTCATCACTTTCTTCTTCATCTGTAAGCATACTTGGTTGTGGAAGACAAGCAACTAAATATATCTCTATAACGTCGTCATTTTCAACGATTACAGTATCAAGTGACTCTTGAAGCCCAAAGTACTTATGACCGCTGAATGTTAGTTTAGCTATTATTTTTCAAAAATTATCTGTTAAAAAATTTAGGAATATTTTTTCTCTGAAGTGCCCACTGGCTTAATTGAGGACACCGTTGTAAAACAGTCCTTCTACAAACAGTACCCAACTATTCCACTATAACTAAATTTTACTTTATTGTAAGCAATATATTTATGTATTTAAGGTAAGAAAACTAGGAGGTTTATAAAAAAAGTTACAAATAAAAATTACTTATTTTGAGTACGTCTGAAACAGCTCCACGTGATGTGAAATAAAACCTTTAATTTTTTCTGATTACTATTTTTTGTAATAACACGTCAATATCTTCTTAATCAGCAAATATCAATAGTAGAAAGAAGAAAAAGCAGACACATAAAAAATTAGGGTACGTCTTAGGGTGTCCTCATTTGGGCACGGCGGTAAATGTCATAAATGGGTTAAAAAAATACTAACAACGTTGAATATAATAAAGAATAATTATAAAACAAAGTCCTCGCCGCATCTGTCTGTCTGTCTGTTCGCGATAAACTGAAAAACTACTGAACGGATTTTCATGCGGTTTTCACTATTAGACAGAGTGATTCAAGAGGAAGGTTTAGGTGTATAATTTGTTAAGATTTTGTGTAAATTGATTGAAATACGAGTATGTTGATGATTGTTGAAGATGTCTCTGCTACCCGTGCGAAGCCAGGGCTGGTTGCTAGTAAAGAATAAATGTTTTCAAAGTATTTGTCACTTACTTTTTAATGACTATTAAATAACTTATTATAACCATATTCAACCACCCTATTGTTATTATATAATAAACAGTAACAGTTAGTATGATAACGTTGGAAAAAACTTCTGTTGAATGTTTAAGAATAAAGTAATTATGTAGCGCATTATTAAGTTACCCGCAGTACGTTTATTGCCTTATTATACATAAGTGTGAAAGCTTAAGCTTTTAAACACATTTGCGATTGTAAAGGCAATAATCGTTGTTTACAGCGAAGCCATTTGTAGCATTATCGAGCGAGCATGACAGTAAAAATAATCGAATCGAATTCGCGCTAAGAGCTACCCTTTAACGCTGTCATACATTATTTACAAAAAGATAAAATAGAAATATCTGTTTGTCATTTATAATAACAGCATTTTAACACAGGAGATTACAAACAGAAGATCAATTTAAAAAAAATGTTTGTCTGTTTCGGCTAATCTCCGGAAAGGGTGGACCGATTTCCACTTGACTTTCACTGGCAGATAGCTGGTGTTATATGGAGTAACTTAGGCTACTTTTATTTTGGGAAAAGAATTAGAGTATATTCACACGGGAATTAAAGCGATCACGAAAAGGTATTACATACCTCTGAATTGCCAGACGTTTCGCAGGCCAGAGGTTTCGCGTTAGGCAGTCTTTAGTTAATTTCGCAGCGACATAAAATTGTTTCTTTCTGACAAACAACTTATTAGTTATTAATTTACCAACCACCTTCTGTTGTTTTGTTTTATTTAAACTGGTAACTAGTTACGAGTATATGTAAAAGAAAAAAAAGAGAGCATGCGGTGTTTGCTCATAAATGGTTGTACATTTAGAATAAGTATGTGTATGATAATTTAAGTGCATGACAATAATAAATGTAACAACTGTCAGCAAACCAAATAAATAAATAAAACTTAAAAATCTACCGTTTTTTTGACAAAAAGACAGAAAAGACAAAAAAGTGACCTGAGATTTAATATTTTTAGTTTAATTTGGTTTAATTGTTTGTTTATATAAATATCACAAAAAGAGAACGAAATAATACAACGTTCTCTAAATATTTTCAAGTCAAGATTTAGTACAAACCATTTCTTAGCAATGTAACAAGCTAAAATAAGCAAATTTTTTTTTTTTTTTAAATGGCCACTCCCGTATTAGGAATTACTCCTGTGTCGCGGGGGACTTTACAAACATAGAAACAACGGACACAAAGAACACCCAGACTCAGGTGGGAATCGAACCCACGACCTTTAAGCATAGCGGTCAGGGTCACTAACCACTAGACCAACAGGCCAGTCAATAAAAATAATCAACATTAGCAATCAAATCACTAGTCACTACATTTTATAAAACAAAGTCCCCCGCCACGTCTGTCTGTCTATTCGCGATAAACTCAAAAACTGCTGAACGGATTTTCATACGGTTTTCACCAATAGACAGAGCTATTCATTAGGAAGCTTTAGGTATGTAATTTGTTAAGGTTTTGTGTAAATTGGTTGAAATATGATGATGATTGTTGAAGATGTCGGGCGGGTTGCTAATATTAAAGAAAGGCACAGATCAACACAAATATCTATGTATTAATATGTAAAGAGAATTATTTTTAGACATTATTTTTTTATTTTCCTTATAGGAGATATTTGAAATTAAGAATATTTAAAGTTTATATACAATACTAGCTACGCCCCGAGGTTTCAACCACGTAAGTCTCGATGCCGTGGGAATATCGGGATAAAAAGTAGCCTATGTGTTAATCCAGGTCTCATCATCAAGTTTCATCGCCATCGGTTCAGTAGTTTTTGCTTGAAAGAGTAACAAACATTCATACATCCTCACAAACTTTCACGTTTATAATATTAGTAGGATGTGCTACAAATTTAAAATTTTAGTTAAGTAATACTAGCCAGGTCAGTCTAGGATGGGTGACCATTCTTAACACATTGAGAACCCTCCGTGCCTCGAAGAGCACGTTAAACTGTCGGTCCCGGGTGCCATACAAACATCTGTGGCATTCGTTACGGCTAGTTGGAGCCCTAAAAAGTCCGACAACCTGGTCTAACTACAGAACTTCGATATCATCTAGTACTTGGGATGTGGAGGTCTGATGGCAATCGCTTCACGTAAAATATCGAAGTTCGGTCGTATCGTAGTAAGCACTGAAAGCCGACCCCAACTTAGTTGGGAAAAGGCGCGAAGGATGAGGATGATATGCTACAAATTAAAAAATTACGTGAAAATGGCTATATCCAGCTACAAGTGTCCAGTATTTATGTTGACCTGTCATGGTACGGTGAGCTATACAGTGACAGTTCAAGTTATACTGGCTAATAAAATTAACCATAAAAATTAAAACTTAATGAACATTAGTCGAAATTCGACCACTTAGCGATGTCTAGTTTTTGTAAATCGACAACAAGCAATGAACGCACCCTATTTCCTTTTTAGGGTTCCTTTCCTCAAAAGGAAAAAAGGAACCCTTATAAGATCACTTTGTTGTCCGTCTGTCTGTCTGTGAAGAACATTTTTCTCAGGAACCCGTAGACACATCAAGTTCAAATTGATACCAAATACCTATGTCTGCGGTTCCTTGAAGCTGAAACCAAATCAAATTTCTAAGTCTGTCTGTCTGTCAAGATTTTTCTCAGGAACCCGTTAACGCATCAAGTTGAAATTAACATCAAATACTTATGTCAGTGTTCCCTTGAAGTTGTAAAAAAATCAAGCTTCTAAGTCAAGGCAACCAGAAGATAAGGTCATTAAGCTATAGATTTTAACAAATTTGAACATTTAGCAGGTAAATCAAAACCTATAAGGTACTTCCTATTGACCAAGAATCATGAAATTTGGTAAGAAGCAAGGCCTCAAATTAAGAAAATCTGAAAGTCGTTAATTTATTGTTGTCACATAAAAAATAGTTTTTGTGATTGCAAACTTATATTTTGCGGTTGGATTGTCGACTTTGTGGTACATTGCAACCGCAAAGTTAAGTTTGTCTTTCCAAAAAGACGGGCACGGTCTTTGAGAATTGATTCTCGAGATGGACGGATGCAAGTTTGTTTGCTTACGGAACCTTCGGTGCGCGACAGACTCGCACTTGTCCGGTTTTTTTAATAAAATGTTGCCTTGTCCAAGATACCTGTCACCCAAAAGCATGTTCGTTCATTTTTTTTCAAATAATACCATCATCACGACTTTAAACTATGAATAATTAATGCGACATTTGAATTGAACTTTAGTTTTGTTTTTTTAACATCTCATAATTATATTAACACAAAAGAAAAATGTTTCTATTTGAGTTATGGCGAATTCTCCGTATTACACTTTCCTCGAAAACCATACGAATAATTGATAATATATTCTTCAAGATTCCAACGACTAAATTGAAAAAAAAAACTGCAAATAAAAATGTAATGATGACCACTTAAAAACTTGTGAATGCATTTTCTTCGAAATTTTCATATGGCAACTGTTTACACTGAAAAAGTTTTTGTTATTCATTTCTAAAAAGAATTCAAGTGCTTAACAAAGTATTTTAACAGTTTCTTTTAATCGTAAACTATGCTCGATACTAGTGCAGGTGGAAGTTCCTAAAGAATCGCTCGAGTACAGTCGGAGACAAACATACGAAAATATTTGTCATTAAATAATAAATTTAACCACAAACATGTTTTAAAAATTATTATTTATTAGCAACAATACACATTTTTTTAGTGTAAAAAGTATATGTTAAACGTATATAGAAAGGGGTATTCATATTTTACCATAAACAAGAATCATTATCGTTTGTAAAAAAAATTCAATGTTATGTTATATTAAGTGTTAATGGACATATTAAGCCTTTTCTTAACAATTACCTGTTAATTTAAATAATTTTGTTTACCCTAATAAAATAAAAGCCTTATGGATTAAATTATAATTCATATTATCACTTACAAATTAATGTTTTAAGTATATTACAAATGTTCTTGAAGTTATCAGATCTTAACGGTATTCATGAAGTCTACTTTACCAAAAAAATGTAAACGAAACTTTAAAAGATAACCTCACCTTTCTCTAACATAGTGTAAAGCCATACATTATCCAGCAATATCAGTATACTGTTTGACGTAAACTCGTCTCCGCTCGACTGTACTTGACACTTTATAATGGCTAGGCGTTATTTTCGCCGGGTCGGTCGGTTCTCGATTCTTGGGATGACTTGTCACCCTACTTATGACATTTAACACATAATTGATTCTTCGAGCAAACAATTAATCGTCCACATCGATTTACTAAGAATATAAAGAAGTATTATTGACGGTTTTACAGATTTTTTTCTGTTAAAATATAATTTTATTAACTTTATACAAATTTTATTAATATAATTTTATTATTTTAGACTTTTTTCTAGCTTTGATTTTATTTCTTTTTTATATTCTAATAAAATAAAACCTTTTAAGTAATTCAAATATTTGCTCATTTGAGTTAAAATGTATTAAATTATATAAAAAATCCAATTGTTATTTAACAAACTGACGAATATTTGAAGAAGATTTCTGTGGTATATTTTGTAGACAAGATTAATATTTATCTCTGTTAGACAGATTTAAGCCAAAATATTCCGTTACTTTCTTTATATTCTGAAATCTCCATTGAACATAGATGTATATGAGCAGAGAGTTTTTTTTTTAAGTGACTATTTTATGAGTAACATAGCGTAATATGACTATTTAAACTTTCGAGTTCCATGATATTTATTTATGTATACGGGAATTACCTGGATCTGCTCGAAACGTCAGGCAATTCAAAGGTCTGTAATACCTATTACGCGATTACGTTAATACCTCTATACATAACTATATAGCGTAATATGATTTGAACTCTTATTAAGTACATTAAAATAAGTATCAACGCATTTTTACTGTGAAAAGTGCCATTAGGCCATCGTCCACCACACTGGTCAAGTGTCAAGTGCGAATAGAGACAATTCACAAATAAAAAATTCCAGGTGCCAAGAGATATAAAAATAACACTTTTTCAAAAAATCATAGTAGTACTAAAAACAGTGGTTATTAAGTAATACCTTATTTTATTTGTACGGTACAGACAACAAATTAATTATTTTTTAAATTAAATATAACCTTATACAATTCATAAACCTGAAGTTCAATTCGCTGTATAAGAACCAGATGAACGTATCTACAAAAAAGAAAAAAATAGTTTTATTTCATAATATGGGTCACAAAGTGCTCCTTTATGAAATGCCAAAACGACGTAACTGTAAATGCAATATTTCACAAATTCCAAAATAACAAAATAGCTAAGGAACCACAAGGAGCTAGGTAAATTCTTGGAGTATTTTTATTCTCCTGTCAAATTAAGAAAATGTAGATACGTTCATCTGGTTCTTATACTGCAAATTAAGGCTGTACACAACATTTATTAGTTAATTTTCATCAATAACAGAAAAAAAAATTATACAAGTCAGTAATAATCAAGATAAATCAATAAAGTATAAAATAATAAATTCACTTGTACCATACCTATTATCTAGGCAGTAAAATGTCAGAAGAACTGAAGTCCTCGCGAGCAGCGCAAAGAAAATATTTTGTTCAAGGCTACCATGGCCGAATTATCTCCTTTTTTCCTTTTTCCCCGAGTTCTTCTTTACAGTTTTCGTAGTACTTATTGTTGTTATCAAAGAACAGAGCGTGATATTTTTCCAATGAAAAGGGAAATGTTTTATGTTGGGATGTTGTATTTATACCAATCAGCGTTAGGTTTAAACAATTTTATCACTATGTATTATAAATAAAGTCCCCCGCCGCGTCTGTCTGTTTGTCTGTTCGCGATAAACTGAAAAACTACTGGATGGATTTTCATGTGGTTTTCACTAATATACAGTGATTCACGAGGAAGGTTTAGGTGTATAATTTGTTAAGAATTTGTGTAAATTGATTGATATATGTTGATGATTGTTGAAGATGTCTTTGCTACCCGTACGAAGCCGGGGCGGTTTGCTAGTACTCAATAAAAACTAATATATGTCACTTACTTGAGAACGATTTTAACATAAATAAATAGTGTGAGGTTCGTCACTTTCACTCAATCCGTGCATTCAGGGTGATTGCAGTAAATATTTATGTAGTTCAGTCCTAAATGCACTAAACGATTTTACATTTTTTACATTCAACGATAATTAATTGTAAACCTGTGCTCCTTCAAAAGTAATGATTTATTGCCATGGTTGTGTGTCCTTGTTTTTGGTAAGACTATGAAACTGGCACGACGACTACTGCGGTTAGAAATTTGTTTAAATGTTGTAAATGTTATATTACTTTGGATAGTTTTGTGGAGAACTCTACGGACAAATATGCATGTGTTAACGATATATAATTGCTTAATGTTCATTAATTTTGTTTCTTTATAGATTTTATTGGTTAGTGTGAGATATGGATAGCTAAAAATCTTTTTAATTAATTTATTTTGTACCACTTGGAGACCTGCTAGTCTTGTCCTGGCGGAAGTGCCCCAAATTTCGATCAAATATAGCAAATGTGATTTTACAAAGTTGTTATATATGGTGTAATGTAGGTTATGTGGTATACATCGAACTTTGTTGTGCAGTGATCCGTTAAAACATTCATTGCGCGATTCAGGATCAGTTGTTACAGTATATAATCAAAGTAGTTACCACGTAGATTGGCATGTTTTCTCTAGATGATTGAACTACATTTTGTTGTAATAATATATGTAGATATCGCCACAATTATAAAACCATAAGAAATAACTTTAATAATAATAGAATGATATTATTATGTAATAATAAGAGATTAGTATTATTAATAATTCAAATATCGTCAGAAATTATCGGTACCGCAGCAAAATTCACACTCTTTCTTAATATCATTGTTCATATTGCGATAATATAAAAATTAGTATGTTTATGAGACAGTTGTCACACGCAATGTAACGTTACGCGGCACGCACGTAGAAAGTCACAAGAGATGCACACTTTAAACGATATAGTGAATTGAATTTCTTCTGTTAAGGTGATAATTTATAAATAAATTAACTTGTAAATAAATTACTAGTTCCTCTCTTCTGCTAAATGAAACAACATACGATTCAAGTTGAAGATTAACTATATTTTACTTACCAATTCATGTCTACTTTTTATAATTACGTATAAAACTATATTTATTGCATACTAGCTGACCCGACAGACGTCCTGTCTTAACATCAACTTTTGGTTTGTGGCATTGTGGAGCTACCACAATTTTGCCAATGTCAAATAGGTATACGGAGGACAAACTGTCAAAGGATTTTATGTAGATCTGTGGTAGAGCCAAAAAAAAAATTAATTGTAGAGATGTAGAGACTATAAATAATCGTGAATTCTAAACTTCTACAGGCATAATTAAGCATGAATAAAAGAGCTAATCATGTGAATACATAGAAATTAATACATAGTATAAAATAAACAAAAATAAATATTGAATTATGTTATGATCACAAAATTACAACTTAATCTTATTCACATGAATATATTTGCCTAATATATATACAAAAGGGGTGAAAACAAGTGATAGGATCGATTTAAGGGACGTGGGGCGGGGAATATGAGAAGGAATAACATCATAAATAGGGAACCTTGTCTTCTGTCAAACAACTGACAGTTATGTCAAAAGCGCTAAAGTTACATTAGAAAAGTTAAAATACAGGCAACTTTCTTAATTTTTTCTTTCATAAGAACTTTCTTCCGACAATAACAGACACAGAAAATAAAGAATTAGCGAAATCGGTCCAGCCGTTCACGCACCATTCACGCGTGATGCCGTGACCAAGGGAAATTGGGATTCATTTCTATACATGCTATCTAGCATTGTATATGTCACCGTAAGATTGTGAACGTTGTTAGTTTATAAACAATCGCGCGATATTGTAAACTGACGAAAAATTATGAACTGCACCCATCATTTACAATTTGACTTATTATTTCTCGATAGTTCATAATCTATCAAAATCAAATCGTTAAATTGTGAACTGATCTCTAACCGGAACGTGACGGAACTTACCTAGTGCGCTTATTGGTTGAAAGTGAAGTGTCCCGAACCGCCATGTTAGATTAGGTTACATTATTTTGATTTTTATTGACATATATATAAAAAGTGTATGTGTGCAATTCAACATGGCAGAAGTGAAACTTCAGAAAAACAGATCAAGAAATACAAAGAATAGCCTTAATTAATATTAAACAGTAAGCAAACCTGAAGTCCAATTACATAACTTTCAAAACAAACAATACTTCGTTTTCAATATAGGTTAAGGTTGGATTTAAATGTAAATTTGTAAAGAATCAATTAAGTATAGGTGAAATATGAAGAAAAAATGGACAAAAATTACACCACGTTGACATTGACATATAGTAGGTACGCAGGCGCAAAGACAAAGATTGGTAGTACGCAAGTGCAAAGACTGTAGTGTGAAGATTGTAGGATCTTTATCGTGATGCTTCCGTTTCATCGAATTTCAAATCACAAAGATTCTAAAGAAGTTTCACTTCAATAAATTATAAAAAAAATATTTAACATACTCAGTTTTAAAAGCAAAATTATATAGACAATCATACACGGTGTGGTGCCTGAGGCCACGCGCGACGAATGTATGTATGATGTTGAACGTTGAAACTATCAACATACTGTTCGATGAAGGCTAAGGCGTGGCTTTTCTTCAGCAGTGAACGTTTTAAATTATATTGCTGGTCTTTAGTATAAATTAAACGGAAAATAAAACCATCGGCGATGATTGTAAATCGAGAAAGAAGTATTGACAACGATAAAGGTAAATAATTTTCCTCAGTAATGACTAAAAGCTACAAGGCTATTTGTGTTAATACACTTGTTTTATTCGAGATAGTTCCATAATGAAAAGGAAATTGTAGTCGTGTTAGCTGGTTTATGTAAAGCTATAAAATCTAGATGATATTCACTTGATAGTATTTAGTGCACTACAGTGTAGGATGTTGCAAGCTTGAATATTATGTCTAAACATAGTTATAATACTTATAACTTTGTATTTAGAAATTTCTACAACTGAAAACACTAATTCGTCCTTTTTAACCGACTTCAAAAAAGGAGGAGGTTCTCAATTCGACTGTTTTTTTTTTATGTTTGTTACCTCAGAACTTTCGACCGGGTGAACCGATTTTGATGATTCTTTTTTTATTTGAAAGCTGGTGTTTCCCCTGTGGTCCCATTTCAATTTGGTCCAGTTCTGACAATGGCATCCATGAGAAAACCATATAAGTCTTTTATGGAATAGTTTTGAAGTCGGTTTTTTTTTTAAAGAATTATTTCTCAATATCTATCATCATCAATCATCAATTCTTAATGTAGAATACAGAAAAATATTTAAATTAAAGGATTAAGAAAGTACTTTGCAAAATGTTTTAAAAACATCTCAGATTTAAGTTTTTATTTATATAAATTCATATTTTGATTTATTGAACTGTAACAAAAGTCTTTAAAAATTAAAGATTATATGTACCTAATTCTTTTTCTTGTGTTTATAATCAATCTCGGAAACCTGTATTATAATTAATATACTAAGAAAAAAACTTCTAATTTTATCGCCAAAGAATTATCAAAAGCGAACGGTATATTTTAGGTTGTGTTCGTTTTAATGTACGTAACATGCCTTCGACGCCTTAATGTGTTAGTAACAGGATTTCATGCAGGGCGAGTGGGTATCTTAATATAATTAAATAAAATGCTTACATACAATTACCCCTTAGAAGGGGTGAGTGGGTACCGCAAAATAATGTTTTGTGGGTCTAATGGATACAAGGGGTAAGTTTTAAGGGTCCAGTGGGAGCAAGACGAAAAATCCCGTGTCCATGCGCTAAAGTTAATAGAATTTGCTTTACTTTCATTAAATTGGTTATACTATTTTCCAGCTTTATTCAGTTTGTAGATATTTTTTTTTTCAGATTCAGATTCAGATTCATTTATTTCTGTAAACATGTGTCATAATGGTGTTACATTTTTTTGTTGTATCAACATGTTTTTTTATGGTAGATATAACGTATTAATTTTTAAGCGATATAAAATTAAATACAAACATGTATTTATAATCTCTATATCTAAATCTATTATTATTAATGTTATTTTTTACAGTTTTATATTTTCCTTTTTGTAATTGTTACAATTCTTGCCATCGACCTTCCATAATGAAGTTAAATTATTTTTGTATATCCTTTTAGTTATATACCCTAGAGCAGTGTTTCCCGATTAGTGGTACGCATACCCCCCAGGGGTAAGTGGGGTTGTATCAGGGATGCAGCAATTACTCGATTAAGAAAATTAAATGAATAAAAAAATGAGGCAAACAGCAATTCAATGTGAAAATATATTTTTAATCGATGAGTGTCCAGTTGATTTGCTCAAATAGTATGAGCGCTTTTTAAGCCTACGCCGCCTTATGTCGAAAAGCGGCGGCGGTGTCGCAATTTTAAATGAATACGGTAACTTAATAATTAATAGCAAAGACAAAGTTGAACGTTGGAAAAGGTACTTAGAAGGATTGTATGTAGAAGTCAAGAAATAAAAGAAGAAAATTAAGATAGAGAAAATCTTGTAGATGATGACAAATTAGGTCCTGTTACATTAAACGAGGAATTCAACAAAGCTTTTCAATTTTAGATAGAATTGAAAAATCCAAAATTTAAAAACTCCGGGTGGCGGGTGGTGGTGGGTGGTAGGTGGGGTACAAAACTGGCACCGTACCGCCAGATTTGCCTCCCTCACGTTCATGACCTCATGTAGGTGTAAACACATGTAGGGTGGTTCCAGACAAAATTTAGGTACAAGAGAAGTTACATTAGCCCTCCGGCTTATTATAGACAGGCGCATAGACTTCCAACATTTGTAGCTTTTATTGACTTAAAGATGGCATTCGATAAGGTAAACTGGACGAAAATAATGAACATTTTAAAAGGGATTACAGGGACAAGAGAATTATTTACGAACTGTATTAAAACCAAAAAACAATAACAGAAATTGGGGACGACAAACAAAGAACACCAATAAAGCAGATAGTCAGACTGGGGTGCCCTCTGTCACTTTTGATTTTTAAGGAAAATTCTAGAAACAGGTATGGGAGGGGGAAGAGTTAAATTAATGCGGAGACTATACAATTTATCAGGTTTCCGAACGCTATAACAGCAATACCCGATAACACAAACAATTTGTAACAACTGTTAATGAACGACACTTTTAGGGAATTTGGATTAAAAATAAACAGAAACAAAACTAAAATTCGTATCACCTCCAAATTTCCATCCATATCTAGTAAAATTAAAGTCGAAAATACTCATATAGGCCAAGTGGACAGTTGTAAATATTTGGGTAGCCTAATATCGTGTTCTTCTAATATAATGGAAAGACTCGCAATCGCCAAACAAGCCTACAACTCCAAAAAACATCTATTCAAAGCCAAAATCAACATCCAAAAAAGGAAAGGGCTCACTAAGACTTACAAATGGAGCATTACACTTTATAGCTGTGAAACGTGGATGCTAACCCAAAGAGCCAGACAGGTTGGCAGCATTTGAGATGTGGTACTGGAAACGGATGATGAACACCAGCAGGAAAAAAAAAGAATCAACGAGGAAGTCCTGGTAAATGAAGGGAGCCAGTTGTTGGAAACTACAGATAACATAAGGGAAAAATTGGTTGGCCGCTTGATAAGACACGATAATTTTTTCAAAACAATATTGCAATCGAGACTTATGAAGAGCTCAAAAAGATCACAGAGGATAAAGAGGAGTGGCGATTGCTAGTAAAAACAAACAGGTTTTTTTATTTGTCTACAATAAGGGGTACGCGGGTTTGAGGTATTTCTTGTAGTGGTACATAGGAAAAAATAATTGGCCTACATTATAAACGTTTGTGAAAGGACTTACAAATAAAAAAAAAAACATTAGCCCTTTAACACATCAAACCGCCTTCGATATAGTAACATTTATTTTAAAAAAATCGAATGCCTGGACCATATTGGGAGTAGGTACACTATTATTAATCATTCGGACATTGTATATATTGTTTATTTAATATAAACAACATTTTATTATGGGAGTTAAGATCCGTTTCCCTGTAATTAATGGATAGTTAAAAGTTTTTTAGAATATGTTGTCTAGTTTGTGCCGCCATTTTTTGTGATAGTAAACATAAATTGACCTTAAGCTTTTGGAGCCGCAAAGACAAATTTATGCGTAATAGTGTTCTTCTGTGTTGAATTAATTATGATCAAGTAGATAGACTTAATTAGTTGCAGCAACCGTCGTATATTAAAATGATTAATTCTTGTAACGAAAAATGTATCAATAACCAGGTGGATTTTTAATTGTGATATTTGTTTAAACCATGTGATCTGTTATTGGTTGGTTATCCTGTATAACCTAAGTTATGTAGTTTTTCTAACAGATTGCACTATTTTAAAACCGTGGTAGAGATAGGGAACAGTTTTGCAGAAGAATCGTCACTGAATTCTTAAGGGACGGTGGAGAGAATCTGATAGTCGGTGCTTCGGTGACCGCGATTTAGAAAGCTCCTGTAAAAAATACACAAGAGTTTATAAGGTAGATTCCCTAATTCTAAATTCATTTGGAGGAAGTGGACATAGTGTGGCATTGTCTTCTTGAGTCTGACATAAACGAATCATCTTGCGATAGTCGATCTTTAACCCGCAGATATCCTTTTTAACCCCCGACATGAAAACGACGGGGTGTTATAAGTTTGACGGGTTTGTGTGTGTATGTGTCTGTCTGTGGCATTGTAGCTCCCGAACGGATGAACCGATTTTTATTTTGTTTTTTTGTTTGAAAGGTGAATTAGTCGGGAGTGTTTTTAGCTATATTTGATGAAAATCGGTACAAGATGGCCGCCGCTACAAAATGGCGGATTACATATTTTTTTACAACTGCCTCAATATGGGTGTCAAATGAAAGGGCTTGACTACTTAGTAGAATACTATACACTATGATAAATTTCAAATCCAAGATGGCCGTTCATACTATTTTTATTATTTTGTGTCGCGGTTTTTTTAAATTTATATTAACTTATTATTCTCGATGAAGCGGCAGTGTACGCTATGCTGATAGACTCACGTTTCAACAATTAAAATGTTTGGTTAAGGTTAAGTACAATTCCAGAATGTATTGTAAACTCCATTCAGTAGTCAAAAACTCTTTGGAAACATGTACAGGAATCACGTCAGGTCAGCGAGATTCATCAAAGTAACAAGGCTTCATGTTCGATGATCTTTCTGACCTCACATAACATAAGCATACGTTTGTGTGATGGGTGTGTCCAGTGAAGGTTTTAAATAGAATCGTTAGAATATTTCATGTAAAGCTGATCCACTGAAATACAATTCGGAAGATGATAATGCTTACCCAGACAACCTACAACTAGTTGTATTTTACCCACCGCTTTCAATTCGTTTCCACGGTTACTTTGTGTGCTGGCAATGTATTATTTTATTATTCCAAGACAATAAGAATAACGATCCCCAACTATTCCAAAGATAATTTGTAACATATAAGATTTATAACTTTGTCAATAAGGAGAAATGATCGTGCCACCGTCGGAAGCAAAATGAACAAAAGTGAACTCCATCTATTAGTTGAACTATAAATATCCGCGAGCACCCATAATTCTCCCCAAGATATGTATGACTCTATCCGAACGATCCTGGATCGGTGAGCGTACGCAGCTTACGAACAAATCGGGCTTTGTCGGAAATCTTCGTTAACGACCTACAGTATTTTGAAATTCAAATTCTGTATCTTAGTATCGTAATCAATTTTATCTTATATTATATAGTTGGTACTATCGTTATTGAAAAGTTTATTTAAATAATTATCTTTTAAAAAAGTATCACCGACTTCAATGCACCTCAAAATATTCAAATCGCTTCAAGTGTGCCTATAAAATTTGAAGAGTTCCCTCGATTTCTCCAGGATCCTATCATCAGATCCTGATTTCATGACCATGGGGCCACCTGGGAAGTATACCCTTTCAAACAAAAGAAAAATTTTCCAAATCGGTGCAGGCATCTTTGAGTAATCGGTGAAAATACATTAAAAAAAAATACCTTTTAGAAGTAATGATATTTCATGAAGTTGGTGCAAAAATGTTTATATTTTCGCGGCTTCATTCTGACAGAAACTTTTATTGTCCTAATTTACCGTTCGTTTGTTGTGTTTGACTATGTACTATAAGTAAGCGGGTCTAACCCGCTTACTCAGCCTGTGACCATGGTCTATTATAACATGGTCGAAATATCAGGTAATTCAAACCACAGAGTTAAATCCTGTGACTCATAATATAGGTACCTTAAAACTTTCAAGATATTAAAGTATATACGCAAAAACGATTAACAAAACTTTTTAATATTTACACAGATTTCGAGTCACACATGAGTAATTACAATCTAAATTTCATGCTGCCAACTTCGTGGAATACGCAAACTAATTTCGAAATTCCATTCGTCACGAACTGGCGAAATTCCTGGAACTGTCAATCATCGACACTGCGTTCAAATTTTCTTTGAAATTCAAATAAAGAATTAGTCACGAACCGCCACAGCACCGCTAAATAGAATTCATGTAGTTTTTAAGCATTCGTAGGCAATGTACATATACAGGGTAGAGTTTTTTCCAGGCTGGTAACAAGGTAGGATGTAAATCAAAGTTACTGCGATCTGCATACCGCGGTGGGTGCATTCGTTAGAACGGATAGGAATACCTAAATGTATTAGAAATAATATTCAGTATACACAGTTTGTTTGTGAAAATAATTGGATTCGTTATGCTTTTAAATTTATACAAACCATTGGCTTAGATATTATTTGAAATATTAAAATTATGAACTTGTGTTGACGTCTACGAGTTTGTTGTGCAAATATATTTTATATATTGTACAAACTCTATACTTCCGTGTTATAAATAGTCTTAAGCTAAAATGTTATTATTTCATATTTTAAATCAAAGGGGAAGTGCTTCATTCGGTGGTTTTCATTTGCATAGAATTAAAAAAAAATCGTCAGAAAAGAATAGCTAATGAATGTTTGTATTACCACAATACACGCATTTATGTTTTGTGCACTGTAGTCAATGTGACTAGCAACGGCACCTAAACGTA
This sequence comes from Euplagia quadripunctaria, assembly GCA_963859945.1. Classification (NCBI taxonomy): domain Eukaryota; kingdom Metazoa; phylum Arthropoda; class Insecta; order Lepidoptera; family Erebidae; genus Euplagia; species Euplagia quadripunctaria. The sequence goes on along the minus strand of OY982568.1, from coordinate 4,241,715 downwards.
GTTGGTTGAAAGTGCGTTGAAGAAACAATGTCGAGCAGGCGAGTTTGAGCTCTAAATTTAAACTTATGAGTTTATATTTGTATGAGTTGACTGAGCGATATCAGTATATTAATACGGGAAGAGAATTCTTTGAATCCCTTTTTATGGACATTTCGTGAACGTAGTAACGTGAATTTTTGAATATTTACAGTTTATATAGAATTTTTTTGCCTCGCACAACCAATCTCTGAAACAAAGCGGCGGTAGCGTAATGGCTAAGACGTCGAACGACTTGCGTGTTCGAATCCCACCCAGAGCACTACCGTCGTGAACCCACTCCTAACACAAGCGTTAAGCTTAGCTGAAGGGGTTAACAAGATTACTAGTAATGTGTGACCCACGTTACAAGTAATCTTTCAAAAAAAAAAAAATATTGTCGCCTACTTTATTTCCGCACTGACACGACCTTCAAACCTTCAAGAAACAAGCATTCTCCCATTTCAAAGGCCGGCAACGCACTTGTGACTCTTGAGTTGTAGGCAGTGCAGTTGTAGGCAGGCCCATGGGGGGCAGCGTTAGTCACTTACCATCAGATAACCCGTCCTCGTTTGCTCTCTATACTATAAAAATAAGTTCGAATGTATATTATAAATTATATTTTGTCTTTTACAGATAAATGAGACTTCCCGTTCACTGATAGGATACAGGGAACTACTGGAAACAAATATTTCTGTTATTAGGTAAGTTGGACCTTTTACATAATTGCTTTTATTAAGTGTGTTGTTATGTTATTAAGAAAAAAAAACATTTAACGATCTTGAAAACATTTAGTTTGTAATTCGACTGACCTCATTATTGAAGCTTTCTATTAAACTATACAAATACCTCAATTATAACAAAATTTAAAACGGCTTTTTTTAAGTGAATTTCATGTTTCTTGTTTCAGTAGTCATTTTGAGCTTAAATATTATAATCATTCAATTCACTTTTCACCTTTTTTTCGTATCCTATTTTAATAGCCTTGGTTTGGTTTTATAATCCCCTTTCATAAATTTATATCGGGGGAGCAGTTGGTTCGAAAAGGGACTTTGGCAAAATAAATAAATGAAAAAAAATGTTATGCAATTTACGATTAGTAAACTTTACAAACTACTAACAACAATAAAGACTAAAATACATTTTATACATAGTACATATCAGAGCTGCGAGTTTAGGTATTTCTTACTAATATAATATTATAAAATATTAGGATCTGGATAAAATTTTGCACACAGATAGATTATAGTCTGGTATACCACATACACTAGTCCCGGAAAATTGTATGGTTTCCGTGGGATACGGAAATGAAGTCGAGGGCAACAGCTAGTACTGAAATAAAGCAAACACGTTTTAACTGAGCAAAAAACAAAACAGAAAATAATGAGTAGCAGTAGGGATATCTACAAAAGTTCAAATATATCATACATCTTCTCAAATATCGCTGCTCACTGACAATACTGGCCTTCACCAATATTAATATTGAAGGCGGTTTGGTCAGGCGGAGGATCTGGTGTTGCCAGTGAGCAGAAATGATAAACTCCCAATTGTTATTTTTATTAAATTTTTTGCATTCTACCTTTTTATATTTTTGTTTTTATTTTATTTTTTTAATGTTTCTTGTGAAAATTTAAATGTTTGTGTGTATAATTGTGTATCACAATGTGCCAAAAATAAATCTTTTTCTTTCTTTTTTTCTTCTTCTCTATCTGGAAAAATAAATAAAAATTAAATAGATTTCCAAACATTGCGTTTACAGACGGTTACAGATACCCAACGGTGTATGTGATATGCGGACAAGAGACATTTTTGACACAATATATAAGTACACAAAACAGTGACAAAAGAGCTAAAAGTGCTATTTTTCTTCGCAGCCACGTTGGTATAGGCCAAAGAGGTGCCCGCTGGTGAGTACGGGGAGAATTAATTTTCTCCCGAACGGCTGAACAGATTTGAATTATAGGTAAGCACGCTCTCGATTAAGTTACCTTTCAAACAAGAAAATGAAATCTAAATAGGTCCATCCGCCCAGAAGCTATGATACCACAGACGAACACACAGATATAAACGTAAAATTTTTGCGTCGGGGGTTAAAATAAAAACTGAATGTGATGTCTAAGGCATAATATAATGATTATGAAAAACGCCTTGCACGTATTTTGAAATCAAAAAATATTATAACTGTGCTCATCATAGAGCACGAATGAATTTTTTGCTCTGTGATGCGCAATGATATAATTAATTAATCATTTGAGACGATCGATTGTGTTATATTTTTAGAAAAAAGATATGCACCTATATGCGAGTGAAGTTAAAAATCGAATACTTGACGAAAGTTTTGACATAATTTGTGTTGTGTTATGTTTAATCTAGCGAACTTGTTTTTAATTGGGAATGTATTGTAAAAAGCAACAGCGGCTACGCAAACTGCAGTTTCTACATAACATAACATTTATCGTGTGCTTGTACCATGGAAATTATAACGCTTCTACACCACTTTCTGCCGCGTCGACTATATTACCACGAAATTTACCGCACCCTAACCGTTTTTATAATCCCTATATCGAGAAAATAGGGTTAACTAATTGACGTTTTCTTAAAATCTGTCCATCCTTTTCTAACATACGGGTGAAGAAAGCAATAATCAAAGATACATTGTAATTTTACAGAAACAAATATGGCCGCTCGATATTTTGAGTAGAACGCGTTCGATCTATTTTTGAATGGATAGTATCTAACTAATAATAACTTTGATAACTTTTTTTTTATGTTTTACGATGTTGCCAGTAACACAAACAGTCGTTAGTAAGGGATGCAGTGACTAAGATGTTTTCAGTTGTTAAGGATTCCGTATTCATTTATATTGGATTAGTATTTAATATCGTAGCAGGTTATTACTATAATCTAACATTTTACTTAATAGTCCGAATGAATGGGTGATTTATACTACTGGGCTATAATCACATCTGCATTGAGGTCATTTGAATATTATTATTTGTCAATTTTGCTCTTTTGTTTTTAGTAATATCTAACAAGTTCTTCCCTTGTCATTTATCCTCTTTATTTTTTAATGTAATGAATTTTGACAACAACATTTTTTTTATTAAAAAGAAGCGTTAATACAGTAAGACAAAAACCTTTAGGCCCTTGATCAAAAAAGAGCCACGGCAGCCATATTGTGTCTACGTACGTCTAAATAAATCATTATTATTATTATAATAAGGCGTATAAATAAATACATTATTATTTCAATTTTTTTATATTTTTTATTTTATATATTGTAAATATATTTTTTATTTGTTGTAGTCTGATAATTTGTAAAAGAAAACGATTAATTTATTTTATGTTTTTGTACTCTTCTTTTCTTATTTTCTCAATATTCTCTCAATAAAAAATACGTATTGCGACAATTTTGTCCATTAAAATGTTTATTGTTGACAAAGGTATTTTTTGTTGAAAAAGGTGTAACGTAATGACGTATTCAGTACTTACTTTTACAAATATTTATAACAAGTTTTTGACCGCGGCTTCACTCGTGTTTCACTTCACTTTTATATCCATCGGGAACCGTTATTTTTTTTGGATGAAAGGTCCGTTTCTGTACTCCTGACGTGTATGCCAAATTTTATAACATTCGGTTGAGTGTTTAAGGCGTGAAACAAACGAACAAACTCAATTTCTCTTTTATAATATCAGTTAGAATATCAGAATGACCGCAGTTTAAAGAATATAGTGTGGGTTGTAGAACAAGTTTAAATAGAGTTACGTCGCTTGTCCTGCTGCGACTCGACAGATAGGTTATGTTTATTCATAAATCGAAACTATATTCAGAATATTGAATAAATAATATCAGAATGCAATATAAAATATGAAAGTTACATAACTATGCCCGTCGTGGGAGGTCGTTTGGAAAATGGTATTCGTATTTCATTTACAGCATGAAATAAAACTCGAAGATTCCTTCAAATCACATGCTCCGTTATATTGCGATGAACACTGCTAATGCTTTATCAAATTTTTATTTATTTTAAATAGAATTGTATCTTTTTTTGGCAGTGCGAGGGAACCCATACATTCAACATATCTCCATAATGTCCTCAAACAGTCAAGAGTCTCGCCTCTTCTTTTACTACGCGGGCCAAAAATATACCTTGTGAGATGTGGCTGTTTTTAGATATAGAACATACATTGTTCATTATGTTATTATGTATGTAGGTATGCGTATATGTTCAACTTTATATAACCGCATTAAATGAATAACAATTAGAAAAGAGCTGATGATCTTCGAACGGGTGAACAGATTTTCTTGAATTATATCTAAGAACACTCTCGATCAAGTCACCTTTCAAACAAAAAAAACGCACTAAAATCGATCCATTCGTTTGGGAGCTACGATGCCACAGACAGACATACAGACACGTCAAACTAATAACACCCCTCTGCTTGCGTCGCTAGTTAAAAAGCAACTAAAAGTAAAGAGCATCCAGTATAAAAAACATTTGAAAGGAAGTCGTTAAGTTCATTTGTAGGCGCGACGAATTGATGACACAACTTGTGTTACCAATGTTATAGTATGCCCTAGAGGCAAAGGTAACCTCTTGCTAGGTATGTGGCGGCTTTTTTTTCTTTTTTATAGTGTTGAATCTTTTTTTATAAGGTCGGCTGTGAGGCAGCCTGTGTACTTGTTTGTTAATGAAAAGACCAGTAGCAGCCTCAGGTCTTAATTAATTTGGTTTAACATAGGGCATAGCAAAATGCAAAGAGAAGATTATTTATAGGCAGTTGATCATAGAAGGTAATTAATAAATTATTAGACTTATATTTTAAACCAGCTGACTCGCCGCATGTCGATTTTCAATTTTTTTTTGTGTTTGTTTACACTAGCCGTTTCACCCACGTTTATGGCCGCTGCTCCACTCCTAACGTGATGTTACATAGTCTATAATCTTCCTCAATGAATACTCTATCTAATATAACAAAAAAAAACAACTTAAAAAAACTATTTCATAAAAGACTTATATGGTTTTCTCATGGATGCCATTGCCAGAACTGGACCAAATTGGGAAGCACAGGAAGCACCAGCTTTCAAATAAAAAAAGAATCATGAAAATCGGTTCACCCAGTCACCCAGAAAGTTCTGAGGTAACAAACATAAAAAAAATACAGTCGAATTGAGAACCTCCTCCTTTTTTTGAAGTCGGTTAAAAATATTATTATACTTCCAGAGATTAGTGCGTTTAAACAAACAAACAATAAAATAAAAAACTCTTCAGTTTTTTTTATATTATTATAGATAGAAAGTAGCTTTTTTAGTTTTTCCCAAATTTAAAAATTTTCGGGCAACCTTTCCAATTTCCCTTTGTACAAATACTTAGTTCGTACTATTGCAATTATTTTAAAATCGAGTGAAAAATCGTGTCACGGTGTTTGTCTGCGATGAACTCCTAATCTAATGACCCGATTTTAATTAAATTTTGCACACTCTGTGTCGTAGTTCGTTTGTCCAACTTGAGAGATAGGATAGTTTTTATCTCAATTTATAGTCCCAATATTTTAATTAATTATAAATTGCTTAGCCAGAGCAACGCGTTAACGGGTTAGTTATTATATAAATAGGCAATACAACACAGTTAAGAACCATTTTCTATATTTTTGTTTTGACGAGTCTAGAAAAAAATGGATATTTTTTTCAGTTTAAATTATGAGAAAATGGCTATAAAAATTAACTAATTTTTTATAGCCATTTTCTCCCCCTTTCTAAAATGATGTTCCGTAAACCGACTTTACAGACAGTTGTCTGTTTACGGAACATAATTTTATGTGACAACGTCATAAGAAAACAAGGCCGATCGTGCCTCTCTATCGTTTGTTCCGCGCTCTCGCTTGCATGCTCGGCGCAGGCGGAACGTGACAAAGAGTCATGCTTTTTCGTGCATGCGGCCGGCGTTCATCGATTTATAAAACGTTATCACGTCGAAAAAAAAGTGTGTGTGTGTGCAATTCACACACGGCAAAAATGAAACTTCAGAAAAACACCGCATTGACTATGACGCATTTTCTGAAGGCTTCTTACGACGCAGGTGCAAAGACACGTGCTAGCACATGAAGATTATAGGAAACACTGTATACTTGTATTTTATCTCATTCTCTCGCAGGCTAAATCCTATTTATGAATATGTTTGGCTCTCTTTCTTCGTAGTACGCAGGAGCAAAGACACGTGCTAGTATAGGAAGATTATAGGATTCACTGAATACTTATTTTCTATCTCATTCTCTCACAGGCTAAATCGAATTATATGTATGAATATGTTTGTCTCTTTTTAGTGTGACTTTTTCGTTTCATCGAATTTTCAAATCAGAACGATTCTAAAGAAATTTTCACTTCAAAAATAAAATGCTAAAGGCGTCCAGTATTTATATTCACCTGTCATGTAAGGTAAGTCTAAAGTAGCCGCAGAGTAGACACAACGCTTGCATAGGTACGTTTGTAGCCCTTACTATTTTTCTCAGTATGGGAATGTGTTCTTGCCAAAGAAAGCGACCTTCGCACATTGCAATAGTACCATATTAGAGCTAGCGTTTTAACAACTTAGCCTTTTAATTACCTGGTGTTATTAACAAAAACCAACCCATGATATGACAAAACGAATAAATTATTTTAATAAAACTAATAATACTTAATACCGCATATTTACAATGTACATTCTACACTACATTCTGCTCGTCCTCATTAACCATTACAATTTGTCGGTTAATATCCTGAATTATGGTAGCATTGCCTTTTATAATCTTTCAAATACCAATTCAAAAACCCGATTGGCTTAAAAACAACGGAGAGAAACATAAAATTAACATCATTACAGTGTCAATTATAAGGTGTGTTACTAAAAAGGTGTCTTTCAATAAGTTTTTTATGGCTTACTACGGATATGGTTAAGTTACTGGCTTGGGGAGGTGTATTTATTGCAGTTGGTGCTTATATATTCAGAGTAAAATATTCCTGCAGGACCTATCCTAATCTCTTAAACGTTTTCTTGTATTTTATTTACATTGATTGATGATATTTTGTCATAATTATGTATTTAAACGGGAATTAACCTCTGAATTGCCTGGCAATTCAGAGGTATGTAATACCTTTTCGTGATCGCTTTAATTCCCGTTAAAATACATAATTATATTGGAACGCGAAAGTTTAAAAGTTCGTATATGTTGTCAGATCGTCAGAATGAGAAGGAAATACTTTAGGATTTTCCTTCTCATTCTGACATAGGCAAACTGAAACGATTTCTACTACTTGTACTTGTGTAATTATAAAATAACAAGCCTTTGTAACTGGAAGGTAGCTGGTGCTTATTTCAGTTTTACCTTTTTCCACCAACCACCAACCGCATTAGCAAATGATCTTTAAAATGTAAAAATAAATATATTCCGACCCATATTTTGTAAAATAATTTTAATACCATAAACTTTACTTTACTTTTTTTTGTTGTGTCAGACTACTGACTTCATTACAAAACAAACACTATTTATCATCTTATGTCGTCAGGAATAGATGATTAGGTTAGATGATGAAAAGTTACAAAAATAGATGATTAGTACGGATCCAGTTAGTCTAGCGTTTCACTGTACTTATTTTAGGAGACGGTAAAATTGAGTTGCACCACAAATAACATACACAGTGAGCCTAAATAGACATTATACCTTTTGTGATGTAAGAAAATATGCTCCCCCAGAGGTATAACGAGTTCAAGACTTGGCAACACTACATAACGCATATTTCAATTCATTTTATAAGCCTCCTCTCTTACATGTAACTGCAGTGTGAACTCGAGACTGCGTCGTTGAAGTGATCTTAGCATAGTCATTCTATGCTAGGCTAGAGTTCAATAATTCTTTAAAAAAAATCCGAATTTATTTTCTCATGGATGCCATTGTCAGAACTGGACCAAATTGAATGGGACCACGCGGGAAGTACCAGCTTTCTAATAAAAAAAGAATCATAAAAATCGGTTCACCCAGTCGAAAGTTCTGAGGTAACAAACATAAAAAAAAAATAAAAAACAGTGGAATTGATAACCTCCTCCTTTTTTGAAGTCGGCTAAAAAACACACATACTATTAATTCCCCGGTAGTTGTTCACAAAGCGATAAGTACAATTACACTGTTGTTTAAAAGTATGCAGTGAAAAATTTAAATGTCATGTTTAATGTTTTAACGTCAAATTGCAATGATATTTGTGGTATAATTAAATGTGTGAATGTAATTGAACGGTGTCGTTCTTGGTGGAATTTGCTACATAAATAGTTCCTGAATGTTATTCAGGGTTCTTTAAAAGAAAGTTCTTAGTTCGAAATTGTGACCCTCAAGCGATTTTATTTAGACGGACTTTTTAGAGTTTAATAGATAGGCTTTACTTCAAAATGAATTGGGTTCGTGGAATTATTATGTACTATTTTATTCGCCAGCGATCGTAAGGTCTTAAGTGCGATTCCCGCATCAAATATTCTTTTATTGAGTTTTTATTCATGTCCTCACGCGATATTGACATTATTTGTGACATTTAATGGTCAGACTTGGCCTAAATACTAGTTGGTTTCATGGAGTAATTTGGTGATTATATTTGTCATCATCAGTCTTAGACATTCTGTTACTGTTTTTTTTTTTTTTTGAAAATGTTCAATAACAGAATGGGGCTTGAAACCTGAATGGTAGACAGTTGACGGCTTGTGATCTTTGATGTGTTACCAATAATAATATAACTGTGGGCTAGACACTTTCTCCTTATTTTATTTTTTTATCATAGTCGTTCTTATGATGAATGTTAATTAAATTAGTTTTCAACAGTGAGGACTTAAAACACATATTTAACTGTGTTATACTTGAATATGTTACATTTTTATTGTAATTGAAACCAATTTTCGACACATCCTTTTTATTGCTTGCGTCTCGGAGAGAATAAATTCTTTAATTTTGACATAGATAATTTTATATTACTTATTATTGACGAGGAAATGGAACATTTATTATTAATCAACAAAATATTTTATACTTTGTTACGACAAGGAGCTTTAAACTACGTCTGTTTCTTTAAAATCTATGATTGTATTTTTAGGATTCCGTTCCTCAAAAGGAAAAAGGGAACCCTTATAGGATCACTTTGTTGGCCGTCCGTCTGTCTGTCTGTCAAGACTTTTTTCCTCAGGAATCCGTGGACGCATCAAGTTGAAATTAACATCAAATACTTATTATATATATATACAGCGGTCCCTTGAACCTGTAAAAAATCAAGCTTTTCAAGGCTTGTTTTTTTTTTCAAGTCAAGGTATTCAAAAGCTACGGCCATTAAGCCTTAGATTTTACCAATTTTCATCATTTCGCAGGTAAATCAAAACCTATAGGGTACTTCTCTACTGACCTAGAACCATGAAATTTGGTAATAAGCAAGGTCTGACAACACAATTGACGTTAAAAATCTGAAAGTCGTTAATTTGTTGTTATATATATAAAATAAAAAAGTAGTTTTTGTGATTACAAACTTATATTTTGCGGTTGTAGTCAAATTACTTTGTCGTAAATCAATGTATGGGAGAGTATTTTTAGAACTGCAAAGTTAAGTTTGTCTTTTGGAAAAAACGGACAAAAATATTTGAAAATTGATTTCCGAGATGGACGTACTATCTGCATACAAGTTTGTTTACATATGGAACCCTCGGGGCGTGAGTCATACTCGCACTTGTCCGCTTTTATTTATTGGATAGAGTATTCATTTATTAGTAGAGTTAAGTAATAATAATTTTTAATAATTTGACACATCTGACACACGCCGTCTGATCCCAAACTAGGCAGAGCCTGTACTATGGTAACCAGACTACTGATAAACATACTTATATATTACTAAACATATACATATTACAGATAAATTATACCCACACACAGAACAAATTATCGTGCTCATCACACAATTATTTGTCCTGGGTGGGAATCGAACCCACGACCTCTGGCTTAGCAGTCAGGGTCACTAACCACTAGACTAACAGGCCAGTCAAAGCTAGTAAGGAAGCAGTAGGATATGTAATATTACGCTACGACTCTTAGGAGCGGGGTAGTGACTATAAACGCAGGTAAAATTTGGGGCAAGTCTGTTGTAACTTAACTTATAATTTATTTATCTTATTCATCACACTCTTCGCCAAATGCAATTTTTCTAATAACTTAATAAGGAGTATGAAATCGTTGGACGTTTCAATAGCATGGTTCTACGAAGGTGTTATTATACTGGCTGGCCCGTAAGTGGGCGCCGGGATAGCGTACAGGCTAATAACATAGCTTGCACGTGCCATAGCACAGAGAACTCAGTAAAACCAGTATGAAATTTAACAATTAATATTACACTTAATTGTAAAGTGTTTTATACTTTAATTTGAATCCATGAACTTTTAAATGCCCTTTTCACTTTATAAATATGATATTTTAAATTATTAATAATTATTTTTTTCGGCCTATGAAGACTAAAGGTCATCAAACACTATACCGTCACGGTAACGATACGGCTCCAACCCAGCAATTAAGTTGTCATTCAAATCTGAGCAGAAAAACTTCGCGTCGTGTCGCACATAAAGACGATGAAATTAGCTCACACCTCGCGGGCAGCGCGCGCACTGCGAGCTTGCACCTCCGACGCGTGGTAAAGCACGCTATCGGCTAGCGGTAGCATCAATTTCAGGCGGCGTCGTGCTGCAGCTGTGCCGTTGTAGTGCCGTTATAGTGTGTGATGACCTTAAGGGTTCAGAGCATGACAGCATAACAGGGTAATTATGAAAAGATACGACGTTACAATGACGTGACATTTTCTATATTCCAAAATCCATAAAGTGGACGAAAGGTTATTTTAAATAAGTGAGTGACATCTACTATCTAGTATTGGTATACTAGACAGTAGATGAGATGGTTCTCAGCCGCTCTAAAAAGAAAGAAAGCGAAACTTACGTTAGACACCTAGAATTTTTTTTTTTTTTATGGTATAGGGGGCAAACGAGCAGATGGATCACCTGATGGTAAATGACTACCGCCGCCCATGGGCACCTGTAACTTAAGAGTCACTAGTGCGTTGCCGCCCTTTAAGGTGGGAATAGGGGAAGAGCGGGAAGAGGGGAGAGGGGGATTAGAGGGGAAGAGAGGGGTAGAGGGGAAGGACGGGAATAGGGGAAAGGGCAGGGTTAGGGCCTCCGGTAACATCACTCACCCGGCGAAAAGCAATGCAAGCATTGTTTCACGGCCGGTTTTCTGCGAGGCCGTGGTATCGAGCGGAGTCGAGCCGGCCCATACGTACCGAAGCATAGCTCTCCCACGTAAAACTCATTCCTACCAAAAAACAAAAATGGTACTGATTTTACCTTCTGTCTACTATTTATTGTGTACATTCCAAAGCACCTAATCAGGGTAAACGTTATTGAACATTAATTGAGGATGTTATCAATATGAATGATCCCAGGAACATGCTCTTAATATCTCTTCTTTGTACTTCGAGCAAGGAAGTGTCCTCGTGCATTGTATGGCATTTTTCTTAGGCCACGTTCATATTAAGCGAACGTTTGTGGCTATACAAATGAAGCGAATTAAATGCAGAAGTGATAATTTTGTAGACCCTGTGCACGATTTTTAGAAGACAGAGTATTTCAGAGGTAGCTATAACCGGTTCAAAATGTGTATATGAAATAATTATTGTACCCCTAAACAACGTTTATGAAAAATTTCATGATTATCTGTTGAGTCGTTGCGGCGTAAAAGCCAGAGATCCTGACTGCTGAGCCAGAGGCCGTGGGTACGATTCCCACCCAAGACAAATATTTGTATGATAAGCATGACCATTTGTTCTGCATATGGGTGTAATTTATCTACAATATGTATGTATCTAGAAATATATAAGTATGTTTATCAGCAGTCTCGTTACCATAGTACAGGCCCTGCTTAGTTTGGAATCATGGACGGCCGTGTATGAGATGTGTCAAGTTATTATTATCTTATTACTTTATACGAGCAATTCTTGTATGTATGTATTTATATTTCGGGTATCTCAGAAACGGCTCTAACGATTTTGATGAAATTTTGTATATAGATACAGTTTTGCATTTTAAGTTCAACTGCATAGTTGTATTTGTATAAAAAAATATTGAAAAAAAGATTATTTTACAAAAAGCTACCGGGCGAAGCTCGGTCTCCCAGGTACTTATTTATAATATTAAATTAGAAAGTAAGGATAACTAGACTGACGACACCCTCGTGACAGCAAGAGGCAAGACGCGCCGCGAAGCAATCATTAAGGCCACGGCCCGGGGTTGCCCATGTCGTTCTAAGGATCCGGCGGCTGGGTCTCGAGGTGGCTCTCCACAAATCCGAGGCCGTTTGTTTCCACGGGCCTCGGAATAAGCCACCTGCGGGATCTAGACTCACGGTAGGGGGCGTCAGCATCGGCATCGAATCCACGATAAAGTACCTGGGACTCGTACTCGATAGCCGATGGGACTTCGGGCCCCACTTCCGAAGTCTGACCCCCAAACTTATGGGGACGGCGGCTGCACTTTCGCGGCTTCTACCCAACTTAGGGGGTCCTGACTCCTCCTGCAGGAGACTCTACGTAGGGATTGTGCGGTCCATGGCCTTGTATGGTGCTCCAGTTTGGGCACCGACTCTGACGGACCGCAATGTTGCGTTCCTTCGACGCCCGCAACGGTCGATGGCCGTCAGGGTTATAAGAGGGTATCGCCAAATCTCTTTTGAAGCGGCAAGTCTCTTAGCCGGCACTGCGCCGTGGGACTTGGAAGCGAAAGCCCTTGCTTCCTCATACCAACGGCGCAAGGAGACGCTTGAACGTGGGCTGAGGCTTTTGCCCGGTGAACTCAAGGCTCAAAGGTCCCAGGTCCACCAGGTACTCATGGCCGAGTGGAAAGAACGACTTGAATGAGCGCGGGGCACGCCACAATTCTGGCGATAAGGCCCGTCATGGAGGAATGGCTAGAGAGGCGTTATGGCAGCCTCTCTTACCGGATGACGCAGGTGCTTACTGGGCACGGCTGCTTCGAGAAGTACCTGTGTCGCATAGGCCGGGAGCCAACGCCTGCGTGCCATCACTGCGGGGGCTGTCCCGAGGATACTGCACTCCACACCCTAGTGGAGTGTCCAGCGTGGATCCAACAGCGCGATTACCTCGAGACAGCTATAGGCGTGGGAAGCCTCTCGCTAGAGATCATGGTGCTAGCTATGGTACAGAGCGAGAGCGCGTGGGACTCCGCTGCCTCATTTTGCAAGGAGGTGATGTACGCCAAAGAGGCGGCGGAAAGGGAACGGCAGAGGACTAGCACTCTCCCGTCCCGCAGAGGACGCACTAGGTGCCGTAGGGCACCTAATGACCTACGGCCTCCATGAGCGCTGGCCTTAAGGCATCGGGAAGAGTAACCCGGCGCCGAAACAGTAGAAAATAGGCCCGAGACGGTGGCGCAACGGGTTCCGCGAGCGCCTTTCTAGACTGAAGGGGGACACGGCTCCTACTCACGACTGCGAGACTACCAGTCCAGGGATTTCTTTCCTATGTTATACCTGAGCCCCCGGCCATAGACACCCGTGACGGAACACCGTGTGGTTTTAGTCGGTTCGATTCCGACATAACCACCTCGCTGAGTGGTGAGGTGGAACCCGAGGGGGTTTCCACACGTAAAAAAAAAACTAGACTGACCTGCCCTAGTGTATTATTTAATTACATACAATTTGTTCCATTTAAAACAATCAAACAATTAATACGGCACAAACCGTATGCGCAGTGAGGATGTACCCATAACATGTGTCCAAACCGGTTGAGATATGAAAGCATATTGTATGACAATTTTTTGTGATCCTCTTGAATTACTTTTAGTAGAGTGATAAATACCAGTGCGCAAGCATGGAAGACATGAAGCGTGCCTAGCGTACCGAGTATTGTGATGTAGTTATATTGTGTTGCAATATTTAAAATGATTCGATTTTTTTCTGTTGTAGAGATTTGATATCATAGGTGTTTGGCTAATAATAATTATGGTTTTTGTTTTGTGCCTGTTGCCTTGTTTAGGCGACTGGCCTATTGGTCTTGTGGTTAGTGACTCTGAGCCAGAGGTCGTGGGTTCGATTCCCATCCAGGACAAATAATTGTGTGATGGACATGATCATTTGTTCTGTGTCTGGGTGTAAGTTATCCATAATATGTATGGATTTAGAAATAAATAAGTATGTTTATCAGCAGTCTGGTTACCATAGTACAGGCTCTGCCAAGTTTGGGATATAACGGCCGTGTGTGAGATGTGTAAAGTTTATTATTATTATTACATTTTCAAACCCATGCTAGTATTTGATTGAGATGAAATTTGAAACTTTTGGTGTCAATGCAAAGGAATTCGAATCCGGTTTACTGCTACCTTTTGCACTCTGTGGGTAGCTTCTATTTAATATATTTTGTAACAAGATGTATTCTCCCCTGATTATCAGATGCTACAGATTCAATGAGCCAGTGAAAGCGGTCAGCTCGGTACCACGATAACTATCACCATTGTGTAGGGGAGTCATAAGTCATTACTTACTTATTGAGGTTAGTATATGGTTAATTATATTACTTTTTTGAGCTATGGATAAGATAGGTAAACTTATTAATAATAACTCGACACATTTCACACACGGCCGTCTGATTCCAAACTAGGCAGAGCGTGTACTATGGTAACAAGACTGCTAATAAACATACTTTTATATTTCTAAATACATGTATATCACTACATATTATAAAACAAAGTCCCCCGCCGCGTCTGTCTGTCTGTCTGTTCACCATAAACTGAAAAACTACTGAACGGATTTTCGTGCGGTTTTCACTAATAGACATAGTGATTCATGAGGAAGGTTTTGGTATATAATTGTACCCGTGCGAAGCCGGGGCGGGTTGCTAGTTTTAGATAAATTAAACCCAGACTCATAATAAAAAACCGGACAAGTGCAAGTCTGATTCGCGCAACGGGGATTTCGTAAGCAAACAAACTTGTATGTAAATAGTGCGTCCGTCTCGAGAATCAAATTCTCAAAAATTTTTGCCCATTTTTTCCAAAAGACAAACTTACCTTTGTATTTCTAAAAATACTCTTCCATACATCGATTTACAACAAAGTTTTTAACTTTCCAACGGCAAAATATAAGTTTGTAATCACAATCATGTTTATATTAATAATTTAACAACAACAAATTAACGACATTCGGAGGTTTTTCTTTACTTGTACTGTGAGACCTGGCTGCTTACCAAATTTCATGATTCTAGGTCAGTGGAAAGTACTCTATGAGTTCCGATTTGCCTGCGAAATGATGAAATTCGGTTAAATCTAGAGCTGAAATGGCCGTATCTTTTTTACAGCTTCAAGGGATCACTCAAAATTATTTAGGTATTAACATTAGTGTAGGATTTACATTAGTTTAATTATGCTAAAGCTGACAAGTTTATTTTTCACTTTTCAGTTCCTTTCTTCTTTCGTCAGTTTAATTTTTTGTTAAAAAGTTTTTGTTTTTAGTTTTTTGTGGTTAAAATATAATTCTTATCAGATATTCAAAAATCTTTTATTAGGTTAAAAGCTCTCATTAATATTAATTAAACAGAATAAACACGAAATAAATGCTGTAAACTGTTGAGGAGTTCACTCGACTGGGTTCCGCATCCATTATCAAACCAACTACAGGTCTCCGTCATATTATAGTCATTCAAACTACACATGTGTGCTAAATTACAACAAAATCGGTTTACGGGTGTAAAGTCAATGGATGAAATATCATTCTTCCTCTATTTTTCTACCTTCAGGGTTGAAATTTTTATTTGAATAGAACCAACTTTGAAGTACATCCTATCCAATATAAAAAGAATTATCACCCTACCCTACCCTGTAAAAAGTCATGCGGGGTCAATACATAAAAATAAAAAACATAAAAAGTGTTTGTGTGCAATTAGCACACGGCAGAAGTGAAACTTCAAATTAACACAGATGTGTTAAATAATTAATATAAATTAAACCAACGAATTTTAATACGCAAATGCACAAAAATGATACACGTGAATGATACACCACGTTGATTATAACGCATTTTCTGAAGGTAAAGGTAGGTAGTACGCAGGCGCAAAGACACGTGCTAGCATACGAAGATTATAGGAAACACTGTATACTTGTATTCTATCTCATTCTCTCGCAGGCTAAATCCTATTTATGAATATGTTTGTCTCTTTTTAGTGCTGTATACCTGTATTCTATCTCATTCTCTCGCAGGTTAAATCCTATTGAATTGTGTTTTTTTTTTAGTGTGACTTTTTCGTTTCATCGAATTTTCAAACCACAACGATTCTAAATAAGTTTCACTTCAAAAACAAAAATATACGGCCTGTTGACTTAAGAACCTCCTCCATTTTTTCGTCGGTTAAAAATGCATACTTCTGCAAACGGGCCGGTCCCCTTAAAAAGAGCACTTTCCCTTATTACTTTAAACAAGCAAATTCTTGGATGTATGTATTTATTTGTGTATGTATTTATATTTCGGGTATCTCGGAAATGGCTGTAACGATTTTGATGAAACTTTGTATACAGATACAGTTTTGCATTTTAAGTTCAACTGCATAGTTGTATTCCCTGTAAAAGCGCAATTTTCAAAAAAAATAAAAATTGAAAAAATGACGATGATTTCACTAAAGCTACCATAGTAGTGCTCCCAGGTACTATAATTATATTATATAAGTGAAGGAGATACACAATTCACATTACGAGGCGATAAGGAATTGACCCGCAAGGCTCGGATGTATTGTGTTGCATAAAATATATAGGTTACGAGACAGGTTGTTGAAATGTATGATATAGTGGGCTGCGGTCGAGAGTCGCGACCTGTGCCCTGTATAACAGCCACCGTTTTATACTCACTATAACAATGTTACATTATTCTATAACATACTTGATTTACTATATTTTACTGGCTATCCTATCACGCGTTATTGTGGCTAAGTAGTTTGCAATAAAAAATATTATGACTATAAACTGAGATAAAAACTATCCTATCTCTCAAGTTGGACCAAACTGCACACAGTGTGCAAAATTGTATTAAAATCGGTTCTTTAGTTTAAATTATTAATGTTCATTGCGGACAAACAAGGTGATACGAAATATTTATATATAAAGATTTGTACTCAACTTTGAATATCGTTAGAGGGAAGAGTAGATTACGACGACTTTATGTATATTTTGGACATTGATCTTCTATTAAAATTTCCTAACACAGCTACACAATAACAACTTGTTAGGCACGGGACACGGGACATTAGCGACAACGCGGCAGTCACTTGATTTACGTTCAGTGAAATGTATTTAAAATTACGTGCAGACGGGTCACCTAGGAATCTAAAACATTAACCATCAGCCATTCGGTTTCATTCGCGTGATCATAGTGACCGTAAGTCACTGCTCCGCTTCCGCTCCGCATGTGTTTAGTTAGTCTCCTTAAGGGCTCATACAGACGAGCGGCACTTTGTTGACGGCGGAACGACGTCACGTGGCGACGGCTGCAGTGGTAACTACCGTCAACAAAGTGCCGGTCGTCTGTATGAGCCCTAAGGGTCAGTCACGCGTCACGGTGTGAACTGACCCTAAAGTATCACGTTTACCTGTACACTTAAATATAAGTGATATTTGAGGTGACATAAGAGCTTTTATAACTTTTGTGTTAGTGTTAATATGATCAATTCAGAAATAATTCAGTTACCTCAAGTAGCAACTACATAATATATATTTACGTGTCCTTCACGTTGTTAATCTTTACTTGCACGAGATTTACTTACATTGCGCGGAACATCTATTTTCGGTCTAGGGAACAATTTCGGTGTACGCTCAACTAAGTATTGTGCCTCAGCCAGATAACAATCTCCATTGTGTTATGTCGTAATAACTCATTTTACTCTTATTTATTGCCGCATTATCACGTCTTCTGGTACTAAATTCACGGACCACCGTTTACCTGAATATATCCTTTTGAATAGATTCTCAGTTGTACAACTAGTGGGTTCTGTATAGGTGTATTAATTTGTGGGAACATATTTATGGGAAGGTGATAGGAGTAATGAAAACTTATTGGTTTGAACCTCGTTTATGATTTTATGGTAGCGATACTTTTTTTTTGTAATTATTTTCTTTAAGTATTTTTATGTTAACTACATTTATTTTGCTAGCACACAAGGATAATACACACTATCAAAAAAATAAAAACAAATACTAGTAAGGTGTAATACCTTATGTGTAATACAAAAATGATCTTTAGCTCAGTATAGTGCCGCTTCGTGTAAATACCCGAAGCGCGGCTGATATTCTACTAACGTCAAAAATGTATACTCAAACTTCATATACTATAAATAGCTCTGTACTAAGGGGTATAGACTATAGATATACCTGCATACTTATATACGTATTATGGAATTATACCAGGTATTAGTGAAACGCTTCCGAAAACGAAGATAGATGATAGTGCCAATACCTTTGATAACGGGTCAGAAAAAAATCGATTCTGATGAAAAAAAAACTATGTTTTACAGTTTTTTATTAGGATTTTTCACACTCCACCATGTTAGTACAGCTAAGTTAAACGATCATTTCATAAAAAATAAATCAAAAGCAGCTGACGTTCGTGTCAACGGACACCCGGGCGCTGAACTCGCGTCGCCTTCTGTCCCCGCGCATCCTTTGACCCCAGCGTCAGCTGTTTTTGATTAATTTATTATGAAATTATCGTTTCATTTAGCTGCACTAACACGATGGAGCGTGAAAAATGATAAAAAAAAATCATCAGGATCGATATTTTTTCTGACCCATCATCAAAGGTACCATTAGTAATATCGTCTGCCTTCGTTTTCGGGAGCGTTTCAAATAAACCCTCATAGACAGATATGTACATATTTATTCATGAAAATATTTTCACTAGTTAATTACATTTCTATTTGAATATACTTATTCATTAGGTAAGTTACAAAAATTGTTACTGTTTAACGTAAAATTATAAGAGAATAGCGGTACCCATGGTATTCTCTCGTTTTCCATAAATTCATTTGCACTAATATTGTTTGTCATAATCATCCCCGATCATAACATTTACTTGCACTATTATCATTTATACTAATAACGTTTACCTTAACAACTCAACAGTGATAACTTTTATTTGCCATAAAATGACTTTCTAAAACAACATATCATAATAATTAGTTTCCATAAGTAACACATCTCATAATCGACTCTTGACATAATCAAAATTTGATATAATTTTGAAAATAATACATAATATTATTAGGTCGAAATTAATTATCGTTAACACCCCGACTCAGTGCAATCCGACTCGAATAGGTTAGGTTAGAAGACTAAGGCGCCTTAGTCTGCGTGGTTTTTTTTTTTAACCACCCAGAAGTAGGAGCCCCGCGAAGCGGGGCTCCGTCGAGCTTAGTTAGTAGACGCCGACGAATTATCTTTATTTATATTATGGTGAATAAAAGTTATGGAAAATGGCATTATTGAAAACGAAAATTATAACAAATACATTTATGGATTTAAATTATTATGACACTTGATCGATTATGACCAATGGAATTAGTGAAAGTCATTTTGTCATTTCACGATTATGGCAACTGAAGCGTTATTTCTAATGAAATTATGGCAAATACCAGTATGGCATATGAAATTATGGCATTTTAAATTATGACAAACATTAGTAAACCGGTACCCGTAGCATCTTAACATGGGTGCCACTAATACGGTCTATCTACACCTATTTCTATCCAGTAATTTTGCAGTGCATTAGTTAAAATATATCCCAACTAGCAACCCGCCCCGGCTTCGCACGGGTACAAA
The DNA here is from genome assembly GCA_963859945.1 of Euplagia quadripunctaria. Lineage (NCBI taxonomy): Eukaryota > Metazoa > Arthropoda > Insecta > Lepidoptera > Erebidae > Euplagia > Euplagia quadripunctaria. The sequence goes on along the minus strand of OY982568.1, from coordinate 4,221,784 downwards.
TTATACACCCAAATCTTCCTCATGAATTACTCTGTCTATTAGTGAAAACCGCATGAATATCAGTTTAGTAGTTTTTCAGTTTATCGCGAACAGACAGACCGACAGACGCGGCGGGGGACTTTGTTTTATAATATGTAGTGATACTGTAAATAAAAATTAATATATTATGAAGGTACTTCATAAAGTAAGAATCATACTTTGTTGTAAAAATGTTCAAATCCCCACAACACAGAAAAAAACATCGCAACATAAAATTGTGTTGTAGTTTAGTGGTTTTGAGCATTACAAAGATATTTGTGTTGTGGTTTTGTGATTTTAAGCATCACAACAATAATAGTTGTGTTGTGATTCTAATTTGAACTTCACATATATTATATATGTAGAAACTCCTCCTCATCTATTGGAAACATGGGACGCGTTCATGTTTAATATTGCGGGTGGACGTGAGTTGGCGGGCGAGGAGAATGAAAACGTGATTTACACACAGTAGTTTTACTACACTTTTTAAAACACAAAAATATACTCCGAATAATCATTAGATATCTTTAATCACGACATCACGCAGAACACGTAGTGTGCCTACGAGATGCCAATCGATTCTGCCTTTTCAACGGCCTATCCGAACCGTAACTGTCATCCGTCGTGCGCCACCATTTGGTGTTGCGTCAGTGTCCTAACTTCTGACGCTTTATTAATAATGTTGCCAACTAAAATAATCGGTGCGCCGTCATATATATTATAGTATTGATATATATTATAGTATTGTTTTTTTATGACATAGAACATTACAAAGACTGTAAGTAGGTACTATATTTTGTAGATTTCAGCAAGATCAACCTTTATTGTTAATATTAAAGTTTGTTTTGTATTAAATGCCAATTGGACTTAATTTCATATAGATTAAATCAAGTAGTTAGGTTAAACTCGGGTAAAAAGTGATAATTGTAGTGGCCCATTTTGATTTATTTCTAATATTTTGAGTTTTTAGTGTTTAAGGGCGCGCCTATTTCATAAACAACGGCCCATGGTGACTGTTACATATTTGCGGAGCTAAGAAAATGGTTTATAACCTTGCAAGTCCGCCTGCAAATGCCGGGTAAATCCGAATCATTTTATATAGTATTATGAACTACAAACATTATTTAAAAGAAAAGCGTAAGTACATGATTATAGTTAAAATTGTATCAAATAAATAATAAATAATTTCTTCAACCAATTAAATATATTTATAACCGGGTGTCACAAAGATACCTCACGCGTTTTTTTATGGGTCTACATCTAGGTTTAATAGCACTACAACAGTACTGTGGTGGTATATAATTGCAGTCTGCTCTAAAATTCCAGAGCCATGCTTCGGCATGTATGAACCGGCTCGACCGGAGTGATACCACGGCCTCACAGAAAACCGGCAGGGAAGCAATACTTGCATTGCTTTTCGCCGAGTGAGTGAGGTTAACGGAGGCTCTAGTCCTTCCCTCCCCCCCCCTCTCTTCCACCCTTCCCCTACTCCCACCTTAATGCCGGCAAAGTACTTGTGGCTCTTGAGTTGCAGGTGCCCATGGGCGGGGTAGTCATTTACCATCAGGTGACCCGTCTGCTCGTTTGCCCCCTATACCATAAAAAACATAGGTACTAAAAAACTTCCTGAAATATGTGAAATACATTCGTAAAACAATCATTAAAATTGGTCCATTACCTTTTAAGAAAATCGCGGACATAACATACAAAGGATCGAATACTGAACCTCTTTTTTGAAGTCGATAAAAAAATATGATAAGACATTTCTAACATACTGGTAATAGAGAAGTACTATTGTGTAACGTCAACATAACTCATAGAATGTTATTTATTGCCTATTATCGATACGGCTGGCCGTTATAACGAGTTATAAGACGAAACAGTAGCTGTAGGCTCGCGGTCCGTGTGACGTGAAAATTGTAGGAAAAATGATGCAGGCAGTTATTTATAACTCGGAACTCTAGCCGTGCGTGGATAAGGTTTTACTTCTTTAGCGAACAAGCATTGAGTATGATAACTGCAAACATCAACGGCATCAAAAAGGTCTTGACAGGGCCGCTTGACATTGATATGGGCGAGATTACTGTCTGAAATATTCCCTTAAAATATGACCACTTGCTAATAAAAATAGTGTACATAATATATGTCCATCGTTTACTATGTATCTTATGGCCCATAATATATTTTCCTTGTATTTTCAACCGTGGAAAAATCTAAGCAGATGAACTGCTCGGGCCTATTATCCTCTAACAGTTAAGGAGTCTGGAGCAAAATCGACTATTTCAAACTATTAAAATAATTGAAATTGTATGCAAGTTAAATATTTACTTGTAATATACTTCTGGGGTTGACAGAAGACAACTAGGTATATTATTATATGTTTCAACTTACTATTAATACCACCATCACAGAATAGGTGCTATGGTGAATGTAACATGAAAATATTCATAAGTTCCGTCACCAATACCGTCTCGCAACTATGATATGTAAGTGTCGCACCAAGCAATAATGACCGGCATAGTGTTGTACTTGTCATATCGTAACCGTCGAAGATTTATAACCCACTAAACGTCTGGCCACATGTCTTAAAATAGAGTGGTAGATGAGTGAATATCGATATTCCTAATAACCAATTACATTTATAAAGAGTTGAAAATTAATGTATTTTAAAGGCAAATATATTGCTTTATAGTTTAAAAAAAAACAAGTTGTACTGTACCAAACAAGGTTCCTAACTAGCATAATTTTTATTATTTTCTATCTAAGGCCTTTTTTGCCCTAGCAGGTAACCGCCAAAGGAAAGGAAACACGAATTCATTGATAACAACTAATTATTTTAGTCAATAATAATTATGCGTCTAATATATTGACAATAAAATAATATATTAATTGTAATCAACTTAAATCATGTCGAACACTCTCACAAACACACGTGTTGAAAGAAATCAATCAAGCAAAGTTGTTATATATTAATGCTATGAAAGCGCTGTAAATGTCTTCTCGTACCACACATATGAGTTATTGCGTCGTAAACTGACACGCGTCAGACTGTGATGTACGAGTGTCGATATCGATAAAATATAACCGAAGTGACGGCGTCATGTACTGAAATATATTGCAGCTAACTTTGAATACCTTATTACCTCTTTGTATAATTATTATGTTTACTAGATAGGTATGTTTATGTATTTTATAAATTGAATAGTTGTAATTCTATTCGAAAATATGATTTTGAACTGAAATGTATTGTATGTTTATATAGTGGAGGTTAAGTGCAAGTAATTTGATCACCGATAGAAAAGTGAAGAGGATTTCTATCTAAAAAATCTAAGAGACGTGAAGAGTACCTTTACTCCACGTTCGTAACTGATCTTTGATAACCAGATACGAACATGGAATTTTTTCTTGTTTGATAACCAGTTACGAAAACGGAATTTATTTGTCGTTTTAGTATACTTATTCTCTATAAACTTTAAGTCCAAATAAAGAAACAATATTTATATTCCTACTAACGCGCTAAATATGTTCTCTTAATCTATGTTTGTGATTGTGAGTGATAATTCTAAGTAATAATTATTGCAATGCTTTGAAAGTCAATTAAAATCAATATTAGTTGATTTACTAAATTAAATAGTATAAATATTAATATACATAGACCGTAATTTATTAAACGGGTAGAGTTTTTGTCATATTTTGTAATTAACTTTTGGTATAAATATTTTAATATTTATTGAATTGTTAAATAAGTAAACAGGCGAAAATTTCTTGCGTCAAGTTTATGCTATACTTTATATGAATAAAGTGTTGTATTTAGAATATCGATAACACAGAACACATACGTCACTATGTCACATCTCTATAAATTTAACACCAATAGAGGCATTGTCTGCATATTATCACTTCATTCCTACACATATAATTTATTGGGACAATGCATAGATTTAGGGGTGTCTAATAACAGAAATATTATTTTGCAATAAACTACGTCCTGTCGGATAAACATGTTAACAAAATGTTGAGCCACAAAATAAGCGAAATTGTGATCTGAGAGGGTGACTCACCCGACAATATTATTTTTGACAGATAAGTCCTGATATTATGACTATTCAATTTAGAAGAAAATTTAGGAGATTTTATATTTTAAAGCATGCTTTCAAGTCGCTCTATGAAATATAATGCTATCTGAATCTTTGACTTGACAGTGAAATATACTTCCTTTTTGCAGCCAGCTTTGACCGAAAAGTAGACACGGAAACTTGATAACATTCATATTAATTACACAGGTAGTTTATTTGTAGTCTTAATGTCGATGCAAAAAATTGTTTGGAGTAATAGATTTCGAACGCAATTTTCTAACAGTCAGAATTTCAAAGGAGATGGAGCAGGGTAGTTTCTGACTAAGGATAACATAAAACCTATACTGTAAGGAAGACCGCAGTATTAAAGTGTAGTACTGTTTTTTTCCTGTTTATTAATAAGATGACCAGAACTGCATAGGTTCTTTTTCTAATATAATAAAGGTGAAGAGTTTTAGTTTGTTTGCTTAAATGCGCTAACCTCGGAAACTATTAGTTATATTAACACTTATTTTTGTATTGGATAGAGTATTCATTGAGGAAGGTTATAAGCTATTTAACATCACGCTACGACTATTAGGAGTGGAGCAGTGACCATAAACGCAGGTGAAGCTGCTGGGAACGGCTAGCATTGACATATTATGTAAATATCGACAAACATGACATTCGTAAATATTTTTATTTAATTTGACTACCTAAATGTTTTAAAATCAAACACTAAACATACCATAATTTAATGACCTATTACAGAATTACACATAGACACGATCTGCTGTCCAACCCACGATCTGCTGCAGAACACAATTTTTTACAGAATTGTTTTTGCACGTTCAAATACCTCTACTACCCCTGACTCCTATTTTCTTGAGGTGATTTCATAATTAGTATTTCTAGTTTTAACATGTCATCGTTACCGCTACTTCTGTAGCCCCAAACGCATTGGTGATATATCGTATTGCTACATGAAATATGCTCAACACATCTCTTGTCTAGCCCGTCTCATGAATATTTGAAATGCAACCTGTTACCGAGTTTACTAAATTACATTATTTATTTAATGATTGGAGGATATAAGAGGATAAATGACTGTCAAGTCTAATCAGTATGTTTTTAGTAAACGTTAAAACAGTAGGGTTGATACCTTTTAGTAAAACATTTATCATGGGAGAGCCATGCTTAGGCACGTATGGGCCGGCTCGACAAGAGTGTTACCACGGCCTCACAGAAAACCGGCAGTGAAGCAATACTTGCATTGCTTTTCGCCGAGTGAGTGAGGTTACCGGAGGCCCTAACCATCCCCCCCCCTCTTTCACCCTTCCCCTACTCCCACCTTAAAGGCCGGCAACGCACTTGTGACTCTTGAGTTGCAGGTTCCCATGGGCGGCGGTAGTCATTTACCATCAGGTGAACCGTCTGCTCGTTTGCCCCTATACCAAAAAAAAAAACATGCTTAGGCTTGACGTTACGCCTTACTTGTTGACTACTTGTTGTGAAATCAGTCGCTTTTGTTGTAATGTTGTAGTTTGACGATAATAAAGTAAATTCAAAGCGTTTAAGTAAAGCTTGGCGACAATTTACACACTATTTTAAGTCATTTTATTACCCGACTTGGAGAAATAATTTAATTTGAGCTAGATATTTACCCAATTACATGTAGAGTGATTAAGATAATTCAACAGTTGTAGACAGTTGACGCGGAAACACGTCCTTTTAAATCTCATAATAAGTTTTTTGAAGTGAAAACTTCTTTACGCACGTTTGTGCACTTTTGCTATGGGGAAAAAGCACTGAACTCTTGACCGTCACGCTAATAATACATATATAGATCCACTAGAGGGCGTTAATCTAAACATTGAGTTCTGTCAGCTCCTTATTAATTAATGTCACAAACCTGCTAATGTGACGTTTTAAGTTCGTTGTTTCGTTTAAGTTTTCACTTCTGTCGGCAGTCCCATGACTGCCTATTTATTTATTTTAATATGACTTTCAAAAGCACAGTAAAATATTTCGTTATATAATCTTTATTTATACTTGTATCTTACTCGCTATTAGCTTGTTTTGGCCTATAACTACTTTAATTTGCCTAAGTCATGATAAATTGTAATACTCTGTATTCTTATCCATTAATTTTCCACCCCTAGAAATTAATTAGCTTTTTCAAATTCAAATGGGGCCAGCCTGAAAACAACCAATTCAATTTTAAAAAATCTTTTGAAATCGGTTTACAAATAACATGCCTTAAATAGTGGGAGGAGGTAGGTTATAGCAGACTAACTCAAATTCAAGCTATTCAACTGGGGAAACGATTCTGCGCTCTTCCTTATCATAGCTTCCTAAAGTACGATTCACACCGAACGGGCCGCGCCGCAGCTTATCGGAATTCTTTTTTAGTACGGTGATGGAAATTGAAGTTTATATTTATTACTTAAAATTCATTTTTGCATGGAACATTTTGCCGCCGCGGCCGGTCGGTTGGGACCGGCGGTGGATACTTGCGCTCGGCTACCGACGTGTCCGTTCGGCTCCGTCCGACCGTCACCACTTGCTCTCGGCTGTCGCCACAACCGGTCGGCTCCCGTGGGATAACGTCGCATGCACTTTTATGCCAGCCAGCCATAATTCATTTAGTTATAATTTCCTTTGTGGATCTTTATTTTATCATCATCTTCTTCTAGTGAAACCGCCAGAAAGACCACATCCCATTCAACCATTTTCAAAATAAAAACAACTCAACTCGTCGGAGCGGGTTGGAACGGCGGATGTGGTTGGCTGCTGCGGCATGCGCGCGTCCCTACATATCCGGTCCGACACGCTGCGGCGCGGGCCCGTTCGGTGTGAATCGTACTTTATTATTATTACGTTTATTATCAGATAGTGTTTTCTTTTTGTCCGAGACATGCTAGTCATGTTGTAACAAAACATTGATTAGGCATTCTTACAAATTACATGCAGTCATCTTGCACCGTCTGAAAGAGGTGCAAACAGAATAGCTAAAACTGAGCGTTTCTATTTCTATTTTGATATCCAATACCATTTTTTCCCTGGCATCACGATTCCGTTCACATTCCAGCAGGATATATTGGACAACGTCAATGATAGTGGTTATAAATCAGTAATAGCTAGGGTACGACAAATTATTTGTGCGCATAGGGGCCTAATGAATTGTTCAGAGATTTAGTTTAAATTAAATTAAAAAACACATTTGGAATAGGTATAGGATATGTAATAAATAGATAATATAAAAAGGAGCCGTAATAGAGAAGCTTTATTGAAGTCGGTCTTAAGAATTATATCAGTCATGGGCCACAAGTACACAACAAGTGTATTCTCCCACCACCACAATAGTAACAAGCTTAATCATACCACATTATTTTACACTAAACAGGAATAGAACTGGTTACAAATACCATCTGTTAGTAACCAAGTGGATCGCATCGGAAATTACATCTCGGGCATAAATGACGTCGCTTACTTATGCTTATGTTCATTATGGAAGCGGTTTAAGCGATAAGCGGTTGCATTTGTCTTAATGGGTAAATTATACGAGTTTAAGTCAAGTGTTTATGGAGAATATTAGTGTTAATTATTGGTACAAGCATAGGATAAAGTAGAGAAAAGCTGAGTTTACGGTCTCTGGCAGACATTTGTGACACAAACCTAGAATTGTAATCCTAAGCGGCCATGGACAGTGGCGTAACTATACCATCAGAGGCCCATGGCTAATTCATTCACACTTGGCTATAATGCCTCCTGTGTTCAGGGCCTACGGTGCCCGGGGGCCCTCTTCGGGCCGGAGGCCCGTGGCATTTTGCCCCTCTGCCACCCAATTGTTACGCAACTAGCCATGGATATGAACAATGGCTCTTTGAAGCTACGAAGACGACAACTGTCTCTGGATCCGATTGAGGCAGCAGATATACCCTGAAACCCTGATGTGCAAAGGACTGGAATGATATCTATTAGAAGCAACGGAGACACACACTGCTTAAAAAATAATCACGTAGCTTTGGGCTGAATCGGTAGCTGGAGTTAGTCTGTAAAAGACTACCCGGTTAACCCATAAACCTTACGGCAACGGACAGGAAAGGTCGAGGCTGAGAAGGAGAAAATCTCTGTAATGGATAACCTAGATACCATGGAAGTAAGAAGTTCAGCCTGTTGGAGAACGATCTGTTTTCCAACAGGCTGAACTTCTTACGAGAAAACAATTTACATGTTTTAAAATATAACACATCTTATTACTTACAAATACTCAAAGTACAATTATGATACAATTTTGAGACGTCTGACGACGACGTCTCATCGTGATTTTATTGTCAGGGTTAAAGAAAATTCAAAAATCTTATTATTAAAAAAATAATAACTCGAGACACCTTTAACAACTCAACTCAAACTAGGTAGAACTTGTAGGTAATAAACATCACTATCTGTATATATTTAACGGATTTTCATGCGGTTTTCACCAATAGACAGAGTGATTCATGAGGAAGGTTTAAGTGTATAGTTTATTAACGTTGTGTAAATTAGTTGAAATATGATGATGATTGTTGAAGATGTCTCTACTATCCGTGCGAAACCGGGGCGGGTTGTCATATATATATTAAAATACATACATATTTTAGATAAATTACACCCAGACACAGAACAAATGACTGTGTTCATCACAAAGTTATTTATCTTGGGTGGGAATCAAATAAACGACCTCTGCCGCAGCAGTCAAGATCTAGACTAGACCATCAGGCTTGTCATGATGGAGTATTTAATCATAAAACGCATAAATATAGTTAAATAAACGTAGCTCGTTATAACTCAACCGACGTCAAACACTGTGCAATAGCGTGTGAGCTGATAGTCAATGGCCTATTATACAGAAGCAACGGTTGACACATGGAACGCAATCTAATGGGCGTTGAAAGTATTATGTTATGTCTCCCACCATCGGTGCCTTGGACCACACGTGGGGCACGCACTCCCCTCCACGTTAACCGCGACACCTCCCACTCATTAAGCGAGGCTGAACTATCTGAGGCTGGGCGTTTCTCACTGATAGACGGTAGACACTCAGTAGCAGTTGCGCTGGATGTTTTTAGTCAATTTGAGACTAGAAAAATGAGCTGTGAGCCATTAATTTTATTATAATGATTCTTATTTGAGAAAGAAACACACAGAATACGGTTACCGTTACCTATTAGCATTCGTAATCTAATATGCTTCTATAGGTATCACCCCCACGTTCCTAACAACCCTATTCTCCTCTCGAATGGGGTCCTTATATACCTAGTAAAATATTCCTATCAAAAAACAGTATAACTGTTACTTATTAGCAAATACTCAATTATGTTCAACTACTTTTTGACGCTTTGAATATCGATTATCGCTAAAATTGTAACACTTCTATCTACCGTGACAAAATCTAGTTTAACGTATTTTTAACCGACTTCAAAAAAGGAGGAGGTTCTATGTTCCACTGTATATTTGTATTTTTTTATGTATGTTCACCGATTATCTACTCAAAGACGCCTGGACCGATTTGGAAAATTCTTCTTTTCTTTGAAAGGGTATACTTCCCAGGTGGTCCCATGGTCATCAGGTCAGGATCTGGTAATGGAATCCTGGAGAAATCGAGGGCACTCTTAAAATTTAGGCACACTTGAAGCGATTTGGGTATTTTGAGGCGCATTGAAGTCGGTGATACTTTTATAAAAAATCATTATTTTTTATTCTGATGATTGTGATGAAAAATAATCTCTTTCTCCAAGTCCAGATATACATACTGGTCAAACTTCAATTTAGAAGTTTTAGTGTAAAATAGTAACAACAAGACATAGAGGGTTACATTTATATTTAAATTGGTTTTTAAGGATTATGTTTCGGTCTCTGAGAGATAAGAAGAAAAGAGACAATAAAAGTATTAAAATATTGTTGCCTATCGTTTTCGACGACTCGGATACCAATATATATTTCTTTTTACACTGACGATTCGGACACCATGGCAAGAGGCTGTTCTGTACAGTCAACTAAAAAAACTTGTATTGCCAAGGTTAAGAAAAGTAACTTATTTTTTTATTTTTTTAAACGGCGTCAACAAAAGAGGTTCTCAATTCGATGGAAACGAAAACTCCCAATTTTTTATGATGATCTCGAAGATGGCTGGATGAATGGACTGATCTGAAAAAAAAAATTTTTTGTCTTAAATTTCTTTGTAGTTGGTACCTACAAAGGTACCATGGCCATCATGTCAGGATCTGATGATGGGATCCTGGAGAAATCGAGAAAACTTAAAAAAAAATAGAGGCGATTTGGATATTTTTAGAGTAACTTTTTTTTAACATTTTGACTTTTTTCCGAATCATCACTGAAAAAAATATTAAAATTAGACATGTCAATTCGGACAAATGTCCGAATATATTTGGGTCCGAGTCATCAGCAAGCACCTAAAAGTACCTATTGAATTCCTTTTTTTATGTTTGGAATGAGTTTTACATGAATGTTTTTAAAATAACTAAAGCAAACTTACGAACGCCAGGCAGCTCATGCCAATATTAGAGCGAGCTATCACATAAAATAACTGGTATTTTTACGATAGCTGATGGCAGTAATCTATCCGTGCTTTCTCGATGAAAAGTATGATTTTCATTCTACCTTAATGCATTATGGTTAAACAAAATTGGACGCACTATGGGCTCTGGTCGTGTTGGACCTAATTAAACGAAATTATGTGAGCTAGGCGTAGAGAAAATTGATAGCAAGCGTGCGCGTGTGGTTAGGTACAAAACTATAGTACATACTTAGATATCTATACATTTTCAACGTTCAACGTTTTAGAAGAAAATCACTGGAATGTAAAGATATCACGTTTATTTTAAACAATGTTTTCTTTAAACGAGTGGTCTCTGTAATTAAGCTGTTTCGGTTTGTTCTTCGAGTGAAGTTGTTTGTTAGTTGTCAATGAAGACATCCCTACAAGAATTCATACTACTTTTTTTTTTTTTAGAAAGAATACTAGCAACGTGGGTCACACATGATTAGTATTCTTGTTAACCCCTCCAGCTAAGCTAAATGCTTGTGTTAGGAGTGGGTTCACGACGGTAGAGTACTGGGGGGGGTTCGAACCCGCAACCACTTGATTGCAAGTCCGACGCCTTAGCCATTACGCTACAAGTATTAATAATAAGCATAATATATGAATATTAAGCATTAATATTATTGTCTTTTTTGTTAGTGCGTCTCAAAAATTAGCTTTGCAAAATATCTACATAAACAGAGACCAGTTTTGTAAGGTTTCTTTTTCTCTAAAAAATACAAAATATCACATCATGTGATCTTTCTTTTAACAGTGATGTACAAAAAACAATAGACTATAAATTATCTTAATGTATAATATTTTTAGTTAGTTGTATATTTGGTTCTCAAAATTATTTCAAATACATACCTTAACTGTAAAATGTCTTAACCAATAGACAGTATTTTTTGGTAACATGTCAGTGTTTGTAACACATTTAGTGTATGATAAAACTCATTCTAATTATTTTATCTACTAGTTTATTCTATCTACAATAACATGGAATTATAGTCAAATTATTGTGCAACATTCCTTGAATTAAGCCCATTTGTCTTGATGAGAAATGATTATTAAAAATAAGGAATGTACATATCTACCTATTAAATAATTATAATATATCTGTGGAGTTTATTTTTATTATATTACGTACATACTTACGTTGAATACACAAAGTGGATATGTAGAAAGGGCAGCCTTATCGTTTTCAAACTTTCATGTTTTCTACTTATATTTTACACCTTTTTGTATACCTGGCGCTCGAAAGGCATCGATCGTGGTCATGGGTGGACTGAGTCCGCCGGTGACTACGATCAATTCAGTCGAAATGGCAACTTTTGGAGCTATAAAAAAGAAATAGATAAAAGAAAATGATGATTAAATTGATTACCATTAGGTAAATAATTATAGTTAGCACATCATTATATTTGGTCAAATATGCTCATACAGTATTATCATGCAAACTACAAATACATATAAAGTTTTATTTCGATACGACAATTAGAAGTAGATTAAAATTGATTTCCAAGATTTTTATATAGTTAGTTACAAGAGAAGCTAATAAAAACAAATTTAAAAAAATCATGAAATAAAAAAAAAACTGTTTGAAAGATTAAATCAGGTATACCTGCCTGATACGCCAGGTAAAAAATATGTACCTACATGTATTCAAGGGTACAAAACAGGAGAAACATCATGGAGAAACATCATTTTACAAATATTTTACATCCTATTTTAGATAGACTAATTAATCACCTGATAAAAAGCTCAAACTTGCTCAACGAGCTCTGGATAGGCTTGAAGATTATTTACGAGATATGAATCGGAACGGAGACATCTGTAGAAGAGCAAAAATATTCCACATGGTTCTTGCAATTAGCAAGATAAAATGGTATGAGGAAGCTATATGTACACATGGTCTAGAGAACGGATGGCCGCTTTAGAAAGATCCACGAGTGGTGACCACGAGCCGAAAAGCAAATGGACTTTCTCCAGTTGATAGACCACGTCTTAGTCAAAGTGGCAGGAGACCGTTGGATGAAAGCGAACGTTAAAGGTTTGGGCAGACAGCGGGCGGGATGCGACGTCGACGTGGTGTAAGCAGTATTAATGTACTTCTTAATATAGAAGACTAGCTGCGCCCTGCGGTTTCACCCGCGTAAGTCCCGATCTCGTGGGAATATCGGAATAAAAAGTAGCCTAAATGTTAATCCAGGTCTTCAGCTATCTACATACCAAGTTCCATCGCAATCGGTTCAGTAGTTTTTGCGTAAAAGAGTCAAACATCCATCCATCCATCCATCCATACTCACAAACTTTCACGTTTATAATATTAGTAGGATGTCACACGCTCGCCTAGCGGCCGCGTCACATCGCGGTTCAATCCGGTCCGGTCCAGTGGGCGCGACGTCGATTTGCCGCCCGTCCCGCTCGCCATTTGACCCAACCTTTATTGTCAAAATATTTGAATTAAGTTTATATTCAGTAGTGAATGTCTCATGGCAGTAAACCTGTTTTATTAATATAATAAATCCGAAGAGTTTTATTTTTGTTTGAAAAATAATTTTTTAATTTCATAGTTTAATAGTAATCATATTTATTTATTTGGAGACTGTTAGGTCCATAGTATTAGTTGTTACATTACACATGGACTTATTGAACTATTGTTAGTAAACATACATACACAAAACCTACAGACAATGACAATTAGCTTAATACATGACGACGAAGTGTGCAGTTTCACCCATCATCGGCCGAAATGTTTGAAGGTTATAGGGTATTTAACACTACGCTCCCCTTAACCATTACTACATATTATAAAACAAGTCACCCGCCGCGTGTCTGTCTGTTCGCGACAAACTGAAAAAGTACTGAACGGATTTTCATGCAGTTTTCACTAATAGACAGATTGATTTATGAGGAAGGTTTAGGTGTATGATTTGTACCCGTGCGAAGCCGGGGCGGGTTGCTAGTATAATAATAACTTAATGGCACAACACACAAGGCGGTCTGATCCCAAACTAGGCAGAGCCTATACTATGGTAACCAGACTGCTGACAAACATACTTATATATTTCTAAATACATAATATATCACAGAAAAAATACACCATGTCACAGAACAAATTAATGATCATGCTCATCACACAATTGTTTGTCCTAGGTGGGAATCGGACCCACGACCTCTGGCTCAGCAGCCACTAGACTAACAGGCCAGTCAAAACCATAGCAGAACATAGACAGTAAAAACCATATTAGATGGTTTTCTGATATCAATTACTTGAAGAAAATATTCCTTGAAGTAACCAGTTTAAGTCATATTTTCTTGACATCACCACTCAACCTGATAAAGATGAATAAACAAGGAGTTATAGATAATTAAAATTACTCACAATAAATCACAGGCCACATTTAGTATTCATTACACACAGCAGGACGACTGCTTAAAATATTAATTAAAATTGATGAAGGTATCGTTAATTAGGACTGCAACCATACAACATAGTCTTCAAGAATTCTCTCATGAATATCAACCGGTTCGGATACTTTTAGATTCAACGGGAATCACACGTTGTATAATTTTTACTCAGTTTCACATAGATGATAAACTGCCATTTCTATTTAATACTAAGTGTACTTTAAAGACGATTAAAGTACCCTTTCAAGGCTTACTGTCAAACCTTTTACACCAGTAGCCTTTGGTCCAACTATACCCAAAAAGCAGCCAACACTTTGCGTATACAGTATAATAATACTTTCAGGATGCTGTTGAGGATTACACCTTACTGCAGTGCGTCAGGGATGTTCGCTGATGCACACACGGACGATTTTTATGCAATAATGCGCAAGAACATTGCCTCCTTACTACGCAGGGTTAGAGGAGCACCAACAGCATTCTGAAAGTGTTTGCGGAGAGGCTAGATATGCCCTTATAGATAGGTAGGCCCTTTGGTAGATTCATCAAGCTACACGTAGCTTGTTGAATCTGCCAAACTACTAGTACTCATTCTAATTTTAACTTTCTGTCAATGTAATACTAACATAGTTTTAAGATGCTCAATACTAACAAGAAATGGGCCTTGTTGTCTAAAATAAAAAGATTTTATTATTATTATTATTATTTAACATTTTTATTTTTACATTAATTAAATCCATTACATTAATTATACATTAAATAAATAAAAGATAATTTGCACGTATTTATCTAGCGTATCCAAATATTGGGCAAATTTTTTTTTATAGGCAATGGGTGGTGTGCCAAATTAGTTTTTCACAATTACTTTAATAAACTTAATACTACGCATAAAAAAGCCAGGCGGCCAGCTTGAAAGGACGCTCATGGACGAATATATTGTCATGTTTTAAAATTTCTTGCAAACTTTTTTCATACAAGACTTATTTTAAATGGTTTCATTCTTTTTTTTACGGCTTCTAACTATTACTTATAATTTTCTACTATATAGTTACGGCTATAAGAATAACGACTACTAAATTGGAACCATACAAATGCATTTGAGTCTTTTGTGGCTTTGTAGGAGTGCAAAATAAATATATTTCTTTCTATCTTTCTAATCTTTAAAAAGAGAGAAAGTAATTTTATGCCAAACGGTTAAAAATAAAACGTACCTAGCTAAATGAGAGCACCTAAGAACAAGTATAAATTAAACATACCCTCGACTCAAAAATCCCTTCAAAGATTAGAAAAGACCTGATGATCTTCGAAGGGCTGAAAAGATTATCTGGAATGAAAATAAAAATAACTAAGAATACCCTTGATTATGTCACATTTGAAACAAAATAATTATCTTTTAAAAAGAGTATCACCGTCTTCAATGTGCCTCAAAATACCCAAATCGCTTCAAGTGTGTTTATAAAATTTGAAGAGTTCCCTCGATTTCTCCAGGATTGCATCATCAGATCCTAACCTGATGACCATGGGACCACCTGAGAAGACCCTTTCAAACAAAAGAAGAATTTTCCAAATCGATCCAGGCGCTTTTGAGTAATCGGTGAATATACATAAAAAAATATACAGTGAAACATAGAACCTCCTCCTTTTTTGAAGTCGGTTAAAAACTAAATCAAGAGCTAGGTTATGACACAAAAGTACACAGGTTAAACTTGTTACGCCCCTCCTTTTTGCATCTTACTTCCCCTCGGTTTCAAAATCCAAGTACGTACTGCAAAACATAATTATTTCCATCAGCAGTATCTACTACCAAAGAACCATGCTATCCCTCCGAATAAAATGATTATTAATTGAAAGGGTTTTTTTTGGAGCAATCTATATAAATAAAAATCAATGTTTGTTCTCTATGCGTTCCGAAATCATTGATCAGATTGTGATGAAACTTTCTTAGGGTGTTCTGGAGACGCCCGCTAGGTTTCCTGGCCCAAAAAATTATATCAAAAAAAAAGAAAAAAATGGCATTGCAAGCATGCCGGGTGCAGCTTATTTTACTATAAAAACATACCTATCTACACCGTTTCCCACTAATTGTGAACATTGTGTAAGTGGTGGTATGTACCGACTAATTTATGATCATTGTTTGTGTTCATAAGTACGAACATTATGTTTGTAATAGCAAAACCTATTGTGTTTTTTTCTTTATAAATTAAACCTCAACACAGATAGGTTCTGTTCTGTAGATGTTTTTTTTTTAATTTCAGACATACATACATACGTTGGTCATGCTACTTTTCAACTATTACTTAGATATTTTAAAATCATTACCTTTTAATTAAAACTAGAGATCGCGTGGTGGTCGAATTTCGACCATGGTTTATTTCATTGGCCAATATTACTTGACCTTTCATTGTATAGACTTTTGTACCATGACAGGTCAAAATATATACTGGACACTCATAGCTATATGTTTACCCGTTTTTGATTTTTTTTAACTTTGTAGCAAATATTGTTCAAAAATTTTAGCATTCGTCACTTCTTCTCTGTATAAACTATAAGTGTGCGAGATTTCATACTCCTCCGTCCGCCCAATTTTCGTAAAAAAGGGGTCCAAAATTTTCGCTTCACGTATTAATATATAGATTTATGTATCTGTAATTTTTAATTAAAATACATAGCACAAAACAAGAATTAAAGAATCAAAATCTTATTGATTTTACTTATTACTTAGTTATTCTACTTACCTGATATTACGGTTTTTAATTTTTTTATCAAATCAAATGAAAATCAAATCAAAACCATTTATTTCAAATAACCAATAATAGGTATTTTTGAATTGTCAGAAGTAGGAGTCAGTCAGTCGTGTCGGACTAAGTCAGTCGTGAAGCTAGTTGCCTGTTAAAATACGTACATCCTATGGAGAAGAACAGGCAAGAAACTCCAAGGACACTCTTTTTCAAAATGTTTTTTACAAATTTCTGGTTACATTGCTTATAAGCGTAAATGAAATGTGAGGACAATGTAACATACCTATTATTCTAAAATATAAATAGACGCGCTGATTACTACTATACATTTTTAAAAAAAACCACTAGCAAAGTTCATGTAGATATATTTAACTACTAGTTTATGTTCGTTGTTTCGCATCCATTACGTTACATATAAATGTAACTTCAAAATCAAGTTGTATTCTAGAAATACATTATATATTAATAAAATTCATTTACACTATTTAGAGCGATTCAACACCAAAAGACTTGAGGCAAAATTTTGCAACTAAATTACTGGTTCAAATTGTCAGATTGAAACAATTTGTAACGCTTGATTTATTGCTTTGAAATAAACTTGATTTATTTGTAGTACAACAAAATGATCTTGTACCATTCTATGTTAGACTAGTCGTGATACTCGGAATATCGGGTGAGTGACTGTTACTTTTAACTGCTAAAAAATGAAATCATGCTGACTCAGTGGGCGGTGCAAAGTTAGCGGTTCACTGCGGACTGAGCAACCTGGGATTTCGAATTAGTTTGTATTCGCTATCAAATCAGTCTGTAAATAATACTGCAGTGAACTTTAACGGAGAATCAGTGTATCTAAAAAAGTGTGTTAAAATCACACACGGCAGAAGTGAAACTTCAGAAAAGTAGCCTACAAGACAATGAGAATTAAAAAATAAAATCAACACAAATAATTTACTAATGTTAATAAATTTAATATTAGATAATTTCTATAAAAGTTATTAGTCAAGTTATTTTATTTTTATTTTATTCAATAGGTACAGATACAGACAACAAATCAAGATATACAAAGAATGGCCTTAATAATAAACAGTAAGCAAACCTGAAGTCCAGTTGCAACTGTACACAACTTTCAAAACAAACAATACTTCGTTTTTAATATAGGTTAAGGTTGAATTTAAATGTAAATTTGTAAAGAATCAATTCAGTGTAAGTGAAATATGGAAAAAATCAACTAAAATAAATTTAATACGCAAATACACAAAAATAACACCGCGTTGACATTGACATATTTTTGTAGGCTTGTTAGTACGCAGCCGCAAGGACAAAGATTATAGGAACTTTATCGTAGGAACTTTATAGTGATGCATTTCGTTTCATCGAATTTCAAATCACAAAGATTCTAAAGAAGTTTCACTTCAAAAACAAAACTCAATGACCTCGAATACCAATTCCATTAAGAAAAGTGAAAAAAATACACCGTTGTAACAAAAGTGATGTCAGCTAAACCTGAAGTAGAGACGTTCGCTCGATTAAAAATAACGTAACTAATTGCCCGGCTGCGGCCTTTTCTTGCCTTGTCTACCAGCTACCGCGCGGTAGAAAATTTCGGGGCGGCAAGCTGTAAAAACAAATGCACTAAAATGTATGAAGCATGCTTTGAAATGATAGAACGTTTTAAGGAAAAAAGAAGAATTTTTTAGTAAAATGCAAAATCAATAGCCTATACGGATAAAAACATATCTATTATAAATTTAAATCCGCAATAAAAAGGTTGTATGACGAAAAAAAAACCGTGTTTGATGTGATGTTCCAAATGTATTTCTATAAGTTGAAGATTATCACGAGAAAATTCTTCAATTTGTCTGGATAATTCCTATATTCTTTGTATATATCACATTCTCCATACATATGTCGCTCTTTATTTACTTCGTGAACTCCTTTTTATCTTTTTTTTAAACTCCACTGAACACGTACGTGACATGGTAAACGCGCTGCTAGCAGATATCGCGCCGCGCCTCGCGCCGCCGACCACTAAGTCAAAAGCTGTGGCCAGGCCGTCATACGTCTAAAAACAAGCCTATAATTTTATTATGTATTTTGGTTTTGTAAATATTTATGCAATGTTTAAATTTTATTTTTAGTTTTATCATTTTACTGACAATAGTTGATGAATCAGTCGGTCAATTCAACACTGTTATCTTTCTAAAACTATTTTATACTTAGAAAGAAGTGGAGTACCATAACAAAGGTATCCCTACCTTTCTTATGGTAACTATTAATTTAAAATAAACAACACTATAATCTTTTAAAATTTTGATCTACTTAATAGCCAACAGCATTGAAAACAAATTCGGTTTTACTAATTTTTGTGGAAGTTTTTACATATTTTACTAGATTGATAGACTGTTCAGTAGAAAGCGCACCATAAGGAAAAGACTATTGAAATAAAAAAGAATATTATAAAAGGTAATACGTTTACTGTTTGACGTTGTGTCAATTATAGAGATTGTTGAAAATCAGCGCTCAAACGCTTGCAGCAAACGTTACAGCAACATGCTGAACAATTGCCATTGTTTTTGTACGGTAGAAGTGATCCTGCAAACGAAATAACAGTTAAGATATATGGAGAGTGAATCATTTATTTAGGTTTATCTAAGACGTAAGCATTTTTTATTAATTGTTAATATTATCACTTTATTGACGAAGACAGAAGTTCCATCCTTTCATTGTAGATACACCAAAAAAGTCGAACCAAACACTTTGACTGCTCCTTTTTGGTCCAGTCGCCAAAATTTTGGAATGAACTGCCTGCGTCTATGTTTCCAGTCAAATGTAGTCCTGGAACGTTCAAGAGTAGTGTTAATAAGTTTCTCTTGGATAAGCGTGTCCCATCTTCGTCTTCATCGTCACTTTCCATCAGGTGAGATGGAAGACAAGGGCCTATTTCAATTGATCAATAAAAAAATCACCATTAAATTTCTATAGTAGAAGCGTGATCCTGCAAACGAAGTAGCAGGTTAGGTTGTTTCGGGAGTGAGTGAGTGAGAGGGTGTAATTATTTTTGTCAATTTTTTTTATTTTTTTTTTTATTAACATATTTAGACACGTTGGGCACTTTTAGTGTTGGTAAAAACCTTGAACTCGCTTTAACGTTACGCTCTAATACAGACTCGATAAAACTACTCTACAGATGTGTGTGTATTTTCACTTCTGACGTATTTTTTTGTGTAACACGCACTGCACAGCAAAAAGGCGTTCTTTATATAATTATGCACTAGATTTTTTTCTATGGCGTATCCAATCAAAAGAAGTATTATATGTACATGCATATCCTACAAGATAGTATAGTTATTATACATCGTGTGTTACGAAAAAAACTAATTTGAAAATTATGCGGTGCAACTTTGTAGATAATCCTAGTCTGCATACAAGAAATAAGACTAAAAAACATAGTATGATATCGCTTTAATATGTAAATAGCAACGATAAGTACTTGTACTTGAACACTAAAGACACAAGCATATCGATGCTTTCATCAAATAAGGTAAAAATACTTTTAAAAGATAAAAAATATTGCGTTTGTACTGTACATGAGAGTGAGAACGCAGTCAGATGTATTATATCATCTTGTACCCAAACTACAGAACAGATTATAGTATAGTAGCCACTTGGCTACGAGTTACAGTGGCTAGGCAACTATCCTATCTCTCAAGTTGGACCAAACTGCACAGTTCGGTTCGTTAGGTTAGGAGTTCATCGCGGACACCGTCTGACATGAAGTTTTTATATGTAACAGTTATTATGGTAGGTCAAAAATTCCTGCATTCCAAATTAAAAAAAACGCCTGTCTAAACTTGACTCTGACTGACTGTCAGGTCCTCAGAGCAGTAATTACTATGAGGTCTATTGATTCTCTATAGTATATTTATATGCCAAATATTTGCAGTTGCAGTTATTGTATAAAGTGTCCACTTAAACGCCTAAAACCCATGCAACCTATGTTGTGTGTGTCAGGGACTTCACATAGTGGTGTACTTTCTACGTAAAAGAGAAAAAAAAAAAAAAACTATGTGCTACCTAAAGTGAGGTTAAAAAAAAATTGCAGCCTAGCACGTGTTTCAAGTACTAAAGCTTTTTTTTTATGTAATAGCGGGCAAACGAGCAGACGGGTCACGTGATGGGAAATGACTACCGAAGCCGATAGGCATCTACAACTCAAGAGTCACAAATGTGTTGCCGGCCTTTAAGACGAGGCAGGGGAA
The DNA here is from genome assembly GCA_963859945.1 of Euplagia quadripunctaria. Taxonomy (NCBI): domain Eukaryota; kingdom Metazoa; phylum Arthropoda; class Insecta; order Lepidoptera; family Erebidae; genus Euplagia; species Euplagia quadripunctaria. The sequence continues at coordinate 4,200,720 of OY982568.1, read as the reverse complement.
GGGTGGAAGAGTGGGGGGGTAGAAGGGTTAGGGCCTCCGGTAACTTCATTCATTCGGCGAAAAGCAAATTGCTTCACTGCCGGTTTTCTGTGAGGCCGTGGTATCAAACCGGTCGAGCTGGCCCATACGTGCCAAAGCATGGCTTTCCCACAATAAATTTAAAATTATCGTAGGATTAAAAATCGCTTAAAAATTGTGGAAAAGTTGAATTAATGGCAAATGCGTAGTAAGCCAGAAAACTTTATTTTGCCATTGCAATTAAGTTTCTGTTCGCCTCCACCAATAGGTAAAACATTTTGGAAACGAAACCTCTGCCTTCTTTTTTTTTTTTTTTTGCGTGTGGAAACCCCCTCGGGCCGTCACCCCACCGGGATTTTCGGTGACCGACTAAAACCACACGGTGTGCCGTACTGCGCCTTAAGTAGGAGGGATCCGGGAACAGCTTTATTACGACATCCGGAACAACGAAACCTCTGCCTACAGTAAGCATAAGTTTCTTTATACGCCAAACATGTAGTTATAATTATACTATAATATCAAGCCAGTAGTCGGCCAGTAAAAACTAAAGTATCATCTTATTTCTTATTACTTGTTCATGATACAGGGTGTACAGCATACTCCGAGTGTCGATCTCACTCCTCATAATACGCCTATTCGCTTTTAATTATAAGATTTAATGCAGCGCGTATCGGCCATCTCGACCGTACAAAAACGGATGAATGCGTCCTGGAATACTTGTGGCGTGGAGTTGATGTTAACGCTAAAAAAATAAGCTTTTAATTTACTTCTTTACTTCTCACCAATATAATATGTAAACATATAGCTTGGGTTCCATAGCTACATATAATAGCTAAGAGATTTATAGAAGATTGTTACGTAAGAAAATCATAAAGTATTAATTATGCCATGTATGTCGTCTGGATTGCAACAGCAATTTCAGCACAAGAAACAAATGTACATAAGTTCCAGGCCCACTCTATTGATTGTAGAAATTAATTAGAATGAAGTAAATAGGTAAGTATCATTAAATCAGCTTCAATTTAGACGATACGTGTACTAGTATGAAAAATGTTACAATTTAGACAAGATAAATAATTTTGTTTATTTCCAAAATGGAAACAATTACTATCCATTTTACTTAATTCCCTGAACCTTATTATATTCGGTTCAATGCGATCCGATAAACAACTATAAAAAATTACGGCACAAACCCCACTCCACGGCTTTCGATGTGCAGTCGATAAAAAGTAACATTTTATAATGTTTTTCGTGTCAAACACAAAAAGCCTATTGATATTACTGTCGATCGACCACCGATGTGATTGAAATTTGGAAGCTAAATAACTTTCTAGGAACTAGAGTTCATTGACATTGTTGTACTAGTAGATACTATCCAGAGCGATCTCTATTTATTTGACGATATGGAATGGCGACTTTATTCGCTATGCCTATCTAGGAACATATTTATAAATCATATGCGTCCTAATATGTCATTGCATGTGTCACTAATCTTTTTATATTTTACTAAACGTATGTTATGTCAAATTGTGAAAGAAAACTTCACCACTATTGAAAACTAAGACTTACATTCAGGGGCGGCCTTAGGCATTGCGAGGCCCCGGGCGATAGATCTTTGCGAGGCCCTTGTCCTTTGAGGAATTTATGTGAATTGAACCTATATTTGATGCTGATGCTTAATGAAAAAGGCAATAAAAAAAAATTGTTTTAAAATGTCAATTTCCTTCACTTTTCTATGGAACGGTATTCACTAACCAATTGACGATCTGTTTTTTTTCCGCTAAATCTTTCAAAACATCACATATCTTTTTTCTTTCTTTTTTCTTTTTTTAAAAAGACAACTCCCGCATTAGGAATTACTCCTGTGTCGCGGGGGACTTTACAAACATAGAAACAACGGACACAAAGAACACCTAGACTCAAGTGGGAATCGGACCCACGACCTATAAGCATAGCGGTCAGGGTCACTAACCACTAGACCAACAGGCCAGTCATATATCGCTTAGTTGATATTTAACGGCCTTCATCGACTCTACCCAGAATTCCCACGTAGTTTCATATAGCAGTTTTGACTTCAGTTAGCAAAGAGATTTTTCTTTTTGAGTCGTAGTGCAAGGGCGCGGGGCCCCTGTGAGAGCGAGGGCCCGGGCGGTTGCCCTGCTTGCCACCCCCTAGGGCCGCAGCTGCTTACATTTACAAGTCTGAGTATTATAATAAAATCTTAAATAAGCCTTATTTGTCTTTATTTATTAATAAATTTTAATATTTTTTTTTTTTTACTAAACATTATTAAAGAAGTTACTAAATATAAATAGATTAATGTTTCAATTAAATTTATTATTGCGTGCGTATGGTGTCATTGTTGCATTTGATTGTATTATACATAACACATTGTACCAAATTAATGGAATTAAAAGGAGTGGCTGATAATCTGTATTTTATATTATTATTGCGAATATTTCAGTAATTACAAATTTTAAAGCAAAATTTTGACTTTGGAAGTTTTATGTTCAGAAAAGCAGATTAGATCAAAAACAAATATGAATGTATGGACAAGTTTTTTGCCCCTAAAAACAGAAAACAAATAGAATCATCTTTTCCTTACATTCGTCTTTCCTAATAGGAGGGAGGGAAGGGTTAGGGCCTCCGGTAACCTTACTCACTCGGCGAAAAGCAATGCAAGCATTACTTCACTGCTCCTACATTTATTTTTTTATCAGATCAGATATTTTTGTTTGTTAGAAGTCGAGAACGCGGTACGCGGCTTACTCAGCTCGCAAGTCCGCTACCGTGGCGGTTATATATGATGGTTATATCCAATAGATAACTTGATACTTGATAACATTTTAAGATATATCCTTTAACCTTTTACTTTTAACGTGGGAGAGCCATGCTTCGGCACGTATGGGCCGGCTCGACTCCGGTCGATACTATGGCCTCACAGAAAACCGGCAGTGAAGCAATGCTTGCATTGCATTTCGCCGCGTGAGTGAGGTTACCGGAGGCCCTAACCCTTCCCTCTCCCTTTTTCCCGTCCTTATCATCTCCCCCTCTCCCCTCTTCCCACTCTTCTCCCCCTCCCCCTCTTCTCCTACCCCCATCTTAAAGGTCGGCAACGCACTTGTGATTCTTGAGTTACAGGTGCCCATGGGCGGCGGTAGTCATTTACCATCAGGTGACCCGTCTGCTCGTTTGCCCCCTATACCATAAAAAAAAACCTTTTGATAAACCCTAGCCCTGTACCAAATTTCATGTTTCTAGGTGGCCTAGAGGAGGAAAAAACGATTTTTGATGATCTGTCAGTCAATCAGCAGTCAGAAGTCAGTTACCAAAACCCTTACGACGAATATAAAACTTCTTTCAATAGGTTTAACCGATCCTGAGTTAGAACTATTTCAAGCCATTTTCAGACCAGGGGAGACCCCCTAGTCTGAAAATGGCTTGAAACTCCCGCGTACTCCCGTGCACATAGATTAGCAGTAACTTGCCACTATTGTTTTATTTCTTTTAAGGCATACATTTACTTCACAAACTAATAGTAACACGAACATCTATCCATAAATCATTACGGAAAACGAAGTTGAAAGTATCAATACAGCGCCTCGAGGCGATAAACCTTTCAATGTTGAACTAACAAATACAGATGATCTGATATCGCTAAATTTGAAACGAACAGTAGAGCCGACTTTATTCGGTACCGCCCAATAATTGCACCAGTATGGGCTAAAGATCATTTGATCCAAACATGGTTATTGAGCTCATGCATATTAGATATCAATCGGTACTTAATCGCGGTATTATTTATAAAGTATCTCTCATATCCCTTTTGGTTAACCCGACGGTTCGATCGAATTGCATCAATCGAGAATTCGGGATCACAGATGATATGTATGGTTCTTTTCGCCTGATATTTGAAATGCAGTAACTTCTCCGAATTATTATTTATAGGCGGTACTATAGGCGATATGAGAGTTAATATTAAAATAAGAGTTTGGAGACTTAACTAATAATGGAAGGAGGAAAGTTAAAAAAAGCTATGGCCCAATAAATTGCTCTTTAAGATTTAGTCATTCGAGCAGTTAATACCAGCCTATCGAAGACCATACTTAGGAATGCGTTACTGAAATATTATAAAATTTCGTCAACAGATTGCTTCTGCGACAAATGAGTAGTTAGTGCGAAGGTTATATTCTTTTAAATATTTTATTAATATTGTACTCATACTTTCACTTTAACAAATGAAAAATACTAATGAAAATATTATCAAAAAAAAAATTAAAAGGAAAAATTATTTTAGCAGCACATGTGTGTCAAAAAACTTATCTCACAAAAAAACATATCTCAAATAAATTTAATCAGTTCAAAAATTCACCATACTTATGTGAGTTCCTGTATAACTTATCCGTGGAAGCGATGGAAATCTTCTATTGCTATTATTGCTGAAAATCCTTGAAAGAGTGGAGAATAACTGGATAAAGGATTCTTACCCGTGAAATCAAAAATTCACGACATTTTATTGGCGATAACCGCCATGTATGAAAAGAAATGTAAAAGTGTTTCAAACACAGGCTCGCTGACTGTTAGTACAGCTGTACAGTAATTTAATAAATAATATAATTATAGGTTGACCCTCTAGATGTTATCTTCATAATTGCGCTCTACTTATCATGAAATATTACTAATTAAAGAAACAAATGTACTAACAGACTATTTGTACAACTGTGTTCAATGAAAGAATTCATTTGAAAGGTTAATTTTAATATCACCGTCGCGATAACATCTGTGATAAAATGATACGCTGATAACGATCTAAAATAGTTGATATGTAATTGTATCATGTAATTACATGGAATTTCAATATGGATGCCTTGAAAAGGCGCATTTAATTGTGGACAAGAATGATAATTGTCCACTTCACGGTAAATGAAGATTTCAAAGTCTTACGATGAGTTGGGCGCTGTGACCTTTATTAAAAACACGTCCTAATGAAGCATTAAAGACAAACATTACGCAAGTAAACAGAACAAGTTACACGTAATGTGAGTATTAAGGTTATGGTCATGGTTTTAACACTAAAGATATCATCTAATGGAGTTGTTCAAACAATTTAAAAACATATATGTATGTAAAACTGAAACATCTGTTTTACAATTTATGGAGCATGATTATATTTTTAAATTAATTTGTAACGCACTGGCCGACGTCAGATAAGACTCGTTGCTGCTCAGTTCTCTTATTAATTTATGTTTTTTAGTTTTGTTGTCTTTTTTTATTCCTTTTAATACATTTGTTTCAACTTTAAGTTTTGCAAACATGAACATATACAGACAAATTTGTATATATATTATATATTCCTAAATTTAAGTTTATCTTTTTAAAAAAACTTAATCTCCATAAATTACCTAATGTATTTTAATTAATAAATTCATCTTTTACTGTCTTTTAACTCAACATTGATATTTTGCACTAAGAACTCCTTCGATCTTTTGTCCATAAAATATTAAACCCTACCTCAGAATAGATATCAGTACAGGTACAGAAGTTCCACTCCGCCAAATCGTTTAAATAAATAGCGACTCTTGCTCCTACATAATAAAGTCGCAATTTAGGTCGCACAGCGCTAATTACCTACAGTTATATTCATCTAAAAGTTGTCTCTCTTTCTATTGCCTAACTCTTTTCTGTTCTGACAACGCGCGATGCCGCGATATTAAGGTTGTTTTTTTAAAGAATTATTTAATGTGAATATTTAATTAACAGTCAGTTATGTGCCTATTACTCAATTTTTGAAAATATAAACCTAGGTTAGGCTATATACTAATAACTTGATAGTCCAGATACGAACGGATGACACAACATAGCACGTGAGTGAACATCGAAGTTACGTGCGGCACGGCCAGCGCGCGGCAACCCACTGAAATTTGGCAGGTTTAGTCGACCCCGTCGTGTACTTGTAGCTTTATACCTACTCTGCGAAGTAGACCTGGCTTGATCTTACTAAAAATCTGTTGTCAAATTAGTTTGAAGAGGAGTATCCAACAATAGACACTCTTTGTATGCCTTGGTGTTGACGATATTATTTTTATGTGTGAGTGTTTATTACGTACGGGGGTAAATTTGTTAAATTTTAAGGTGATACCCTGTGGGGCGGTGGACGGGAACTTAAACTCTTCAAGACGGCGAGGAGAAAACCTCTGAAAAACATATTCCTCCGCCCGATCAAGCCGTAACTGACCAGAACGCAACGGAGGAATGGAAGCTATGCCGATGAACAGTTCCAGGCTTATAAATATAGTCATGAAAACACAGGGTCTCAAATTAAGGCAGTTAGCATCAGATTCTTTTTTAGGTATTTCTGTAGAACTTAACGTGGCTCGTGGTATTGACACCTCTCAGGAAAAATAATGAAACAAGTTTGCGATACTTTTAACCAACGACCTTTTCTTCTCTTGATATAAAATTATATTGACATACTTCAGTCACTCAATTTAAAATTTAAAAAAATGTATACAGGTTGTTACAGAAATGTGTGTTAAAATTTTTAGGGTCGTATAGTAGACCCCGTAAATAATGTAAAGCGCTAATAATGAAAAAAAACTCACAAATTGAAATTTGACCGATAAAGCTAATACTTCGTATTGACACATGAATCTATAGGTATTTAATACTAAGGATGTTATGGATGAAATGTACAGACTTTTCTGAAAATACAAAAACAAAACTATTGAAATTTACGTAAAAAGATCATATTATTTTAAAATGTGCACTTACACTAGGAAAAACATTTTCCGAAGAATTTTTTTTTTATAAAATCCTTTTTTTGAACTGAATCAATTATTAGTCAGCTACATTTAACGCTGATCGTGTCATTACTAAAATTTAACCACACCTTTCCGTAACACCTGTACATGCTCACATACATGGTGTACTTTCTTTCATACAATTACCAGAACCACAACATACCAGTAGCAATACTCTCTAAGTTCATAGTAATTTGTAAGCTGGAACACCGAGCACTGGTGCACAGGTTTCAAATTGTAACGATTTACAATATTAATAGGTTTCTTTGTAAGTAAACTGTCGGCAATAAATACAAGTTTTGTGCGCGTGCGCAGATTAATGTTTGTTTTGAATCGAGAGATCGGGAGCTGGTTGAAATTGCTTCTTATTTTGGAATGTAGCTTTATATTGTAGTTTTATGAATATGTGGTGGTTTAGATTTTAAAGGGTTTGCTGAGGTATAGGTAGGATGTTCTCGTATTATTAAATCGATCAGTTTAAAAGGGTTTTTACGGGATGTTGGGTAAACGAGAAGACGAGTCACCTAATGGTAAGTGATTATCGCCGCCCATTGACGCTTGCAACTCAAGAATCACAGATACGTACGCTTATTTGAGTTATAAAGCGTATAAACCTGTCTTTATGTTAAGTTATTGGAATTCCAGTCCTTGTAATATGTGATAATTAGTTTTTCTTCCATCCATTTCGCCGAGAGCTGTTTGGAACCCATGCATAGGAGTCAAACCCATAATTATAAATCTTACTTTATTACACTATATGGGTAAATAAAAGATGCTATTACAATTACAGATAACCATATGTTGCAATTACGTCATATCCGCATTGCCAGTGCCACCTGTCGGCGCTTGACGGATTCAATGTTTAAAGGCCGAGCTATAATATAGCTAGATATAGTCTTGTGTCTATTTGTAATAATTTAGTTAGAAAGTGAGGATTTAATGGCCCTATTGAGGATGATGGTCATACCTCTCCGTCACATATAATATCATTGCCATACCTATTGCCGGGAAAGGTGAATTTCCATTTCACTTTTTACTTAACACTGCCACTGCTTCTCAAAACCTATGGCACTATTCAAAACATAAGTATTAGACTTATAATTATGGCTTACGTTAGTCCCAGATTAAACATTCAATTTCAAAACGATAACTAAACACATATATTGTATTAATTATTATCTAAATAACACCTTTATTATACGGAATGTTACAATTAGAGTAGCCAATTACACCATCGGGTGTACATTTTAATAATCAGTGTAAAAATCTTGTAATTTACAAACAACAGGACCAGTTCGTGAGCTGCTAGATGCGGGATTAACGGCTGTGAGGGGCAAATGAAATTATTTCTGCCCTATCCGCCATCTTCATTCCGCGGTGCTGCTAGGGTTGTACACAACATATTACTTATAACGAATTAAAATACCTATGTATTGGGACATTTACTTTGGTTAGTATCAGCTCTGTTTATGAACTTTCCCAGTTAGGGATAAGATCATTGTCTACAACGTGAGCCTTGAGCGGTTTGTTGATTTTTTTCAAATCTTCTAGAAGATAATGAAAAATTCTGAAAGCCGCAGATTTTCTCACGATGTTTGCCTTCTACGTTTAAAGACGGATCTTCCACCGACCGATGATTAAACTAAAACTATAGTCTTGATAGACGACAACAGAGTATAAAAGACCAAAAATGGTCGAAGTAACTCTAGGCGTTCAAACCAATATAATAATAGGTTCGATCATTCTGTTATTAATACTACGCCGTGGACTAGATTGATCAGGAGATTTGATTTTATTGATTTCTCTCTCGATTTTTTCTACTTCTCTGTCGCTGATGCAACGTGCTATAAATCTGGAGACCATCACCGATAATAGTCTTTTACAGTTTCTGTGCTCTAAAGCTCTAAAAAAAGTCTTCTTACAGTTTGTAGATACCGATAGACCAATAGAGCGATGGATACCCAGCTCTAATTACGCGCTGGTTTTGATCTTTTCCAGTGTGACAGGTACTGACAACGCAAGAATGGATGAAACCAAAGCTTTAATCAACATTGATTCAAAAGTGCCACTATTGTAACCCAACGTAACGGCCCTATTGGGTGCACGGATAATTACTTACCATCAGACGCACCCGGGTTTTCTTTGCCTCTTGTATAAAAAAGACTTAAGTAGATAAAACTATCACGAATCAGCTTCCCGTCCCTAAAACCAATTTATTTCACAGTAAACAATAACCGCCAATGCGCGTGCTCAGCCGAGTGCCTGCCCTGCCGACAATTTGTTCCGCGATCATACCAAGATCTCTTTATATCGACTGGCCGACGCTGCTCCGCTAAATTGGACTAACTGTACTACACAATAACATTGTAAATATTTGTAACCTTTTAAAAATAACTAGACCAGTTAATCTCTACTGAGGAAATGAGTTTACAGAAATTAAGTTCTATAAATAGTTTGATAGGTTTTTTCGTACCGCTAGGCTGATGACGGTAATTATTTCGTCTTCTCAAGACTTTTACGTGTGTGTATCTGTGTACTTTAGCACTTACCTACTTAGTTTATTCCTTTATTGATTTTTTATGATTTACTGTTTGGAGACCGCCCATATGGATCATCTCTGCAGAAGTTGATACCTACTCCAAGAGACGAGTGCATGAAACATCGAGTTTAACAACTTTTTCTAAAGATTAACGATATAAAATAAATTCGTCTGATCAACGAACACATAGGCCGTTAACTACATCTTATGAGAAAAGAGACTTTATTTGTTTTACGTATTAAAGTAATGGAATTAAATCATTGTTAAGAAATTGGAGTTACTCAAGTGATACTCTGTAACTCTAAATAAATGCCTTAAATAGGATTCTCAATCAAAGATTTTAGGGTTTACCTATTTATATAAATTTAATACTAATATTATGAACGTGAAAGTTTGTGAGGATGTATGGATGTATGGATGTTTGTTGCTCTTTCACGCAAAAACTATTGAACCGATTGCTATGAAGCTTGGTATGTAAGCTGGAAATCTGGATTAACATATAGGCTACTTTTTATCCCGATATTCCCACGGCATCGGGACTTACGCGGGTGAAACCACGGGGCGCAGCTAGTAATATAAAAATAAAAAAATGTAACGCCTGGTATAATCATGTACCTTCACGTTTCGACAAACATGTGTCGAAGTGAACCGTTTCAAAACTGATTAAGCTATTTGAAATATATATTTAATTGCTCTTAGGCCATTAAAACTGTACTTCATTATATTCCTAACTAGTTTAGTGATAGGCCAAGAAACTAAACCAATTAAATTATCGTGACAAAATAGTCTTTATTTATAAGAACAAGAAGGTTTAAAATTGATAACAGTAAAGAAATAAACAATTAAAGAAATACTCACGTATGTTTTTCGGGGATACCTGACCAGTTTCGGACCCGACGGGGGCTAGAAGCGAAGCGTCCTGTCACGACAGTGAAAGTTGTCTTACTACTATTAATAGTACATCAAAATAAATAATATATTTATTATATTAATAAACATGATAATATTTTTAATAAAATATGAATACCATTCATGATAGTTTTTATTCTAATTAAAGAAATGCTGAAATTAACACAAAAATAAACAAAATTGAAATGAAGTGAACCTTGCTGAAAAAAACATAAGTTTCTATTTGACAATTTGGAATTTCGATTTATAAAGCGTTGATGTTTAATAAATATACACAGTTGTACTCACCTGTGTACGTCACGAACGTCCGACTAGTTTCGGGTAAAATAGGGACCCTTTAGCAAGAGGTGAAGCGACGTGCTGCATCAATAAATACCACTGATAGTAGTTTTTATTGTGACGCAATTAAAATTCAGTTCAGAAATAATTCATGTTAGAGCAGCTTTAAGTACCACACCAGACCTATTTACCCGTACATATTATTGACAATACATTTAGAGAACAAATATTTATATCCTACAATTCTAACTAACCTAACATCTAACACCCCATTAAAGATAAAAGATATGACCAGATGTGTTCCGGCCTTCGTTACACTAAATGGGGTTTTGTCACGAAGACCTGGCCAAATTTATGATGGTCCTCTACCCTTGTTCAGATGAGAATGGCAGATTGTACTGTATTACTATCTCTTGGGTGATCTGTAGTGGCTATTAACTAGTATGGATTTAGGTGGTGCTAAATGGATACTGTGAATTTGTTTCAATATATAACTGTTTATATAGTATTCAATATATAACACAAAATCACGAACCTGTAGCCATCTTTATCAGAGGCTTTGTAAGTGGTAGCCAAAGAGAAGGCGCATCCAAGTGTACCAAAGCGTTTGTTATTTTTTTTAAATATTCTGCTTTCTAGTTTCAGAGGTAGATGAAAGGTTTTTTAAACTTTCGCGTTCCATGATATAATTATGTATTTCCAAGGGAATTAACGCGATCACGGAAAGGTACTGCATACCTCTGAATTGCCTGACGTTTCGACCAGGTTGCACTGGCCGTGGTCACAGGCTAACTGACTCAGCATACATAATTATAGATAAAAAGCTCCCATCGGATCCGGAACTAGACGAGCATCCCCAAAACACACACGCGAGATAAAATCTCTCTTATCTGTAGGTAATACATATGAATACCGCTCGAGAAACCTCAATAGCGTCCGGTGTGTCGTGTTCTGCGTGATCGCAATTCATTCTGACACTTCGATGTGATCCATGCTTTAAAACACACACACATTCTTGCTGCGAAATGACGCAATATGGGGTTTAATCTACCAACCCTTGACAGGGCCACCATTATACACCATTTCTGGCGAGCTCAGCTTCTTGGAAGAGAATGATTCCTTCCTTCGTTTCGAGAAGCGTGCGAAAGATACTACACCGCCTTCCCTGACCTGGTAATCGGTTATAGGTAAAAATAAAAAAATCCCTACCGTTACCTAAAGACCAGCTAGGTGATTTTTACAGAAGTTTTTTCTTCGCAGCATCGAGGAGCCACTGTTCTTATGCCTTACCTGCTCTGAGATAATCTTATAATGAGGCTATCTCAGAATGAGGTCTGTGACTAATCAGGTTCAGGCGTTTCCGACCGAATCTAGAAATAGAGAACCCATAACTTAACAGGAACGTTGTCCAGTAATTTTATCAGAGGTTTTCTTTCTTACAATCCCGGAATCCACCGCTCAATGCCTTTTATTAAGTAAACCATCTGTTCTATTCATTAATCTGTAACAAAACCAACGTTTTATTAATCGATTCGTTACCAATCGGGTCCCAACACTACTTACCATAAAGTAAGTAAGCCTTTTACAAACGACTGTTAGCTACTACAACCATTTGCCGGTAAGCTTTAGCAGTATTTAGCCTCCATTAAACATTTAGCCATGAGTATGTTCAGCTGGTGTGTAATAAAGAAGCTTTAATGATTATTAAATAAATGTAGCCTGCTCGAAATTATGTTTGTTGTTTAAAAAAAAGTCAATTTTCCTTTTTTAAAAAGTATCACAAACAAAATTTTCAGCTTTATAAATATAGTCTTAATTAATAATAATAATGTTTTAAATTCGAATGTAGGTTTGTTAATTAGTTTGTTTGTTTGATACGGTTTCACTACTCAACGCTACGCTACTCAACCGACCATCTGGAGTTTTTCCGTATACTAAAGTACGATTCACACCGAATGGGCCGCGCCGGAGTGCGTTTTAAGTACGGTGATGGAAATTGAAGTTTATATTTATTTTTGCATGGAACTTCTTGCCGCCGTGGGTGGTGGGATCCACCTATTTGCGCTCGGCTACCGAGGCGCGACTCGACGCGTTCCAGCGCGGCCCGTTCGGTGTGAATCGTACTTTAAGTTGTCTGAGGTAGAAACACTGACATCAAGTACCTTTCATCCAGAAAGAAGTACTGTTTTTGGGAATTAGTAAAAAGAATTTAAGACGATCGTCTGGCTTAAAGTAAAGCTCCGAAAAAAAGCTGGGCTTAGTGTAAATATCGTTTAGAAGCGTTTTTAACACGTTGAACATTTAAAACAATGTTGTAGAGAGTTGTAACCTGCAGATATATCCTTCAACATGAGTCGGCCAGCTAGGGAACTACCTCAAAAAGACCGAGGCACACAGCATCATCAGCTTAATTTGTGTATCTGCTGGTGAACACAGTGAACAGAACTTCTAAGCTATTAAAAAAAATGTATTGCCAGGGTCTATTGATACTCATCGGTAACCATTTACCATAATAAGTCATTTGACAAACGGGGGTATTTGTTGGCCATCTATAGTGTACCAGCTTGAGATCTCAGCTACCGCTGCGATATACTCAAAGCCGATAAACCTTAAATTTCGCCATTTCGCACGCACTCGTATATAAATAGAAAGAAACAGAGAGAGAAAGTCGCATGGCAAAACGCCTTTTTCTAACGTGACGATTTCAATCAGTCAACTTTTACCGCAAGCCGCGTTAAGGAATTTCGGTCCAAAAATTTAAGTCGTCAATGTGATTGTCATTGTTATGTTTATTTGTACAAGACTAATTCTGTAACTCATTTTCATTTCAGATCTGTGGCAATTAACTGACCAGAAACAAGACGGTAAGCATTTAATTTTTAGTAACACAGATAAAGAATTATGCAGCGATATTTGAAATTTCGCAATTCATTTTACATTTACAAACACGTGTTATATAATTAAGTAACACTTCTAGTTTTTTTATTTTTTATTTTAGCACGTCAGAATGACCTCAACCTGGCTAATGGTAAACTAGATGTGTATTCCGATATACACTGAGAGCACTGTAAGGTATGACGTCAATTTAGTATACTGCGAAGCCATTCCTTTATAGTTAGCTATACTGGTTACTGTTTAAAATGGAACGCAGTCCAGTAAACTGTCAGTTGCCAATTCAAGTCAATTGTCAAATCGTAAAAGTGTCATAGTAAAAGTGATAGTGTGACAGCCATGTGACAGCTGAGAGCACCTTACCTCGAAATCTCCAGTGCTCACAGTACAAAAATGGCGACGTTTATGACGTCATATATTTCCCTACGATGCTGCGGTATATACTGTCAGTCTATAACGGAAGGAATTTCTCCCCACTACGAGCACTGAACGGTGCTCGCAGTGTTCGGAACATACCCTAGATTGAAGGCCACCATTATAGATACGCATGATATCATAATGGTGGTCCTCTTTAAGATGTCTTTTCATGGCCCGCTTATAAGACTCTGGGCTATAGGTCGAAAGGAACACGTGTGCTTGTAATAACGGTGTGGTAAAGAAAGGAGGTGTAGATCCGTTCGGTCCTCGTTGGGATTTTTTGTACTGTATGGGGGGTGACAGCTTATGATTGACTCGTGGCATAGCACTTCGATACGAATTCAAAAACTTTTATAGTAAACATGTCGTAACTTGAATACAAAAAGCATTTTTTTACTAATAACTTTTGCTCGTATCGTTCGGCCCGTTTTCGCCTTTTTTTACCAATTATTCCGGGGCCTGTCGTGTGGTCCGATTCAAACCCGTCGTATTCGTCGTTTTTTTAACCTTAGTCAGACTTCTGTTTAACAAAAAAAACTTAAACACCTTGTAACGGAGCATTGTCTCCTGTGGATTCTAGTGGGAGAGGCATGCTTCGGCACGTATGGGCCGGCTCGACCCGAGTGGTACCACGGCCTTACAGAAAACCGGCAGTGAAGCAATGCTGTGTTGTATTTTGTCAAGTGAGAGAGGTTACCGTAGGCCCTAAACCTTCCCTCTCCCCATCTTCCCCCCCCCCCAATTCGCCCTGTTCCCCCCTTCAGCTACTCCAACCTTAAAGGCCGGTAACGCACTTGTGACTCTTGCAGGTGCCCATGGGCGGCGGTAGTCACCTACCATCAGGTGACCCGTCTACTCGTTTGCACCAGATCCCATAAAAAAAAAATTGGTTGCCTGTAAAGTCGGTATACGGGCGAAAGTTTTACGTGACAACGACTTTGAGTGGTAAAATAATTTTAATGTGAATATTCATTCGTATAGTAGGAAGAAGGATGAAATAATAGTAACAATTTAAAACATTTATTTATACAAAGAATTATATTTAAAACGCGTGCCTCTCACTCGCTCTCATTGTGAGCGCATAACGTGAGGGGAGCGTAACGCAGTTTCTTGAAGTGTCACCCGGCAAACCAATTTATAAGACGTTGTCACGTCAAAAATTAATGCCTTTATACCTCTTCAGCGTTAGCCCCGGAGAGGTGATGATATATCGTTATCAATTTTGTGGACATTTTGGGTTACATAGTTTTTTATTGCAATAATTACATCTGTCAGACATATTATTATACCACATCAAATGCATTTTAGATATCTTTCCCCTAATGCAATTCTAGCGTTTTCTTTCTATCTCCTCTTTATAATGTTCATTACATAGCAACTTTTTTGAAAGTATTTACTCATTAGGTACCACACATTTTATCTGTTTCAAATTAAGTAGTTTTCAATTCGAGATATAAACAAAGAAACCGTCCGCCTTTATTAGCTCTTAATTCTTAACTGACTAGAAAACAACTATGTTCTGTAGCAACGCGTGTTAGCTAATGATCATGGTCCTTCCATGTATGTTCTTGGCCCTAGCGCCTTGCCTAAAGTACCTTAATTGGCTTAATTATGAACTTGCCTAACAGTGACGTAGCAATATTCATGATGATCTGCACACAACAATGCCCGACACATAGAATATAATAAACTTTATTATACACCAGTTAATATTGCTTAAAGTAAGTTTACAAAAATTTATATGAACCAAGGGTGGCCTTATCGCTAAAAGCAATTTCTTCCTGGCAACCTTGGGATGGAAAAATAATGAACAGAAATATCAAAACATGTTAGGCTTAAAACTAGTAAATGATACCTATAAACATATACAATATAATTAGATAGCACATAGCCCGATTTTACTTGTTATTATTCATATTGTCCGGGCATTATAAATAGTGCAATGTTTAATCACTTGGTCCATAACATATATATTTACGCTTGTGTATCACCAAAGTGGTAAACAAGATTTTTTTTGGTTCACAGGATTAAACGCCAGTGCCGTATTGATATCTCACGGGCACTTTTTCCATACTTCGAGCTGATTATTAGAATTTTCTCACAGTAAAAAAAAAAACAATTAAAATTGATAGGATCTGCCTGCCTACTTATGCACCACTTGAAGAAACGGACGAACGTTACTTATTCGATACGAATTTTATAACGATTTACAAATCGATTCGTTACCAATCGGATCCCAACACTAGTAACCATTAAGTAAGCCGTTTATAAACTCACTGTGAGTTACTGCAACCATTTGCAAGTACGCTTTAGCAAGCATTAGGCAGTCTTTAGCTTCCATTTAATATTAAACATAGTACTTCAGTAGGTTTAAGTCATGTGTAATTTAGAGCCATAACGATTATGCCTACACAACGTATGATTATCTTTCTAAAAAAGGACAGCCTACTTCAAATCATGCCAGTCTTTAGTTAAACCTTCATTAGTTATTTTGACACCCTTGTTAAAAATATTATAATTTTTTTTGGACCTTACTATGTACAGCCGGCACCTCCTCCTGCTTTTTTTTAAGTCAGTTCAAGTCGCCACCAGCCGAAATATTAGTTCTGATGTTTCACATCCGATTTCGACGTCCAGTTGCTCTACTTATTTGCTGTTTTATTATGTTTTTATAACGTTGGCAACATAAGGGACGTATACCATAGTTTTTATTTTTAGTTTAAAATTTAAATTTAATTAAAATTCATTTGTACCCTGGCAAAGCCTTTCTTTGAAGTTGAAGTTTCTTTGTTTGTTTGTTTGTTACGCGTTCATACCTTAACTACTCAACTGATCGTCATGAAATTTTGCATACACATTGTCAGGGATACAGAAAAGAACATAACCTTTCATAATGAATAAAGACCTGCTGTCCCCGAGAGATAGCAAAATAAACTTTAAACACTTATAAATAACTGGCAGCTAGATAAAAACGTTCAAACCCCATTTCACCCGGGTAATGTGATTCTCAAATGGTGAAAGAATTTTTCAAAAAAATCCAGTGTTTATGAAAATTACCCTTCACAAAAACACTTTCTTTATAACATTAGTAGAGATTTATAATTTACTAGCGGCTCAGCTCTGAACTGTTTGATCCCTAATTAACTGAATAAGACATATTATAGGACTTGCGTGTTTCCCTTAAACATTTCAACTCGTGAATATTTTAAAAACAACATGACAGGATACACTATTGCATGGCACGAACGACAGAACACTTGTACTTAGGTACTAATGAAACATAAATGTCAGTGTATTATACATTAACCCAGCTGTTATTACAATAAAATAAACGTTACTATGATGGCGATACTGGAAGTAATTAACGTGCGAAAACACATATTACTGAGTGCCTTGTAAACAAAACTGTCGATCAACTTTTTGTAGCTGGTTATTCCTTTTTAATCGGCTCCAAAGGGGAGGAGATTCTCAATTCGAATAACTTTTTTGTGTGTGTGTGTGTGTGTAATGACGTTTTCAATAATTCTTGAATTGTTTGTACTCAAGGTTGGTCCCATTGTCTTTAAAAAAAAAAAAAATATTTGAATTAAATATTCCAGCTATAAGGGTGGAAAATTAAGCGATGAAGGATATAGCTTATTACAATTTATCATGATTTAGGCGCACACGCAAGTTTGCAAATAGTAAATCCCACTAATATTATGAATGTGAAAGTTTGGATGGATGAATGGATGGATGGATGTTTGTTACTCTTTCACGCAAAAACCACTGAACCGATTGCGATGAAACTTGGAATGTAAATAGGTAGACACCTGGATTAACGCATAGGCTACTTTTTATCCCGATATTCTCACGGGATCGGGACTTACGCGTGTTAAAATAAATCATTTCCTTAAAGTTGCGATTGTTTACCGTCCGACTACTTAAAGATTTTTAGTTTCAGCTTTAACCGGTTCTTAACATAAACAGAATTTAAATGATTCTAGAGATCTGGCCAACGTTAGTGCAGAAACACTATATTACGCAAATGAAGTTATTTTTTTACGTGAGGTGAAAACAGGCAAGGCAGCTTACTACTGTATAGTAAGCTATTCACTTCCAAACGCACTGTAGTTAAAACTGTAATAAATAAAAGTTACAAGAAAGTACTTGTTCTTGTGAATCTAATTTGATATCTCTACTCTAAATCCCTCACCCCTATTAAGTGCATAATATTGACACAAAGAGTCGTTTAAATTTCATGCAAACTATCGTAGAAAAACTTTTGAGCGCTTACTTTTATTTGATGCATTTTATTACGTCGTTTATTTAATTTTAACGTTATTTTTACCAACTTCAAGGCGTCCGATCAACTAGAAAATTTGCACAGGTATCGACGACAAAAAAATAGGAAAATAAATTATTACTTAAAAAAATAAAAAAAAAAACAAATTCGATTGTAGAAGCGTGGGGTCCTTAACATCAAATGTTACAAACAGTTCATTGGAAGCTGTTTATAAAAGTATAGTTATTATAAAAATACTGTAAAAAGCCCCCCAAAACACGCTTTTTACAATAATTTTTTTTTAACCTCCGACGCAGAAAGGAGGACTTATAAATTTAACGTATGTATCTGTGTATTTGTGTATATATGTATGTGGCATCATAGCTTCTAAACCGATGTTTTGTTTAAAAGTGTTCTTAACTATCCAAGAAAGTCTGTTCATCCGTTCGAAAATCTTCAGCTCTTTTTTAATTGTTCAAGGGATTTTTGAGCCAGGTGTATTTTTAATTTTTAATCTATGCTTGTCTTTCCCACGGTTCGTCACCCCACCTGGGCTAAGCGGTAGGGTGGTATGTCGGACTCGAACCGACTAAAACCACACGATGTTCCGTCACAGTCCATATTACCAGGACCTCAGGTGTACCCTTACAAGGAAATCCCTGTGAAAACCTATGCTTGTCTACTTTTTAGTTCGATTAAAGTATATTTATTTTTATTTAAACTACTCTTAACGCAACATTATAAATTATTATGCTAATATAAGCAAAGTTAGATGCAATACATTTTTGAAGTCAACAAATGAACATTCTTAATTAAATGCTTGTGAAACTATGCATTTCAAACCTTTCAGCCTTTAGATAGCAGATCATAATCATAATTAATTTCTACTAGTTCCTTATATCTTACCAGTACATCTTCACGCCTTACAGTAAACGCGACAATACTGGATTCAATAACCAAAGTAGCCAAGTTTAATCTGACCATTGCATAGTAATTGGAGCAAAGGTCAAGATATGCCTGGCCATTAAACCATTGTAGTCTACTGGCATTTAGGTCTTACGACATTCTGACATTAAGAACATAAGCGAAATATATTGAAATGGTTTAAATATCAGTAACGGTAGCGTAAGAAAAGGCTTTCGAGAAACACGAATTGAATGGTTATCTTTTGATTCTATGATTTATGGCTATTGTTTTTGCTTAACATGTTAAGCTTACAAATGGCAATGGGTACGGCAAATAGTAAAATGAGATGTAGGTTTGTGCAGCAAGCGGTCTTATCACATAGATCTATTCACATTTATTTCCGTTATTTTATGAAGTGAAACTTATTTAAAATCGTGTGATTTATTTAAGATCTTATTTAAGATCGAATTTGAAATTCGATGAAACGGAAGCATCACGATAAAGTTCCTAGAATCTTTGTCTTTGCGCCTGCGTACTATATATCAATATCAACTTGGTGCAATTTTTGTGCATTTGCGTATTAAATTTATTTTAGTTTTTTTTTTCTATATTTCACTTATACTTAATTGATTCTTTACAAATTTACATTTAAATCCAACCTTAACCTATATTGGAAACGACGTATTGTTTGTTTTGAAAATTATTTACAGTTGTAACTGGACTTCAGGTTTGTTACTGCTACTGTGTTATTATTAAGGCCATTCTTTATATATCTTGATGTCTATATCTGTACCTATTGAATAAAAAATTAAATTTATTAACATTAGTAAATTATTTGTGTTGATTTTACTTTTTATTTCTCATTCTCTTGTAGGCTCCTTTTCTGAAGTTTCACTTCTGCCGTGTGTGAATTGCACACACACACACTTTTTTTTCACGACTTTTATATAATTATTAGATGTGTAACGGAACTTAATAGCGATAATATTACAAGGTTCAATACCCTTTTTGGTTATCGATATTTCGATCGGAGAACAAAAATAAAAATAATGAAGACCAAGTGTAGGTGGTTGTGTCGCCGAGGTTTTACCAGCCCACCTGTGACCACGATAGGTGCAATTCGATGAAAAAAAATTAAAATACACCCCATTCAAAAATCCCTTCAACGATTAGAAAATAACTGATGATCTTCAAACGGCTTCAAAGATTTTCTTCAATTATAGCTAAAAGCACTCAGGTCAAACCACCAATCAAACAAAAAAAAACTAAATTCAAAGCGGTCCATCCAATTTAGGAGCTAAGATGCCACAGACAGGTTCACAGACACACACTTAAAACTTATAACACCCCTTCTTGATACGTCGGCGATTAAAAACGAGTATAAGACATAATTACACCTACACTTTACACAGAAGCAGTACGTTGTATATTTTACTACTTAAGCCTTCATGCTATCGGTTAAATAAGTGTATTATGTACATATCATATTATTATTATTATTTCTCTTTATTAAACTTAAAAGTCATAAATTACATTTTTAAATATGTACAAACAAAATATATATTTAAAAATATTAAAAATAGTAGACCACCGACATCGGGTACAGGGACCAAGATACCGGTGTTTAGGGCTCCAAAGACAGGAACTTCCTAACTATAAGGGCCGTGTCGAGGAGAACTGCCTTCTGCATCAGTCCCTTGATCCAGCCGTCTAACGCGAGCCTCTTAAGGTGTTGATCGAGGCTCTTGGCTATTAATTATTATTGTTTTAATATCTCATACAAAACGCTCATCGAACCAACATTACATGCATGGATGGTAATAAAGGCGGGTGTTCACTATGTTCGTGAATCAACGGCGCTCCAAGGGTAACAAGTGTTTTTTTTTTTTTTTTGTTTTGATTGTGGCATAACTGACAGCAAAACCTACCGTGTAATGGCACCTTATAACGAACTAGCTTGGTAAACAAATCTTGAAACTCAATTTTAACCTACTACTAATTATCGTATCGACATGAAACTTTGTATGTATATGTAGTTTGGGTAATCATGCTATAATTGGCGTCTTAGAGCTTGGATCTGATGATGTAGCCAGGAGGTGGGGAGTTGAACTTAGTGGCTCCTAGTAAAGCTCTCAAACCTTTGCTCATATTATTCGTTTTGACGAGTCCAACTGATTGGGCTTGGTAACAAATGGTCTGATGATGAAGCCAGGAGTGGATAGTGGCCTTTATAGCATGTTTTTGAAGTTATACTTCTTTTGGCGCGTTATGGAAAAATGATGAAAGTAAATTTTTACGATGCGCGCACACCGTCACGAAAAACCGACACCCTGAAGTTAGCTAGTCATCATTTTAGTTTTTCAAAAAAGTTACCAACTTCATGATAGTGATTAAAATGGTTTTTACACATTACTTTGAGACTTTGAGTACGTTTGTAGAATTTGAAGTTAGTTGACGTTATTTATGTCAATTTACTGTGATTATAAGTGATAAAAATGGATTTTACATATTACTTTGAGTACGTTTGTAGAATTTGAGGTTAGTTGACGGTATGTATTATTTATTATGATATTTAAATAAACTTTAAAATAAATAAATAAATAAACTTTATTTAACTAGAATAGCTTCTTACGTGCGTACACACAAACTTTTTTTTTTAGTTTTACTAAACTATAATGATTGTTTTCATGGCCTTAATCTTGAGAAACGTTAAAGCGTATTCAACATTACGCTACGAACCTTAGAAGGAACTACAAGGAACGCCTAGTGTTTTTTTTTCTATTAAAATGCCAATGAATTCTGTTATCAGCAATCTCACCACTATTGCCATAAACTATCAAAATAGCTAAATAACAGTAACTGCTATGTTTATCGTACCTTAATCAACACTCAAGTGATTGTTATCAACTTATAATGCGTGACCAGCCTTTTATCATCCCCTTATTATCAACGGACCAATAGCGTAACGCTACCGGTACAGTCATAATAATGTCTATTTACTCATTTTTATTAAATAGTGAATTGTTGGCCCTATTTTTTAACAAAATAAATAAATACGAGTTTTTGATGTGTGACAACAATGTTGTAAACTTACCTCTAAACAACATTCCGTTTAATCATCACATGCGAAAGGGCTATAATAAGATGATTAATGATGATTTAAACGATTAAGAAACAAGGGACTGGTTAATAGCCGGTATTATTATGTTTACTTTTATTAAATTAATCAATAAAGAGGTAATTTATAATATTGAAAAATCCTTATAAGGCTTTAACGTAAATTGATTATTTATTTAATACAGTTGACATATCAACGACACAACACCTTGCTATTTTGTACTTTCGTGGTCGCTCAGAGGTTGAATTTCGACATTAATTCTTTTATTTTTTGTGGCTAAAATATAATAATTAATAACTAATATGATATATAATGGCCTACATTAACTATTTATTGTTATTTGTTAAAAATATTTAAACAACAATCTTTTATTTGGATTAAATTTCTTATTGATATTGAAAAATATAAATAAACCCAAACACGAGGTAGCTGCTGTCAACTGTCTACGATTTTTTTTTCTTTTTTTTTTTTAAGACAACTCCCATTAGGCATTAGGAATTACTTATGTGTGGCGGGGGACTTTACAAACATACAAACAACGAACACAAAGAACACCCAGATTCGGGTGGGAATCGAACCTACGATCTATGGCATAGCAGTCAGGGTCACTAACCCCTAGGCCAACAGGCCAGTCAATTCCCTCAACTAGCTTCCTTCTCAGTCATTAGATCAACTACAGACCTCCAAGCTTTAATAAAATCGGTTCACAGATGAAAACTCAGTGGGTGAACAATCATTAATTGCCCGTTTTATCCTTTGGGTTTAATGGAACGAAGTTCCTTATGGGCGTTGAGGAGGGGTACCCTAGCCGGCAAAAAACGTCCGTTACGTTAAAAAAAAGCGTAAGTATTTTATGTATAGCCTATGTATGATGGCTATACAGTGTCTAATGTATAGTCTACATGTAATAGTGTATAGTCTACAAAATAAAGGTGATTAGATCATTTTGTAGAGTAGTGTTTTTGATTTTTATCGTCAAAAAAATTATATTAAAAAATGTATACCCGAATAATTATTTCCTTTATACCTCGAATAGAACTTGAAATTAAATATTTTATAATAAGGAACTTCGTTCCTATCTGGTGTCCCACGACACCACACAGTTTTTTTTTTTAATTTAAACAGGACCAACTTCGAAGTATATCCTATAGAATTAATAAAGAATTATCAAAATGTACCCTGTTAAAAGTTATGCGTAGTCAAAAATTAACCAATTTAATGTAGAGGTTGACTTACTCCGTCTTTTCGTCGGTTATAAACGTAACCAGTTCTTCACACTACACAATCGCACTTTAAGCACTATAAAATTGTTAAGTTATAGTGTACTTTGAGCACTGTTATATTAGTTAAAGGGTAACCTTTACAAGAATATAACTTTTATTAATGTGTTTTCTCAGCTGTTTTCTAATTATTACTGTTAATTATCGTTGTTTTAAGCGCTGAATACACTATTGAATATCAACGTACAAATGAGTTTCAATTTAGGAAGCGCTAATAGTGACTTCAAGTGCTAAGCGCCAACAATTTTGTCGTTTACATTCAGTATTAAGCGATAACTCGAAGCATTTATTACCGCAAACCGCATTGTAATTAAGCTCTATTAAGCATCCAAACACATCAACAAAGTGAGAAATAACACTATTACATGAATTCAAGATAAACGTACCATTATCACAAAATTCAACATCGTAGCTAACATTTTGTGGTGATAAAATATGTTGTAAATAACTTGAAAAATCAGATAAGAGAACATTAAGGCGAGCTGTATCTTGAATCGCTTAATTAAACGGCACTAAATCTGTCTTTTGGATATTCTGTGGGGCATTACGAGGCTTTCCTCCAAGACTGTGCGTTTAAACCCTTATCTGAGACACATTATATCACTAATAGTGGCTAGTTTATGTTAACCAATGAGCTAGGAAATGGCAGTGCTTGATGCGGATTGATCGGGTGTATTATTATAGATAACTACATGGAAAGTTCTAGACTATTGCAGGTAAGGCTGCATTGGGTACTTAAGTAAAACTTTAATATGTCATTTATGACTTATTACATGATGATGATGATCTGGACGCAGTCTGGTACTGCCAAAAGCTGTCGACTGCACAATTAATCATACTTAATAAATTTGGGTGAAATCAAATTACCTTCATATTTTACGAAGTGTTAATTACTATTACTAACTAGGTGTACTAATACTAGTCTAGTCTATTCGTATTAATTTGCTATTTGCCAGTCTGTACCAGAGAGGGAAATTGACACAAATGTTATTCACTTTAAACCTGAAACGATTTCAAAGAGCAAATTGCGGAGCCATCTTTTTAACAAACATTTAATTTAGCCAGAGTCAACAATAAAATCTTCATGCGGAGTGAAGGGTTATGTTCATGCGTGGCTTTACATCGGTTTCTTAGTAAAGAAATCTCGAATGACTTGCTGAATAGCATTCTTGGTGTAATCCGAAACGAAAAGATGGTATAAGAGGCTCCCAAAGTCAACCTATAACTTTCCAGATCATTTAACAATAAAATCCTGTTAGGAAATCTGGAAAACAGATGAATTTGACGGATTAAAGACGGCTGTTAATACCTATAATAATATATAATATACAAAGGTTGTCTGGAAGAGATCGCCGTGAGCGATAAGACCGCCAATTGATACACCTGAAGGTTTACATTGTTTTTGGATTGTATCTCAAAAGGTGTACAATAAAGAGATAAATAAATAAATAAATGATAATGGTTTATTGAATGCCCACAAAAAATAAACAAAACTTATAACAAACTAGAATATTATGTATATAGAATATAATGGATTTCTTGCCCACCCTCTCAGAATATAATAACACAATCATATACATAATACTGCATTTGACAACAAAAGATCAGACGCACCTAGCTAAAACTAATTTCTGTAATATTACTGCCCAAACGAACCAAACTCCATACCGAGAAATAACTTACCACACCTAAGTGACCTATTCACAAAACCCCTCCTAGCTCCTTGGCAATCGTTTCAAATGTGGTTCTCAGCCGGCGGACATAACTTACCGATCCGCGGATACTGCCTAATTTAGTTATTCTTACACTTTCATCCTAAATACGGACCAGATTGTTCCAAGATCGACGATTGTCTGCGTACGATTGTCGGTCTTATACCCATTTGTACCAATTCTCCTCAATTGACTATCGTTATCTTGTTTTATGGGCTTTCCTGGATAATCATAAAAGATCAATGCCTTTGGTGCCTTTTACATTCAAAGGCTACTGTTCAATTTATCGGATTTTAAATATGGATCTATAATGTGGGCGGACTCTTTGCATTAGAATATTTATTACTATTCATAAATATTCTAATGCAAAGAGTTTGTGTATTCTACCGATTTATGTGATATAGTAGAAGAGACGTGGAAGATCAACCTTCACCCATCTGATAATCAGATGAGACATATTTTTTTATCAAATATCTTTTATTTATAAACATGCCTATGATAGCTTGCCTATCGAAAGATGTTCATGGCTATTTTTAATTAAATTAATTTTAATCATTTTTTTTTATAACCTTCACTCTTTTGACAACCGAAAAAGTTTAATTTCAACTGAGAGTTTTCAACATAAAGAATATGCCTTGGTAGGCTTGCCTACTTATTTGCTTGCCAGGTAGCCAGGAACAAAAATAAGTAGGCAGGTATGTCTCATCTGATTATCAGATGGGTGAAGGTCGATCTTCCACGTCTCTTGGACTAATAGGGCTTATTTAAATCTTTGAGATGATGCTCAAAACTGTTGCATGCCTCCTCATAAAAGTTTGAAATCCCGAGAGTGGCTCACCTGGTGTTGAGAATGTCTATAAGCTATGGTGATGACTTACTTTGAGGTTGATCGACTGTGTTGTCAGCCATGTTAATTGAAATGAATAATCTTTAAAGTTTGTCAAGACGAACAGTACCGCAATCACTTGCTATATTAAAAAAATAAATTGAATTTACAACTTTACGACATAGTGTAAAGACATTGACTCACCGTGTTCCAACATAATTGATAGTAATAATTTATAAAATTTACAAGCTACTGTTTTGCTTAACATCATGCGAATTTCAGCTTGGTTTATAAATATTTAGAGTTGGTTTTTTATTTCGAGATAGGTTGCAGTTTTTTCTTTAGGTAATTCAACACTATGTTCGAGTATATTTAGCATAAATATAGGCTGTTCAGGAATATTGAATGCTCATTTGGAGTACTGCATTAAGCTTTTGACGATAGAAATAATAAAACAATTAATAAACTCTTATTTTCAATTCTTCTTCTTATTTTCTTATTTTCAAGTCAAAATACAAAAGCGTACAAAATTACAAATAAACAAAAAAATAAATAAAGTATAGCCGTTTTGCCGCTTGGTCTATACAACAAGAAATGACTTTCAGCCACATAGGGTAAAAGGAGTGGAAAACATTCGATAAACTCTCTTTTAAATACTTTTTTAGTAGGAACGTGCCCTCTTCGATTCCTTTACACCAGAAGAGGAGAATACAAATGGAGAAATACCTTATCTAGACCCATGTCCAGTATAAGCGTGAATTGGTTATATCTTAAGCAAAATAGACGCTACATCTTTGCTTTAAAGTCTCTCGCAGTATACATCAAATCCTCCTTCGAATGGGACTTAATGGACTAACGGAACAATAATTGACCTTGCATGTTGATGAAACCTATAAGTCTCCCGCAATTTTGATAGTCACTAATGGGGACTTGAGTAGTGCGTGAAACGCGTCATCTGAACAAAACCTTATGTTTGTAATGTATTGGGTTAAGTAAAACATTTGGGATAACTTGTTCACATAAATCACTGACAAAGCTTAAAAGGTCAACTAACTAGATAAGACTGACAGTATCACGACTCCCGTAGTCCTAGATTTCAATAAATGATTGATGGTATGGGCTTGTATTTAGGACTCACGATGGCGTCAGTCTCGTATCAGTATATTCAAAGTCAGAGGCAAATATCTTTATTTCATATAATTCTTTTAAAAATTGCTTGAAATCGTTATTTTTTAAACTAAACTAAACTAAATGATAGATCACCACAATTTCACCGCAACAAATAGGTTGCTTTGTCCGAAATAAAATTATTAACAATAAATAACAAATAATACTCGTAGTGTGTTACAAATAGTTAAGATGGCTATCTGCCAGTGTCAATCTATAACCACCCAAATAGTTGAGCCTTGTGATAAGGAACAAGGCAAACAATCTCACGGCCACTCTTTCAATACCAGATTATTGGTAAAGATATTATTAATTATATATATTAATATAGGAAGCCACTGAACCTTTATCGCATGAAAAAGTACAGTGTATTCACACTGTACTTTTTTTAAATTTAACCGAAATGTATCATATGGTTCACGTGACTTTAATTTAAAACATCCCCGACTCAAACATCTCAAATACGTTTAGGAAAAAGGTGACGATCTTCGAACGGCAGAACAAATTTTCCTGAACTTTCTGAACTCCTGAACAGCTCAGAACTTTCTCGATCAAGTCACCTTTCAAACAAAAAAAGTGTGTGTGTGTGTGTGCAATTCACACACGGCAGAAGTGAAACTTCAGAATAGAAGCCTACGAGAGAATGAGAAATAAAAAGTAAAATCAACACAAATAATTTACTAATGTCAATAAATTTAATTTTAGAAAATTTATTTAAAAGTTGTTGGTCAAATTAACACAGATGTGTTAAATAATTAACATAAATTTTAATACGCAAATGCACAAAAATGATACACGTGAATGATACACCACGTTGAGTGTGACGCATTTGAGGCTTCATAGTACGCAGGCGCAAAGACAAAGATTATAGGAAATAGTTGTATTCTATCTCATTCTCTCGCAGGCTAAATCCTATTTATGAATATGTCTATATATATAATTGTCTCTTTTTGGTGTTGCTTTTCGTTTCATCGAATTTTCCAATCACAACGATACTAAAAAAGTCAGTTAAAAAAAAACAAAAAAGTTTAGGAGCAATGATGGCACAGACAGACACCCAGATATATACATGTACACATACATATACACAAAACTGTTATACGATGGCGATAAAAGTATACAATAAACTACCTATACAATTCCGGGAGTCAATGAATACATTTAACACGAAGCTTTATGTTTGGCTATGTGACAGATGTTTTTATTCAATTGATGATTATTTCAATTTTAAGGGATAGTAAATTATTTAGTTTCATTTTATGACACACTTATTATACTGTAATTTAATTTTTCTCTACAATCGAATCATGATCTTTTTAAATTATTCCATAACTATTATAATTTCACGAAATATGACGTCTCTATTTTAATATTGCAATAATGATAGTGTACTTAATTATTATGTTATTATTTTATTTAATTCTCAATGATATTGGGTTTTTTTAATAAGTGTGTATAAACTGCATGTTAAACATTTGCACAACTGAAAAGTTGAATATGGTGAAACTATTTTGTTTTATTATATCTGTCAAATAGAACATGGGTAATATTCTCGCAAATAAATACTTCATTCATTCATTCATTCATTCATTCATTCAGGTTAAACCTATAACATCCAACCTTTTGCGTCGGGTGCTATAAAAGAAAAACAAATGCCTCGTATTGTGTAAATACAGGCATTAATAGTGAAAATTTATGAAGTTAATGGTCGGTTCTGAGGTTATGATTTGTCTTATAGCCACGTGGTTCGACCACCTGTCCTAAACTACGTGAAATACGTGATATAATTTGAACTATCAAATGAGGTGTATTTTATTATGAATACGCTTAAAGTAGGTATACGCTTAGCTATGATAAGAGAGAAAAAGCATTTCGCTCTAGATTTCTTTACATAAGGCGTCCACTAGACGCTCATGCAAACGTCAATCATTACCAAAAGTCATGATTGACGGATGTTCGTTGGTGATTAATGAAATAGACATTAAAATCTCATCATGCAACCGTCAATCACCGTTTTGATTGCGGCAAAACTGATAGCAAAACCTACCGTGTAATAGGCGCCTTAGAAGAACGCGGTTAAATACAAAAAGAACTTTTAAGCTGTTTTCTTACTTCGCAAATATCTGTGGCAACCGTACTAAACGTAGTACTGCCCTTATGGTGGTATCCTGTAGGGTACTTCTAAAGTACCTATGTCAATTCTAGCACAGATCTGTTGTGGCCTATCTACCTTCTCAATTAGTTCTCATCGAGTTTCAAAAAATATTTTATTGCTAAACTCTCGGCCCACCCAGACGTCATACTAATGTACCTTTAAGAAAATTAAAGAAAAAAACACTTACAGCACCTTTCGCATTACCACAGTCACAATTTTTAACCGACTTCAAAAAAGGAGGAGGTTCTAAGTTCCACTGTATTTTTTTTTTAATATGTTCACCGATTACTCAAAGATGCCTGGACCGATTTAGAAAATTCTTCTTTTGTTTGAAAGGGTATACTTCCCAGGTGGTCCCATGGTCGTTAGGTCAAGATCTGATCATGGAATCCTGGAGAAATCTAGGGAACTCTTTAAAACACCTCTGCCTATCTTTTCGAGGATGTAGGCGATGGACCTTGACTTGAAGAAGGTGGCTGGCAGAGGATTGATGCGTACTGCCCAAGCCGGAGATCTTTGGCGCTCTTTGGGGAAAGCCTTTGTCCAGCAGATACGGCGATAGACTGATAATGACGATGATGATGAAATAAAATGAATAAAATCGTATTACTATTAGTAGTAATACATTTTATTCTAAACATAAACTATAGACCAGAAACAGGTTAAAACATAATCACCTATTGAAATACAAATGTAGTCACTAAAGTATAGTTTTGACCTTTTACTTTAGACGTATGCGACTAAAGATATAGCCAGATAAACCTACACGTGCCTATACAAACGACAATTAGTTACAAATAATTAGTATTTCAATAGGAATCATTAGAAAGGCAATACTTATTAGAAAGGAGCTTTACGCTAGTCCTTAGGCCGTTACATAAATATGCGACAAAGCTTGAGTCGGGAGCGTAATGGTCGAAGCGTGAGACTTGAGACTCAGAGTTTAGGAGTTCGAATTGGGGTTTTTTTTATAGGAAAAGCCAGTTTTAAACTAACTAAAATCATTATAATACCCTCCAATATATACAAATAAGATCGTCAATTGTTAAGAATTATATCTTGTTACTTGCGTTTATAATCACAAATTGAATATAATTTCATGAGTAAATACACCGCGATTATAACAGAATCAATTCTGTAGATCTCAATCAGCAATTACGACAAACTTGGAGAATTTAAACGCTTTGTCTGAGACTAATTGGACTAAATATCTGTTTGATTTATGATTTAGTATTAAGGTATTTGTATTATGACTCAGTTTTAAGCGCCACTGTCGCATGCCTAGACGATTTGTCGTATTGTCCCGTAATATGAGTGTGCAGTTCTCGATCGCTCGATTCTCTTCGTCAATAAGAGTTTTAATTTTGCCCTTATTATCGCCAGGGGCGCTGTCAGTGCATTTATGGACAGTTTTACGACATTAATAAATAAATAATCAACACATAGCGACATCTATGAATGTCATAATTTACATTTACATGTACTTGGTTAACATTAAAGCTTGCACTTTGTGAATTTTTTTTTGCCACAATGTTTCCTTTTCATAAACGGACAAATAAATAATAAAATACAATAATATTGAAAGGTATTAAGACGGTGTAGGGATTGCGGTAAGGACAGTAGATGAATGAGCCTGTTTGGTTACCCTCAGCAAAAAGATTTACGTTGTAAAGGAAATATATGTATGATCGTATATCGAATATGTTGGTCTAGTGGTTAGTGCACCTGACTCCTGAGTCAGAGGTCATGGGTTCGATTCTCAACCAGGACAAATAATTGTGTGATGAGCATGATCATTTGTTTTGGATCTGGGTGTAATTTATCTATATAAAGTATGTATTTAGAAATATATAAGTATGTTTATCAGCTGTCTGGTTACCATAGTACAGGCTCTGCCTAGTTTGGGATCAGACGGCCGTGTGTGTGTCAAGTTATTATTCTCTCACACGGATGGACTGGTTTCAATACTTTTATTTTATATTTGTCCGTTTTTATTGATATATAATAGGTGTAAAATGTACAGCCGTGTCGTACGTAACGCAGCCTTACTTTTGCTTGTTAATTAATTAACAATTTAAACATATTTATTTACTTAGAGAATATTAAATTTATAAGTATTTGTAATGTGCTCATCAATATCTTGTATTTGATACAAACATGTCATAATTATCTTAATTAAATTTTTTTCAAGGTCAGATATTTACGTGTAAATTCCACCATATTAATTTTAGTTCAAATTTATATAGCCCATGTCACCCGGACCATAATTACGAATCTATTAATAGCTCATTCATCAAAATCGATTCAGTAGTTTAAGCGCTACGGTGCAACATACTTAATTAAAAACAAACATAGGTACATAAACTGCTAAAATCATTACCCTTCCTTTTGGCTTTGCCGTAGTCGGTTAATAACAGACAATAAAATCAGACTAAACACTCGAGTTCTCAAAACAACTTAAATTAGGTACCGTTATGAATGAAACAAGCCATACGATCAAATAATTACCTTTATCGCAGTTCCCGCCATCAACATAGCTCGAGCATTTAATTATTCAGCCTAATTAAGTCTAGGCAGGCTTTTAGACCGAGTCACGAGCCAACACTAGCGAGCTATTACTGCATTACTGAGAAGCTAGACTTATGTAGCACATTATATTAATGTCATTATTCACAGCGCCATTGGTTCATACAAGGAAATAACATTGTTTTTGTAGTTATTCCAAATGACGATTATGAATCGGCTTCAAAATAGAAGCTACTCAATTTGGCTGATTTTTAAGTTTTTAAAAACTTTTCTGGTAATACCATCCACTTAGAGGAGAGCAAACCCTTATCTCTCTTTTCCGCTTGTAGCCTCGAAGAGCCAATCTTACTATGTGTTATCTACTAATCATCTTATCTGTTGGTTGTGCGTCCATGGATTCTGCGTCTAAGAAATCCAAATACAGTCTCGTCGGTCGGTCGCTCCCTTTACCACAACTGCAATACGTGAAGGCATTCGAGTCAAGCCTCTTCTTCGATACCTACCTCTTCAATAGCTGAAGTCGTGATCTACCGGAGGTTGTTTAATATATTTCTTATAAATAAATTAATATTACTATTTCTATTAATAAAAATATATTTTCCGAATGCAAACCCTACAGAGAGCTTTTCAATTACATACCTATCAATCATCCCAGCTTGTTGAAGCAAGTGAAGCGAATGAGTTCGGAAGCGGATCACGATCCCATTTGCATACAACCGCAATGTGATGACAGGATAGCTACAAGATATGACCCTTGGCTTCTCTATGGTTACAAATAAAATTTCTTTTTTTTATGGCTCATACTGGCCACTAACAATTTTAAAACCTCATTTAAATTTATGGGTTATATAATGGTCCTGACACTAACGGCTTTTGACACTTTCCTTCTTATTTTTTTAATAATATACAACCAATAAGCACCAAAAAAAAAATACAGTCGAGTCGAGAACCTCCTCCTTTTTTGATGTCGGTTAAAAATAATAGTTTGTGTTAAAGCAGCAAACGTAACATTTTTTTTCTTTCATTTGTTGCTTGCATATTGAAAGCTTTAATATAGAAAAAATATGAACTCTACGATGTCTATTGATTTCAGTTTTGTTTTTAACCGACTTCAAAAAAGGAGGAGGTTCTCAACTCGACTGTATTTTTTTTATGTTTGTTACCTCAAAACTTTCGACTGGGTGAACCGATTTTGATGATTCTTTTTTATTTGAAAGCTGGTGGTAGCTGGTCCAGTTCTGACAATGGCATCCATGAGAAAACCATAAAAGTCTTTTATGGAATGTTTTTTTTTAAGTCGTTTTTTTTTGAAAGAATTATTTACTGCTTAGTAAAGTTTAGTAAGCTCAGTACTTTTAGGGAATAAATAGTTCACAACAAGTTTCTGATCAAATCCTCGGAGAGTCTCCACCATACGACTACACAGCACTACTAGTATAATACTGTTTATTTTTACCCCCCACGTAAAAAAACTGGAGTGTTTTATGTTTAACGTGTGTATTTGTGTGTACATCTGTGGCATTATACCTCCTAAAGGGATGGACCGATTTAGATTTAGATTTTTTTTATGGTTAAAAGGTGACTTGTTCAAGAGTCTTATTAGGTATAATTTAAGAAAATCTGTTCAGCCGTTCGAAGATCATCAGCTCTTTTTTCTTTGAAGGGGTTTTTGAGTCAGGGGTATTTAACTTTTTTAAATTATACTTGTTTCTCCTTGAGTGTAGGGTCGTCAAAATGCCGTGGCAGAGAAGGGTGATAAGATTGACAACGCAAAAGTGGCACCACTGCTGTTGCGAGTGATAATAAATATATTTTTTTAGATTTATTACACACCCAGACAGACAGATGGACAAGGGTTCCCAATTTTTTTTAAGGAATTCTAATACTGTACCTAAGAGTCACCTACGCGCCACGTCTACCAAAACAAGAATTTCTTGATAAATAATAAAGGAAAACAAAATGTTAATATTTATTAAATTAAACACGTATTGGATACAATTAATTTATCCAATTACTGCTAAATCAGTCACACTCCACGTACGCCAATGATCTCGGCAGCTGGTCACGACTTTTACTAGTTTTGATGTAGGCAGAACGTACGTAGTGTTCGTTGCCTCTCATAAGCAGTGATTTATACGTACAACACTGTAAGAACTATAAAATTTCGAAGTCCGTATTTAATTTACTTTCATTAATATTGCTTATTATAAGCTAAGTCAGTAAAAATGTGATCTGTGTTCTAATTCTTCATCTATCTATTCTTTATTGTTGATTTAATTATTAAAAAAAAGGTTTCGCATCCGTTCGCCTCTTGAGTTATGCCCCCATTACCTAAAAACGTTCTTTCGCCCTTTACTACGGTACCAAACAACCGTTTGCTAAGGGGCGAAAATATTTATAATATTTTTGAAGCACCCGTACGTTTTACTTGTAACTATATACGTCAAAAGAGTACAGTTGTCAACGAAGTTATAAAATAAAACTAATAAATTTTGATATGGACGTTGTTTCAATTCGTATGTTTCTTCAAATAATTCATGGTCTATTAAATAGCTTAACAACAGTTGGCATGACTGTATTTTTACATATTTTGTAATAAGGGGCTAACAATACCATTTCGATTTTCAAGGGGCGAACAACACCATTATGACTTTCAAGGGACGAACGGGTTTGTTTAAACTATGCAGGACGAAACATTAGGGCGAACGGGTGCGAGACCAAAAGAAAGTACTAGCCTGCCTTAATATCAATATCGTTTAAGTTTTTTTAAATTATACCCACTTTATGTAAAATTCATTTCAGAATTTATTGTAAGTTACACCTTTCTGTTTTAAAAATATTCATCCTCAGCGCCTTTTCCCAACTAAGTTGGGGTCGGCTTTCAGTCTAACTACGATACGGCCGAATTTCGATATTTTACGTGACTGTCATCAGACCTCCACAACCCAAGTACTAGACGATATCCAAATTCTGCAGTTAGATCAAGTTGTCGGACTTTTTAGAGCTCCAACTACCCCTAACGAATGCTGCAGTTGTCCGAATTGCAAACGGGAATGACGGCTTAACGTGCTCTCCGAGGTACGGAGGGGTCTCAATGTATTAAGAATGGTCACCCATCTTAAGATTGACCTGGCTAGTATTACTTAACCTTGTAATGTGCTAACCTACTCGGTTTCGGTTACCACTCAGACACGAAATATTAATTGACTTTAAATTATTTATACAAACCGTATCCACGCAAAATATGCGTCAGTGATGGTCGCCTCATCGCGTGTTCTAACTCTTAACGTTGAATGGTATTAATTCTCTATTTAATTGCACAAAAATTCCTCTAGCTGGTAGTAATTTTATACAATTTATTTATTGACAAATCCTTATGATGTAAGGACTTGTTGGTGGATATTCCTTTGCAAATTAGGTGCGTTTAAGCAGCACATTGATCTCAAACTTCTCTTTAAAAATATACCTTTTGAGAGTCTTAGAACTATTAGAATATTTTAGATATTGTATTATTACGAATGGAACGAGTATCATTGTTAATATGTACGTAGTGACAAAATCTTTACTATATTACGATACTTGCTATTCACCGCAGTTTCACCCGCGAGGTTACTGCACCGCTCCTAAGATCGTAGCGTGATGTTAAGTAGTCTAAAACCTCCCTCAATGAATATTCTATCCAATACAAATATAGTTTTTTGAATCCGACTTGTAGTTCTAGAAATTAGCGCGTTCGAACAAACAAACAAATAGACAAAGAAAACAAGATTCTGCATTGTTATATTAGTATAGATTTCTCCATACAGGATTTTTTTTTTTTTTTTTTATGGTATAGGTGGCAAACTAGCAGACGGGTCACCTGATGGTAAATGACTACCGCCGCCCATGGGCACCTGGAACTCGAGAGTCACAAGTGCGTTGCCGCCCTTTAAGGTGGGAGTAGAAGAGAGGTAGAGGAGGGAAGAGTGGGAAGAGGGGGGAGAGGGGGGAGAGGGGATGGATGGGAATAAGGGAGAGGGAAGGGTTAGGGCCTCCGGTAACCTCACTCACGCGGCGAAATGCAAGCATTGCTTCAGTGCCGGTTTTTTGTGAGGCCGTGGGTATCGAGCGGAGTCGAGCCGGCTTATACGTGCCGAAGCATGGCTCTCCCACGTAAAG
This sequence comes from Euplagia quadripunctaria, assembly GCA_963859945.1. Lineage (NCBI taxonomy): Eukaryota > Metazoa > Arthropoda > Insecta > Lepidoptera > Erebidae > Euplagia > Euplagia quadripunctaria. The sequence goes on along the minus strand of OY982568.1, from coordinate 4,164,754 downwards.
GTAATTTTAGCGAAAGAATAAAATACGATAAGATATCCCGTATCTGTTCTTATACTATAACATATCACTTTCTTCCAATTGAAGCCTTCCTCCATCAGAAATTTGTTGTCAAATACAACGTTAACAAAGACAGCAAACCATGGAGCCAATACTTTCATTTGGCAGAATTACAAGGATTTTTATTGCCATATAATCGAGCTAAAAGTTCTTAATGTGTCATTTAAAAAAAAACTGTCAGTCGTAGGACTGCACGTCAGAAGTGATATATATACATATACACACACCCATCTCTCATATTTGTCATCTGAGCGTGACGGTCACGCGAGTTCAGTGCTTTTTCCCCATACCAAAAGTGCCCAACGTGCCTAAAGATGTTTTCACTTCAAAAAACAGTTTTCTACTAACTAACCAATTAATGCAATTTTCAGCCCCGCTCTCAAAGATTTTAAACGTAAAATATTGCCAACTTATAACACTTTGGCTCGCAACGTAAGTACGGTGACTTCTAACGATATAATTAAAAAAAAATAACGTCATTCACGTATTACCTCCTTAGGCAGATGCATGGAGGTAATACGTGAGTGACGTTTTTTTTTACGGTAATACAGTCTGTGGTTTTGTGGGTTTGAATACTTTAACTGGCCGACCTAAGGACTATTCTATCTTAATGATTATGTATATCTTTGATTTTTTTTAAGTGAAAACGTCTTTAGGCACGTTTGTGCACTTTTGCTATGGGGGAAAAAGCACTGACCTCGTGACCGTGACGCTAATAATACATATAAAGATCCACTAGAGGGCGCTAATCTATACATTGAGTTCTGTCAGCTCCTTATTAATTAATGTCACCAACCTGCTAATGTGACGTTTTAAGTTCGTTTAAGTTTTCACTTCTGTCGCCAGTCCCATGACTGCCTATTTTTTTTTTTATAAAATCTATTACTAACACGGATGACATATTACTAGTATTCCTGTTAAACCCTCCAGCTGAACCAAATACGTGATTGAGATGGAGTTCGCAATCGACTGTCCGATGACGCCGTACCGTAACTTTTTGAACGCGCTTTTATTAGCTTCTAACTAACTTGTAACTTACTATGTAAAGTAAACAAATCTTGAAAGTAAATTTTAACCCACTTCTAATTGTCGTATCGAAACTTTGTATGTACATGTAGTTTGGATGACAACACTTTAATTTGGCATCTTAGAGCTGATCTGATTATGGAGCCGGGAGGCGGATAGTGGAAGTCTTTAGTGGCTACTAGTAAACCCGTATGATTCGTTTTGACGAGTCCAACAAATATGGCTTGGTAACGATGGGCTGATGATGAAGCTAGGAAGTGGATAGTGTTACTGTTTTTTAATTTCATACATATATAGATCCACTAGAGGGCGCTAATCTAAACATTGAGTTCTGTCAGCTTCTTGTTAATTAATGTCACCAACCTGCTAATGTGACGTTTTAAGTTCGTAGTTTCGTTTAAGTTTTCACTTCTGTCGGCAGTCCCATGACCGGCTATTTTGTTTTTATTTTTCTAAACTATACTTATTATTTCACATAAGTGCTAAAAAAAGACAACCAACGCGTTAGTAGTACGCGTATTAAGACAAACCTTTTATGTTTGCGTTTCTATTCATTAATCATACAAGTATTTATTCCATAACAAATAACTGTATTCGAGCGTAATCTTTAAGCAATAAATCATACAGTTGTTAGAAGTCTTTCTGTTGGCTATAACTCTTGATATGCAATAATGTGGCAATTATATGGTAGCTTTTAGCTTAGCATATATATATATGTACTACAGATATAAACATACATTATTAATACGTAAGAAATTGGGAAGGGAAGGCGTCTAGTATATATGCCCTGTACCTGTCATAGTACGTTAGTCTATACAATGACAGTTCAAGTTACAGTGGTCAATGATGCGATGATAAAAGAGGAAAAAGTTACTGAGTAATGGTTGAAATTCGAACACCGGGCAATCTCTACTATGTAGTTTTGTGTCCGCAAATTTTAAGAAAGTATTTGACGAATTGACTTGAATTCTTTACACAACATTGCATTTTTTATGGGATAGGGGCCAACCGAGCATACGAGTCACCTGATGGTAACTGTGACTACCGCCGCCCATGGGCACTTGCAACTCAAGAGTCACAAGTGCGTTGCCGGCCTTTAAGGTGGGAGTAGAGGAAAAGGGTAAGAGTGAGAGTCCGGGAGGGGTAGAAGAGGGGAAAACTGGGAGAGAGAAGAAGAGTAGTTAGTAAAGTTTTGTATACTTTTTATTCTGAAATTTCAATGGAAACGGAAAATTCGTTTACATGATGACGTAACGTAGTGATCCGACAGAGAACCAAGGTAAACGACATAGGTCCAAATTAGCATGCTGAAGTGGCAGTGGGCTGGCTTAATAAATTCCATTTTAGATAATTTATTTGTTTTTTCTTACAAGTTCTTTGCATTGCAAAAAGTAATTTAAAATAATAACACCAAAGACACAACAGAAGTAGGTTTAAAATAAATACTCGTATATTTGCATAGCATCCACAGATTATCTAAAATACAAACTATATCTTAACCAGAGAGCTAAGGCCGGTGCAATGTTTATTAGCCTGTCAAGTGGATGTGAGCGGATTCCATCAGCTTAAGCGAGCTTGAGATTGAAATCTATGCAAGACAATGTATACGGTGAATTTAAAGTGTTGCAATGTAATTTGAACTTTATAAGATGAATGTTTCAGTCAGTATTATTCTAACACAGACTTTGGAATAGATCTTTTTCAAATGGAGATCACCATTAAAATCAGAAGTTAGATTATTTCAAAATGACGGAGTTAATTTTTATTAATACTAAGTTTAGATGAAAACTTGTTGGGAGAATAGTGCGATAAATATAATAATAATATATACATAGGGGTTTTCCTCCGATTTAAATTATGTGAAAATGAGTAAATTGAGATATTATCTACTGTTTAGCACGAGTATGTTGCGGTTGTAGTCGTGAACTTGGAACATTTCAGCGGTTCTATTTAATTTTTATATTTGGTGTTATTTGGTGTGTGTTCCAATATACACTGATAGCACTGTACGGATGACATCAATTAATATACTGCGAAGCCGTTCCTTTATAGTTAGCTACACTGGTTACTGTTTATAACGAAACGCAGTCCAGTATACTGTCAGTTGCCAATTCAATTGTCAAATCGCATAATAAAAGTGACAGTGTGACAGTCTTGTGACAGCACTGAGAGCACCTTACCTCGAAAACTCCAGTGCTCACAGTACAAAAATGGCGAAACTGTGTATATGGGAACATACCATTGATCTTTTTTGTTTTTTTTTTTTACATTTATGATTCTGGCAACAGCCAGTTCGAGTGACAGTTATGCGACCTTGACCTGCGCAGATACAAAAAAAACTGATAATAAAAGCAATTCTCTTTCATATGAACAATTGACAATATGTATGTAATCCTACAAATTTATTTTCTATAGAAAAAAAAATTCTTTAGTCATTATAACTACATGACAGGTTCAACTAAGTGATAAATCCTAGATTGCGGATAGTCTTACATTTTAAACGGCTCAATATTATACTTGTAACTAACATTTATGTTCAATAACTATATATTCAAGTGTTTATAATGGCCAACTATAAAACCATTTGTCTCTATTTATGCAAAAAAAAGTACAATTACTTCTATAAGTAATTAAATAAGTGTTAATAAAATAACTTTCACTCACTCACTCACTCGATATAACTTTTATTAAAATAATTATATCTTCTCGTAAAGAGTTTAAAAATATAATTCGTTATTATTATTACATTTAAGTTTGATTTTAGTTTTTAATTGTATAACAAAGTATGACTTCAAAAGTGGTTATTTCCTACAAGTTTACTTTTTACAGAAGTTACCATTTTAACGTTTAATAAATAACTAGCACCCGCGGTTTCACCCGCGTAAGTCCCGATGCCGTGGGAATATCGGGATAAAAAGTAGCCTATGCGTTAATCCAGGTCTGCAGCTATCTACATACCAAGATTCATCGCAATCGGTTTAGTGGTTTTTGCGTGAAAGAGTAACAAACATCCATCCATGCATACATCCATCCATCCATCCAAAATTTCACATTTATAATATTAGTGGGATAATACTTCACATATCTCACACACGGCCGTCTGATCCCAAACTAGGCAGAACCTGTACTATGGTAACCAGACTGCTATTAAACATACTTATGTATTTCTAAATACATACATATTATAGGTAAATTACACCCAGACACAGAACAAATTATCGTGCTCATTACACAATTATTTGTCCTGGGTGGGAATCGAACCCACGACCTCTGGCTCAGCAGTCAGGGTCACTAACCACTAGACCAACAGGCCAGTCAATAAAGAAAAACTAAAAAAGAAAACTAAGCCTGCAGATACCAGACACAGACAAGGGTCCCATCCTTTCATTGTCAAAACGCCAAAAAGTCGAACTAAACGCTTTAACAGTTCTTCTTGCTTTAAGAAGCCAGAGTGTGGAATTAATTGCCTGTGCCTATTTCACCAGACAATCATACTCCATTGGCATTCAAGAAAAACTTAAAAAAAAATAAGTAAAGGTACTTAGTTTGTGACGTCCTTCGGTGATTCGCACCACGGTAGAAATTGACAAAATTCAAAAAAGACATTGGTCGAATCACACAATTTGACAATGTTCCGAACGTCAAAAATGGGATGAAATTCAGCACTATGTTCCTGATATACTAACGAACAAGTTTTACTATGTTAAAACCTGTGTGTAATTAAGTAAAAAATTAGCCCCTTTTTGTCAAATTCTACTGGCCCATTTACATTGGGTTGCTTTGTGATGAACGTTTAAATCATTAAACGGTCTAACAGACATGTTTTTACGAATGACAATGGAACGAGGCTTTTTAAACAATTAAGGCTTTTGAAGACATTATACGATATTACAAGGTTTTTATAGGGTCGGTAGCGCAAGCTTGACCCCCTGGTGTTGCAAATGTCTTTAGTTGGATTGACTACTTTATATAAGGCGAGCACATGATTGATTGTTATCTTAATGACTTAAACAATACTTTTTCTTCACGTTTCTTTCATTTATTACGCGCTACCTGTGGTGTTTCGGTTGCGGAATCTTGCCATTACTATTTATAATCATAAACATTGTAATTGATGACAATTAAAATGAACAGCCGAGTATTTTTTAGTGATACTTTAGTAAGATCTCCTGGGGTAATCTTGAGAAACCCACAGGACGTCCTTGTATACTATTTCTTAAAAATACTCAACTGTTTATAGCTGTAAATGTATTTGTATTCAAGATATTTAACAAAAAGACACTTCCAAGTAACACTACAAACACGGTATTGAATTTACTAAATTGCATTTATGCAACCATTTGACATTCTGTAAATATTTAAACATAAGTTCAAATGAGCTTTGACCCGAGTTGACCAGGGTATACCCTAAAAAGGAAGCTTTCGGAAAAATACCCGTGTTCTAGATACAATACAATCTATACTTAATTTAAATCTAGAAAGCTGTGTGTAATATGTTCCATAACAATACTTCTTATCAGGGGGCGTTTGCTGCGGGCAGAGAGAGTAGAATTCCGCTCTCCCTCCCGTTCTGGCGCCTCCTTTGCAGACATCATCTTCTCGCAGAAAGAGGACACAGCGTTTTATGCGCTCTTGCCTTCTTACCACCTTGCGCTAACATACATTAAGGTTTTAGCACGTCATAATGAACCGAAAGATTTTATTAAACAGCACCAAAATAAAACATGTACCAAACTCCTAAAAATGGTCTACAATTAAAACAAACATGAATATCCTAAACATTAGTCCAAACTAAACTAGTCTCGTAAAACTAATCTACATCTTGTAATTACCCTGCCAATTTAATAATATACAGCTTTCATTAAACTACCAATGTAAAGATACCTTCGTAACTTGTTCGAGTTATCTGCTTTCGTTCATCGCACGAATGGTGAAATAAGAAGATCAAATCTCTACCCAATACACCTGCTCATTACCCTGCCATGTTACAATGAAGGGTGATTATTAGTAACTTCAAATAGTCGTATGTCATCCAAATGTAGTATGACCATATTTTCAGAGGCCTATTATAGAACAATCAATACTAGTATTATAAAGCTAAAGAGTTTATTTGTTTGTTTGGTTGAACGCGTTAATCTCAGGAACTACTGGTTCGAATTGAAAAATTTTTTTAGTGTTGGATAGGCAATTTCAGGCTCATCAGGCTACGACCAATAGGAGCGGACCATCAATGAAAAATGTTGCAAAAACGGGTAAAATTTACGCGAAGGGAAGTTATGCGGGTCAGCTAGTTGTAAAATATTACTTCTTTAACCTAACAGATATAGGCGTTTAAAGCTCGTTCTTTTTAAAGTATGTTCACCAAAGTCTTGGTAAACAGCGTGGACGATTTGGACAGGCTTAATGCGTTTGTCGACAAGTCGAACTAACCACTGGAAGTGATTAATGCATGATGCGATGCGAATGCGAAACGAAATAAAAAATATAAATTAAAAAATATCGACTAACTAAATCTTAAGCTAGATTTAGAGATTGATTTGATTGTTATTATATAATTCTTATATCCTATGTGACTGGGTATTTAGTTTTCCTAAAAAAAAATATTCATTAAAGTCAGTACTTATTTTTATATAGTTACATTCATCTTATCAAGAAACAGATAATTTAAAATAAAAAAGTTACTACTTTTAAAATCGCTACGACTACTAGAAAATAAACAAAACAATTTATCTGTAATACTTTTAAGTGTAATACTCAATATCGGTATTGATAGCTTCCATAAACTATGGAAGCAGTTTACTGTCACACACTTTCTGATTAATTTGGTTTGAACGCGTGGTTCCCGCCACACCGCGTTTGTTAAGCACTGATATTCAATAACTCGTTACTAATATAACTTGAATTATGGTTGGTTACGATCACAATTAAGTCCTATAATAGCTCATTAATTAATTAATTAATTGAAATGACTTATTTCTCAATTGAATATTTAAATAACTAATACCTTGTTCTATTTCTTTTCAAATTATAAATCGATTCAAATTTAGATTAAAATGACTAGAAAAAAAAATTGTTTTTTGCAATAATTAAATCTAATTATTAAACTATGAGTGAAAGTAGAAAAAAAAATATTGTGTGAATTTAAATGACTTTCAACAATTACGTCACTATTCTTACGTTCGAATTTTAAATTTTATGAACGTTTCTTATCTATGTCATTTTCTTAAGCAAGACTCCTACGATAGTGTTGCCAAAGTAATAATTAAGAACTATAAGAGATATTTAAGCAGCGAAATGATACAGATCTACATTGCTTAACTCATTTTAATAGCAATTTATGTAGCTGTTATCATAAATAAGTATCTTTTCGGCAAACTTCAAGCGCTTAGTAATGAAGTAATTTGTCAGTAGCTTTTTAAATTATACAGATAATATTAATTACTTAGATAAATATTATAGATTGAAAGCTGGGTAATGTGATACCTATTTCTTATAGACTGCCTGCAATACCAAGAATTTCGCTGACGCGTCGACATTTTCCAACGCTTCGTTCACAATGTAAATTTATTTTTTTATTTCTATCAATATCAATATCGTTGTGGAATGTGAATACATTTTAACAGTAAACGAGGTCTATAAACATTTTGAAAATATTATGTTAACCATTTTTATAAATATTGTCTATGAGATTAAAGGACATGAAAATGGCGATGGTAAACTGAAAAACGTGATATTGCAAATTTAATCGGTGCCTTAATTAGTTAACCGTAATTATTGTATTGTTTAATAATAATAACTGTAAATAATTTTAAAGTAATGTAATATGTATTCAGTTAACCGCTAATTAAAATTAATTGGCAAGTTGCCAAATTCAAAGTTTATTTAATTATTTTTTGAAAACTTAGAAATAAATATTTATTTGACTTTGGTTGTTACCTAATATGTACAAAAGTCCATTGACGCGACAAGAATATTTTGGTGCGTACCTTAAAATGAAACTGCAGCCATATTGCGAAACTAGTATTTCACTTTAAAATCGCCAGACATGTGTTTGTAAAACTGTGAAACGCTGTCGTTTTTCCGTTTTTTAACTGTTTTCCCCCCACTCTCAATGGGTATCATCCCACATATTTTTTTTATAAAAATCTTTTGATAAGCATTAACAGAATATAATTTCATTTCTTTACCAAAAAAACAGTCTTATATCAAGATGTCCAAATATGACTTCAATATTTAAAAAAAAAAATAATAAAAATGCTGGCTAAAATAAAATGTCGTGGCTGCAAAAATTAGAAAAGTTTTTTTTGAAAGTGGTAACTTCAAAGTCACACTTGCGCACTACTGGCACTTGCCAAAAGATCCTTGTCACACCCATAAAGTTTATGGGCACACCAAACATTGTCCCTAATTAAACAAAAAACAAAATATTCTATAACAACATTCCGTTACACAGTTACGCGCCATTATATGCTTTTTTAAAACAATAAAACGTATTTTCAAATCAAACTACCTCCTTACACATACCCATTCCCCACTCATATGTTACAAATTGGCTGTGTTAGCAGCTGATACGTACATATTCGGAACTTCACACTTTTTACTATTAGGGTCTATAATACCATTCTATAATGAACATTATTTCGTAGAATCTTACATATGGAACGGCTAAATGTTATCCAACAAGGTAATATAAGCTGTGGGTATCCTTTTTTTTTTTAAACTCCTATAAATGCAAAGTTGAGCCCATTTTATAAAAACTCGGTTCTCTATAGCTACTTTTTATATATTTTTATCAAAGCCATGTTTTTGGTCTCAAGTAATAGGATGACTGTGTGGGCGATTTTCAGAAAATTTGCATGTTACGTAATGGAAATTCTACCTTCAAAAAAAATTGTTTTTATTTAATTGTGATTAAATGCGTTTGATAATTAATATAAATTTTAGTAAAAGTATATTTATATCAAAATTATTACGAAATTCCGAAAAAAACTGATTTAAAACTTATGTTTTCACCAGAGAATTCCAATACGCCACGAAGTTTACAGAGTCTTTTTTAAATGAAAATACAATACATTTCGAAAATTGTCTTTTATATATCAATTTAAACATAATAGATCTCTCAATAAAATATAAATGTCTACGACACATTCATCGAACTTTTAGATCTCATTCGCCATTCGTTTCATTCACTTTATTACATATGTACAAAGCATTCTCTCGCTAACAACTCATCGTTAAAACTACACTAAGTGCTATTATATAAATTACATCACGAAATTTATATTTTATTGATGTTTTCGACCTCTGCTTATTTTAGAGCAGAAAACAAGAATTTAAGTACTAATCTTTGTGTTTCATATTCGAACATCGCGCAAAAAAACGAGCAATCTTTAATTTTTACCTCCAAAATTGAGCAAGGAGGTCGTGGGACACGACAAAATCGCGTATCATTGTTGTTTTGTTTTAGCAATATTTAATATATTAACCTATTTCTACAAGTTTTAAATAATACAATTATTAGGATAATGGCTAATTTATAAAAAAAAAAAATCTTAAATAAAATAAATAACTGTCAAAGTCACAGAACATGTCAAATCTACAATAGCGGATTTTTTTTGAAAAATGCCCGTCTACTATATCGGAAATTCTCAATAATACGGCGGATATGTATCCGACATTTTCACCGTACTATAAAAAATTTCCCAGGAATAAAACTCAATAACATTATCGTCGATTCAAGTATTAATTAAATCCATCATTAAATTAGTTTAGCATCAATAATTTCTAGAGTGCATAACTTTTACTTTGTCACCTAAATCAGTAAAAAAATGCATAATGAAATGTATTTGATTAACTTAACAATGGTGTTTTTAAAAACTAAATACATCTTGAAATATTTTTATGTCACTATTTAATAAAAATGTTATTGCATTTTTAACACGCAACATCAACAGCATAAATATTTATATTCTGCAAAGCACATTATTAAATAACTTTCAATAACTTTTGAAATAACCATTTATAGATTATCATTTGATTGGTTAAAAAGGTTACTTAATATTTTTTATTAATAACCATTGCTTGGCAATTTATGACAGAAAACTATCGTATAAATTTTATCTATTTCTAGAGGATTAATAAAAAGTCTTTACAGTGTAATTAAGATACACTATAGAGCACTTAAACTTAAGTTAGATAAGACATTTTCATATTTTCTACATTACACAAATTGATAGTTGAGAATAACGGTCCAAGTGTAGATTAATACAGTAATTGATTTTTAAACGGTGATGATTTTTAGGGTTCCGTACCCAAAGGGTAAAAACTGAACCCTATTTCTAAGACTCCGCTGTCCGTCTGTTTGGCCGTCTGTCACCAGGCTGTATCTCATTATCCGTAAAAGGTAGACATTTGAAATTTTCACAGAATGTGTATATCTGTTGCCGCTATAACAACAAATAATAAAAATAAATTAAAAATGAAAGGGAACTCTTCTGTTAGAGACGTTTTTTTTTTTGGCTTCTTGTAAATCTTGTACGATGGTGCGAGACCCTTCATGCGCGAGTCCGACTCGCACTTGGCTGGTTTTTTTAGGGTTCCATACCTCAAAAGGAAAAAACGGAACCCTTATAAGATCACTTTGTTGTCCGTCCGTCCGAACGTCTGTCTGTCTGTCAAGACCCTTTTTCTCAGGAACGCGTGGAGGTATCAAGCTGGAATTTATATCAAATACTCAAGTCTACTGTCTCTTAGAGCTGTGAAAACATCAAACTTCGAACCCAACGCAATCCAAAGATACAGCCGTTTATGCCGCAAATTTCCGTAAATTTTCGACACTCGCAAGGGAATCAAAACCTACAGGGTACTTCCCGTGAACTCAGAATCTTGAAATTTGGTACGAAGCAACTTCTGATAGCACAGATAAAGGAAAAATTGCGAAAACCGTAAATTTTTAGTTACATCATGTAATAGAAATATTTTACGGAACCCTCGGTGCGCGAGTCCGACTCGCACTTGGCCGGTTTTTTTTTTATTATTATTTGCCTGGCCTGTGTCTATCTATGTAATAGAATCTTTCAATGTACCTTTCAATAACCAACTTCAAGACGTCCAATTAAGTTGAAAAATTGAACCTATCAAGGACAGATGTATTGTCATACAAGACTGAAAAAATAAGAAAATAACACAAACTGAACTAAAGAGTATAAAATATTTTGTGATCGTAAAAAAACGTTTGTTGCTTTAAGGCTGGCCTGTTAGTCTAGTGGTTAGTCACAATGACTGCTAAGCCAGAGTTCGTGGGTTCGATTCCCACCCAGGACAAATAATTGTGTGATGAGCATCATTTGTTCTGTGTCTGGGTGTAATTTATCTATAATATGTGTGTATTTAGTAATATATAAGTATGTTTATCTGCAGCCTGGTTATCATATTACAGGCCCTGCCTAGTTTGGGATCAGACGGCCGTGTGTGAGTTGTCTGAAGTTGTTATTATTATTATTTATTAACTCTACTATTGTCTGTTTGTTGTTGGTTGTATTAGTATGATATTTGAGGCCGAACTTCCACCAAATCAAGTCAAATCAGTCTTTATTTCCTTAAGATTATGGTATTGGTAGGTTTTCCATTAATATAAGTGCAACATATTCTCCCATGTATGGCGTGGAAATATATCTAAACGGTTATACAGGTGGGTACATAAATTTATGATGACCATACATAAAATAAAAATGTCACAAGATTAATTAATTCTGGTAAGATATCAAAAAAATATATTAATTATTAATTGAATGTCAGTAATCAATTAGAATATTAAACAAATCTGAATTGCAGATAACTTCATATTAAAATGAATTAAAATTAGACTTCACAGATTATTTTAATTCCAAATAGTCATTAACAATATTTTTTTTGTTTTACTTAGGATTCCAAACAATTTCTTACTTTTTTTATATTTTTGGGGGCAAACGAGCAGGCGGGTCACCTGATGGTAAGTGACTACCGTCACCCATGGACACCTGCAACTCAAGAGTCACAAGTGCGTTGCCGGCCTTAACAATGATCCTTCTAGTTTCTTTATGCAATCTGGCATATGATTAAATAGTGTTATGCACATACCATACGTTTTTCTTGCAGTCTATTTTTATGCCTTGTTCGGCTGTTTGGCATGTCCCCCATATTTTTAATAAATGAGGATGTTTTTGTACGAAGACGCATAATTCTAGGATGTATAAACATGGTAAGGGTAAGATTTTGTGTCGTTTAAAGAGTTGCATGCAACTGGTTAAGCCATCAACCCTACACATTGCTCGGATACTTTTTTTTTGGGATATGAAAGCATCCACTGAATTGCCCCACATGATAATTCCATAGGAAAGTATCGATGATACATATGCATGATATGTGATAATTGCTGTTTGTATCTTTATTGACAATTTGTCTGATTCTTCTTAGTACAAAGACAAAACGATCAATTCTATTGAGGATCTTATCAATGTTATCAATGTGGCTTTCAGTGGCAAAATTTATCCACCGTAATGTCCAAGAATATACACTCGTTGCAGTTATCAATAACATTGTTTCCATAGGCTATTTTAAGATCTGTTAAATTAGTTATATAGGTTTCAAATTGGATGATGTTTGTTTTCGTTGTATTTATTTTTAGGTTGTTTTGTTCTAACCATGTACCTTAATTTTAACTTCCAGTGTATTATTGTCCTCGCTTTTGACAATTTGGGTTGTGTCGTCGGCGAAAAGTATGCACTCGTGATTTACCGCTTTCGAAAGGTCGTTTATGTAGAGCAAGAACAGAAGAGGAAAGAGAAGACTCGCCTGGGGAACGCCGTAGCCGTTTTTACGATATTCAGATTTAAATGTTTTTGTTGGTCTTGTTCGATTTTTATATTTCAACACACTTTAATCGTTTCTCTAAATAGCTTTTAACCCAGTTGTCAGCGATTCTTCGTATACCTTAATTAATTACCAAAAGTAGTGTTTTGTGACAGACAAAATCGAATGCTTTTGTCATGTCTAAAAACACAAGCAATTTTAGATTTAGCAAAAGTTTTGTGTAATTTGTTTGACTAATGAAACCTTACTGTTTAGCTCGGGTGAGGTGATGACCCGTGGGAGTTTTCAGACGTAAACAAAAAGAATAATTTTCGAGACTAAAACACTTGTATAATAATTAAATAATAAATTTAATCCATGTTATACAACATTAGCGCTTATTATTTCAAATCGCAAGTAAAACCGGGCACAACCGCTAGTATTCAATGACCACAAGAATCCCGCCGGTCAACGTAGGAAGTAGTTTTTTAGCTAAACCCACGATACCGATAACTAGATTAGAAAATGTCTCAATGACAGCCCACAAAGTACTGGCCACATGCCTGCATAGCTCGGGGCGCATTGCGATGCCTTATTTACTTGGGCATCGGACTAAAACAATATTTATAGGTAACTGATCACAATGTGTGTATATGTGGTGGGATTCTTAAATGTAAACTCACTATGTTTTTCTTATAACTACTAGTATACAATGTTTCACTGTAAAATCATTGCGTTTGGGTGACAACGGTGTGAGACAATAAAAAAAAGTGTATGTGTACTTACGTACGCACGTAAGAAGTTATACTTCTAAAAATTTTATCCTTCGCGTTATCCTACATTTGTAGAAAAAACGACACTACTAGAAACAGATAGACACCAATAGAAAAAAAGATATTTAATACATTATTTTTTTTATTTTATAATGCATTATCTAGTTAAATAAAGTTTATTTGAATATCGTAATAAATAATAGTTGTTTTTTAAATGAAATGAAATGTAATATTTATACGCATGGATTTGGTTTACAGTAAGATGTTGTACATATACATAATATATGTATATTATGAGATATATTAATTGTTAAAAAAATATACCGACATTGGATACAACGAAAATAATAATTATTTATACGGGAATTAACGCGATTAATAGGTATGTAGGGTAATAGGTAGGTATATCACCAGATACCTATACAACCTGGTGGAAACGTTTAAATAATTATATGGAACGCGAAAGTTTCAAAGTTTCAAGTCAAAATCAGTAAATGAATTATATTAACAAAAACCATAATCCAAATAAAAAAAGGTATAATGTCAATAAAATATTGGGTATCTGCAGTGTATAAAGTAATAAAGATATAATTTTTATGAATTATTTTAATTACTATAAAAAAATCTACTTTAAAGTAGGAAATTGTAAAAATATAAAAAAAAAAAAAGTTTAAATTACTAAACCTAAAATTGTGTATCTCAACTGACATGCCTAAATGCAACTTTAAAAAAGGAACCCAGGCTTCGAATATTTTTTTTTTGTTTTTACTCCATAAAGCCTGTTTCATTTTACTTTCAATATTATGTTACTCATAATACGTTTATTTTGTACTTGGAAAATACAATGAAGCCAACATTAATTGCTCGATAATAATGTTGTACATAAAGTAATTTCGCACTCGCCGCCTATACTATGTTTCTCTTTAATTTTCTGATTAATATCTAAATTCTATGAAATATTCGCTTATTTATAGAAGAATAAGGCAAATTAAGTTTATGTTAGCAGCCTACTCGAAATTGGACTTTGCTTTTAAGATGAAAATCTCTGCTGGACAAAAACCCAGGATATTTAACGAAGGCTCCATCAACAGACTTTTAGTGGCCCAGAGGGCAGTAGAGAAAAACTGGTTGGAGGGAAACTGATGGACCACAAAACAAACAAATGTCTTCGAGAACATGGCAAAGCCTTAGATGCTGAAAAAAAAGACCACAACTGCGCTGGAAGGATGACGTGAAGAAAGTAGCCGGCTCGAATTGGATATAGTGAGCTCAATGCAATGAGACATGACTGCACGGATGGCGCAATGGTTTAAGTGGTCACCTCGCCACTACGCTGCGCCGAGTCTTGTGGGTTCAAATCCCACACGGTACAAAAAATTGTGTAATCCATAAATAGTTGTCCTGAGTCTGGTGTTCTTTGTGTCCGTTGTTTAAATGTTAGGAATATTCCTAATGCGTAATGTAATGCGGGACTTGTGGTTAAAAAGAAAATACCGTAAGAAATGGAAAGTGATGAGTGACCAAGATGATCGAAAGTGGAAAAAGACGAAGACGAAGATTCGCTTATTTATTTCTAATAGCAGGCCTAACTGTTATGAAACATTGGTAGACTGGATACATGGATCTATAATAAACTAGCAGCGCCCCGCGGTTTCACTCACGTAAGTCCCGATCTCGTGGGAATATCGGGATAAAAAGTAGCCTATGCGTTAATCCAGGTCTCCAGCTATCTACATACAAAGTTTCATCGCAATCGGTTCAGTGGTTTTTGGGTGAAAGAGTAACAAACATCCATCCATCCATCTATCCATCCGTCTATCTATCCATCCAAACTTTCACATTTATAATATTAGTGGGATTATTATTTAGGTAAGTAAGAAAACACGTTTTAATTAGAACCAAATTAAACATTAATATAAAAAACATAAAATAATGGTGATTATTGTTAAGTGGTTTACAAAAAACGAGATGTTTCAAGAGGCATGGATAGACGAAAGGAAAGGACTACCCTTCGTTGAATAAAGATAGATTGCACTTATAGATAGCTCTCTCTCTCTCTCTCTCTCTCTCTCTCTCTCTCTCTCTCTCTCTATATATATATATATATATATATATATATATATATATATATATATATATATATATATATTGTACCATGCTTGTTGTCGATGTTCGATGTTCAAAAGTCTTTTAAAATTTTTGTCCAATAAAAAACAAATTTACGTGCAAAGAGTGATAGACGTCCCTTATTTGGCAAGGTGCAGCGCGTTGTATTTTGAAGATAGACGTAAGAATGATGATACTTACATAGAGAACGTATAATTCGTTCTTGTGTCTTTAAAATGTGACACAACAATAATAATTTTTAAAACTCATGTTAGCAAAATTACGACACAAACCGCAAATAACTAAAAAATAGAACTAGAAAAAAAAACAAAAGCCTAACTAAACTAATACATAATACCACAGATAAGATAATAGTATAATACTAATAAATCAAAATGTACAACATAAAAATGAATGGATCAATTTCTTGTTTTACTGGTTGCATTTCCTGTTACATTCACGCCTCCGACTGCATTCATTCGAATCTTTGCAGTGTATGTTTGTTCTACGTTGTCTTATTTCTTTTTTTAACCTCCAACGCAAAAAAGGGATGTTATGTCGTCGCTCTTAAACGGATGGACCGATTCGCATTTAGTTTTTTGTTTGAAAGGTAACTTGACAGAGAGTGTTCTTCGGTGCTTTTTTACCCGTCTGCCGATCTGGTTATTATCGTTATTTCTTTACTAATATTATAAATGCGAAAGTAACTAACTCTGTCTGTCTGTCTGTCGCCCTTTCACGCCAAAACCACTGAACCGATTTAAATGAAATTTGGTACACAGATAGTCTAGAGCCTGAGAAAGGGCATAGGCTACTTTTTAATGCGAAAAAAGCGGTGTAAGGGGTCGAAAGGTGGGGATGAAAAGTTAATAATAATAATCTTTAATAATAATCTTTATTTTTTAACATAATGAGGGTTTCCAATTTTCAATTACAAAATATAGGTCACAAATGAGTGATTACAATATAATATGAAACGTTAGCACCTGTACTAATGTATTTAAACATTGTATCACAAGTGCCAGCGCCTTCCACTACAATTTTCAAATTCTTGTGACGGCCAGATAAAGAGATATTATGCTCATTACATTTAACTTCTCAGATTATAACTGTAATTAATAAAAATTAAGAATTTATTATTTATGTAGAAAATAGAACAAAGGTTATCAATTTGTACATAATATTATGCTATAATATGCTTGGATATGGTATTATAATTGAAGATGTCAGTCCATCCAACCACATCTTGTGTTTGTGTGTAGGTGTAAGTGAGTGAAGTAGAAGTAGAATGGAGTGCCTGATGTATGTGGCCCAAACTCAAACATTAAACTAATGTTATCAATAGATATAATATATTGTTGTGACACATCGGCTATACTTTTTTTACTTTTTAATTTGTATTTTGAACGCACGATTGCGTTCAAAATACAATACATCGTCTTTTGTTTCGTTAATTAATTTCTTGTTTAGAATCAGTTTAAGAACTCAATGTTTATGAAGACGTTAGTAAATGCTACCTTGGTCTTGCTACCATGGTCCAACGATGACATCTAAATTGTGGTTTTTAGAATAAGTAACGAAATGATTACTTAATGCATTTATAATTGTTTAATAGGGGCAAAAATTATAGTTGCTTACCATAATAACAGCTTTAATGAAACACGCACTTAACAAGCAAGTAGGGGTACGAAATAATTATTAGAATCGCAATCGAGTTGGTAATTGCCGTTTGGAAATTTGTGTTGTGATAATATCAGTAGACAATTGATATTTTAACTGTTATTTATATAATTATAATTTTGTTTTTTTCCGTTATTATTTTGTTTTTATTAATGCTGCATTAAGTTACTAAATGCTTATCTATTTTTTCTTTTAACACATCACAAAAAACAACATATATATTTATCTATATCTATTAAAAAAAACGTATGTTTATGGCCACAAATCTGGGAAAGTTTTTGATGAATTGATTTGAAAACTTTACACAGCATTGCATTTTCACAGAACAGTATTTTTGTATACTTTTCATTCCGAAGTTTCAATGGAAACCGAAAATTCTATGCGGTTTAGATTAACTGGAAAAGGAAAATTGTAAACACTTTTTGGTCTATTTCACTTTAATCCCCCAAGCAAATCCACCGAGGGATTCTTTTTCACAAATTATTCCACTTTAACCCACTGGAGGATTTGTTTCTACTTGTTGTTCTACCATATACCACTGTGTAAATTTGTGGATTTGTGTGCTTTAATAGAAAATCCACTACATAGCAATTCATTCCTTTGTTAAACATTCTAAAATAGGCAACGACAATGACGAAAATTGTTTTAAGATTATCAGACTAATATCAAATATTTAACAGAAATGTAATGTGACGCAATGGTCCCGATTCTATTGTACACTCGACTAAACTAAAACCTGACTTAATTTCTTCATATGAAATCAACCTTGTCTTCTTCGTAACAAGGTCTATTCGTTACTGGCATCTATTTCTCAACGCCACTAAATTTCACTAAAACCTGTCAACATATACTCAACTTTATTTCCACACAGCGAGAGGCCCCATTTATTCAAATTCTGTATAATTGCCGTATAAAAACTTGTTCAAAATGAACTAAGATGACGTTATTTTAATCGACACCTACGAAGACGCTTACGAAAAACACAGAGCAAAAGAGATAGCATTCAACGGATAGCGGCTCTTGCTACGTGGTATTAAAGTTTATTTAAGCGTGTCAGACTTTAGTCGACAAATAAATTGCTTATTTCGATAGCGACATATGTTACCTACTTTTTTAAATTTGAAATAAGACCTTGTTTCGAAGTATACAAGGTTTAAATTTTGTATGAAGAAAATTTAGTCAATTATGGTCAAGAGAGTAATACAACAGAATTGACACCAATGTGAGCTAGACTTGCTAACTTGAGTGTTGTCTTCTCTCTTGCGTTCACGGGGTTAAGTAAAGGAACGAAGGGGATGGACGAATGCGTAGAAGATGCCACACAGAAGGAAGTTGTACCTAGTGATTGAATGATTTATTAGCGGGAAAATTTATATGACTATGATTATGAAAGTACTTGACTCTTCTCTTGACTGATCTCAATTTTGGTACTAATAAACATGAAGATGAAGACGACTCAATTATAGAAAGATTTCTGACGGCGTAAAATGCTGCGTCTTATTGCTATATGCGGATGAGATAGATTATATTTGGTTTCTTCTTGTTTGCGCTCGTATTTAATTTAAAATATATTTATTATAAATTACTAACTGCGCCCCGCGGTTTCACCCGCGTAAGTCCCGATCCTGTTGGAATATCGGGATAAAAAGTATCCTATATGTTAATGCAGATCTTCAGCTATCTACATACCAACCATTTCATCGCAATCGGTTCAGTAGTTTTTGCGTGAAAGAGTAACAAACATCCATCCATCTATACTCACAAACTTTCACCTTTATAATATTAGTAAGATTATTTGTTCGGTGTTGCTCTCCAAACACTGGCCATATTTTTATAAAATTCAAATTCTTGAGCCAAAATTAAAAGTATCTGTGCCTTTATAATGTTGCCTATATATTAAAAATGTCACATGTATTGTAGTTTTTCAATTAAATTTGTAATCAAATATTTTTCATTTTTCAGTGCCCTTTGTTAGTGGCTTTTGAAGAGTCACAAGTGCGTTACCGGCCTTTTAGGTGGGAGTAGGAAAGAGGGGGAGGGAAGAGTTAGGGCCTCTGGTAACCTCACTCACTCGGCGAAAAGCAATGCAAGCATTGCTTCAATACCAATTTTCTGTGAGGCCGTAGTATCACTACGGTCGAGCCGGCCCATACGTGCGAAGCATGGCTCTCCCACGATGAAAATTGAACTTCTGTTAATATATTCCTTTCTGTAAACTTTGCTACAGAGTGAGTCCTAGACTCATTGTCGTATTAATGTCAATTGTTCGCGGCTACCGGGTGTCGTACTAATTCAGATTAACGTTCGCCTGAAGGTTCTCGTACAGTCTTCTAACGGAAACTTTAACTCTAGTGATATTATGACAACGCGTCCAAGAATAAAAAATAAAAAACCGGACAATTGAGATTCTGACTCGCACACCGCGACAGACAGACAGACAGATAACAAAGTGATCCGGTAAGGTTTCCTTTCTTTCTTTTTTAGAAACGGAACTCTAAAAATAAGAATATAAGACTTAAACACCTAATAATTAACTTGATCACTTTTATTTCCATTTGTATCTATTAATTGTTTTATTATCTTTTTCTTATTATTAATTATAAAATAAATAATACTCTGCTGCATGTGCAGTGCATTAAAGTTTAAATTTAATAATTGTGAGATTTATAGAGGTGTAGATGTTTATATACTTAGTTCTTTATCTGTGTTATAAATAAAGTGGAAAAAGTCGGTTTGTCGATGAAATGGCTCGCTCTTTCTTCAAAATAAGTAGTGTGCCGTATGTAGTCTGCGTATAGTACTCTGCTAGACCCCGTAAACAATTAAGAGCAGAAAGTTGACGTGTTTTGTTCAAGTCATGAGAAATGACAAATACTAATAATAAGTAGGTAGGAGTAGGTGTATTAGAGGCTGAATGTGGTGCAACACTATTGCTCCTCTGTTATCTATGGTTCACAGAAGCCTAAACGTTATAAATATTTAAGAGAATCGTGTCCTAACATGGTAATTATAAAATACAGAAATATTACAAATAAACCTTGTGAGTTCCCCCTAAAAACGTTGTTTACTTTAACAATACAGTAGGAGAATGGGAAAGAGCTGTAGGTAGGAGAAGACATTAGTGACTAAAAACCTGCCTCTTGTCCGCATAACCATGATGCTGTCTAACCTTCAATAGAACTGGTACCACAAGAAGAAGAAGAAGTATAGATTAACGATTTAACCGTTGAAGGTTCGGCCGTCTACTCTTGAAAGATGAACAGTTCAGTCAAGTCAATTCGTCTTATAACTACAAAACTTAAAAAAACCAGAAAGAACCCTATTATCCATTGCAGTCAATAATATTTTATGTATGTTTCTTATTCAATAAACTATGAGGAATACTAGGAACGCTATTAACATGTATAAATATTTACATTTAAATATATATATGAAATAAAACATCTTTTAGAAAGATAGTAAAGTACAGTTTATAACTAGACAATAAATTTTGGTCACAACAAGACCAATGGACGTTATTATACAACCGTTATACAAGTATCTGCTACTATAAATTCCAATTTTCACTATAAATTTATGACTACTTATACATGGCTTAAGGGGAGTTATATCTTTAGTTGCTGATAATGAATGCTTCGCCTGGAGCCCTGAAGGTACAGGCTCTCTCCGTCCATAGCTCTTCATAGCCGTATTTAATTAGTACGCCCATGGATCTAGATTATATTATTAGTTACAGCCCTGTCTTAGTGGATCACGGCGTAGGAATAAATCTGTTTTGGCGTGAATAACCGGTAGAATATCCAGTCGACTACCGATTAAATTATTACTTTGTAATCTATGGTGACAAGAAATAATTGTATGTGTCGATGATTCTATCAACGATAAATAATGGTAAAGAAAAATATTAAAATGATGTTTGTTGGCCTTGTATTTCTTGAACGGCACCTGGCAGTGGCAGTGACATGGAAATTTATATTCTTTCACGATCTTAAAATAAGATTCTTGTCACTCAAATATGATACTGATGGTGTCATTAGGTAGATTTCGAAGAAAGTCTACCTATTGGTTTTGTACCAGTTGTCGAGTTTTCCAAAAATTTCTTCACGGGAGGTCTAGCTATGATCCCTAGACCCCAAAACAACCGCCAGTTAAAAAGTTTATTTGTATATATGTATATATATATATATATGTATGTATATATGTATGTATGTATTTACCTCAATTTTACCGGCACAATTATGCACCGATTGCTTTCAAACTTGGACGAAAAATCAACAGGGCAAAAATGAAGATTATGTTCGTGAATGGGGGATATTCCCCCAAAGGGCCGGACTGGGGGGCAGATTAAAAAAAAAAAAAAAACAGCGAAATCTATCTCTGTCTGTGGGCCCAGATTTTTGGGAACATGTCTTTGAGCGAGCAAAGCGAAGTGTCTCTATTTCAGACTTGTCAGATGTGGATAAATTTTTGAACTTCATGAAACATTGTATTTAGCCTTGATGTTTTAGAATTTTTAAAACAATATCTTTTGAATGTGCGGTTTGCTATAAAAGAAGAGACTTTGTTGCGGTGTTCTATAATAACTACTCAATTCTAAACCTGGCTCTGTAAAAAAAAGAGTTAGGAAGGGGGTGAAAACTTAAAAAATTTCGGAACCTCTACTATCATCATATTATTTCAACAATAGGACGTTCACTGCTTGACATATTCCTTCCTTGAGACGACTTCCAAGAAGACCGGGTGGAAGCGGCCTGCACCTATTGACGATCTGTGATCTTTACAAGGTCATCTGTTGACCTTGTTGATGGGCGTTCTACCGAACCTCTGGTATATGGGAATATATAACATCCTTATTAGGTCTAATTTACCTGAAATATATTAGATATATGTGTCTACGTATTGCGTTACCATTTAATTCCGCCGGTGTCACTTTCATAAGCACAAATAAAACCCTTTAGATTGCTATCGATCTAACATGTTGCAAACAAGAACAAGTGGTCTTCATAGGTGTAAGAAATAACACCTGGGTGAAAAATCACCGCCCGCCTGGTAGAATCTTATCTTCTGAGTTCGTCGTCAATGCATACTAGACCAAACAAATCGCTAGTTTGCGAGAATACCGACCGAACTAAAAATTATTGATTTTAGAGAATGGCAATGTTTTGTGATTGCCGCTAGAGTATTTTGTTCTAAATATGTAATGAACTTGTCGCTTTCTAACGAACGTTGGCACGAAATCGGCTTTGCATCTCTGTTCACCACAAAATATCAAAGATTTATGATCGTTTGGCATACTTAGTTCAATTCGACTGAATTTTCAATTACGTCGATATTCTCGCAAACCAGCGAAATGTCTCTTAACTGCCGTTGCTAGGAAAGAAAATCAGCCTCACAATGCTTTGGAATAATAGGAATAAAGAGGATTCCAAACTTACTTATTCATATTTACAAACAAGTTCTCTTCAGTCTATTGCATTAGTTTGTATTACCATAAATGCAAACTAATTCAATTAATTAGTATACATATTAAATATATTTTAGACAAGGGGGGGGGGGGGGGGGGTATAGGCTTTTATTACGTGAGGCACATAAATGGTTTTGATTTTGTGTTGACCGATGTATACCGATTACATTATGTTCACGGGAAGATTGATGTCATCTGAACTTCGCCTCCTAAAGATTTTTCGAGAACTAAAGGTATTTATTTAGTATTTTTAGGCAAATTTTGTATAGTCGTGTGAACCGTGCGATAAAAATGCCATGTAAATTCACTGACACCCACGCACGAGTACCGACCCCGTGGGAATACCGGGATAAAAAGTAGCCTATGCATTAATCCAGGTCTCAAGCTATCTACATACCATATTTCATTGCAATCAGTTTAGTGTTTTTTGCGTGAAAGAGTAACAAATATCCATCCATCCATCCGTTCAAACTTTCACATTTATAATATTAGTAGGACAAGAACCGCGTTATCCTCGCTTCTCTGTTTAAAGATGAAAAAAAATGACTTTAGAACTGATATGTATTACATATACACTACTAAATGAACACAGGGAGCTTCTATCTCTGTGGAGAGACTACCTACCTGAGTCCATTTTTCAACTACCACAAAAAGCGTTTTAATATGATCGAACCATTTCTTCCATTTTGTTGTTGCAGGCATCTAAAAGTAACAGTAACTGCTAGTTACAAAAGAGTCGTATGTCTTTTTACTAGGAGGTACATAAGCCTGATTTTTATTTTCATAAACACCCTAAACTCGTCCAAATCAATAAGGCATCAATCCCTTCGGATTCATACACAGATTTTTTTTAAATATAAAAACAAAACAAACGTCATCTCTAATATGGTTGATCTATACGATGGCTGGCGTAAACGCCATGCTCGTGAACGGGTGCCATTCGTCGGGGCTGGTCATCTCCGAACTGCTATTACTTAAATATGTATAGTAGTAATTGGTATGTTACATTGTCCTCACATTTCATTTACGCTTATAAGCAATGTAACCAAAAACATTTTGAAAAAGAGTTGGAGTTTCTTGCCTGTTCTTCTCCACAGGATCTACGTATTGGAACAGGTAACTAGCTTCACGACTGACTTAGTCTGACTGACTCCTACTCCTGACAATTAGAAAATACCTATTATTGGTTTAATTGAAATAAATGGTTTTGATTTTGATTTGATTTTGATTTTACATCCGTGTATTATTTCCGAGGCTTTTCTTACTTTTTACTCAGTTCTGTAAGCTTAGGTATATTATTACTTGCCAGATATTGCAGCAGTTGCGTTTTTCTGATGCGTCTTATAGCATGATTCAACCTTTAACAAAAACAAAACAAATAAAAAATAGAGCGTGACTCTTAAGACACTGGCATGCAAAAGAGAGTGTGCAGTATGCGCTGTCTTGCTCCTTCGTTTCAAAACATCGCTTGCAAAGAGCGCGGTAATGTCGGTATGCTGAATTTTTAAAGGAAAACTTCTTTAGGCACTTTGGGCACTTTTGCTGCAAAACAAAGTACTGAACTCACGCTCAGATGACATATATATAAATGTATATGTATCTATATGTGTGTGTATATGTGTTTTCACTTTTGACGTGAAGTCCTGCGAGTGAGAGTTTTTTTTATTGAAGTTCTTACTAAATATTCCAACGTCTTTGATCACTACATATTATAAAACAAAGTCCCCCGCCGCGCCTGTCTGTCTGTCTGTCTGTTTGCGATAAACTGAAAACTACTGAACGGATTTTCATGAGGTTTTCACTAATAGACAGAGTGATTCATGAGGAAGGTTTTGGTGTATAATTTGTACCCGTGCGAAGCCGGGGCGGGTTGCTAGTAGTTAATATCTCAGAAATGTGACGCTTTAGAACAGTTATTATCTAAAATTTATTGTGCGTGTTAACGTCGTCGATTTTCTTAACTTCAAAATGACTGAGAAATTCACCAATAGTAGGGCGTTTGGACCTACATTACATAAATCGATATAAAATCTTATAACCCCATATGCTCCTATCGATCTCAAACCTCACATTGCTAGAGTTACTTTAAAAGCAAAATAATACAATTTCGTATTTTAGTGGCGATCATTTTAATGGTAGGGTCGAGGTGGTCTGACACTAAATAAAGGTCTAAGCTGTTATAAGTTGAGGTAATGCGGCGATTTCAGGTTAAATTGAAATGTATTACAAGGGAGGTGGAATGCATTGTCGTGGTCCGTAAAGTAAGGATAGCAAGTAAAATGTAGTAAGTGTAAAACAATGCAAAAATAATGTAACGTGTGAAAATCCCGAAAGGTACTCACCGGCCTAACCTTATCTGTGGTGTGTCAAGGTGGCTTAAGGCTGTGGGTCGGGTATCATCTGCAAAACCTCTAAAAAATGAGCTTATGAGGGCGGACGGTCTCGCTTTCCCTCTAGGGAGACGTTTAAGAGGCACGTTTAGTCACAGACTTCCAGATCAAGCCGTAATCCTAACCAAGTCTCGATACGAACGGTGGCTTTTCAGGGATAGGAGAAAGATAACCTTGGTGAGCGAACGGATTTTTGGATTTTCTTTAGAAGCACTCGGAAGTGATTAAGTAGCGCTCGGAGAATCCCACAAAGAATTATATATGTCAATATAAAAGGAAAAAGTTATAATTTAAGATAAGTATTGTTGCAAGTTTCATGAATATTGGCTAATAACTGTAAAATTAGGTGCCTGTAAAAGTTAGTTGTTTATGTGACCTAAACGTATCTATGTCTTACTAATACTAGACATTGAGAGCTTAAGTTAATAATTATATAGATACGACACGGCGCGGGTTGCTTTCCATCTGTGTTATTTATGGAGCATTATTAAAATTGCATTATCGCCTAAAGTATAGAGGTTGAATTGATTGATAACCGTCATCCACGCAGGTAGAGCCTTAGGCCAAAATTAGATCTTCAATAAATTTATTTTGCTGTCTGTACTTGGCGTTTGTGCGTTTAAATCACTTTGCGTTGGACTTAACGCGCGTCAGTCGCTCACGGCTGACTTATAGCAGACTGGCGACATCACATCCAAACATTTATTTTTGCTCACGCACTCCCTCTGAATTTTAACGATTTATTTTTCCCCTCGTGAATACCATAGTGTTTTAAGCGATCACCTTGTCAACGTACGCATCGAACGTTGTAAGTTCTATCATAAATAGTTAGTGATGATTAATTATTATTTGCATCGTTCATTTAAATGTTTTTATCGAGCCTTATATCTATTTGTTCAGAACGGCGAAGTGTGTATGCCATTGTAGATGAACGGGTGCCATGTCTCTTCAACACCAAGAAACGGTCCTCCGACCAGGCTAGGGGATCATGCCTTTCGGATCAAGGTTCACTCAATGCTCGATATTGAGAAGTTGTATATAGAATACTAATTTTATATACAAATTTACTGAAGTTGGATGAAATGGCGGCAAATAACAGAAACAATTTGTAATCATCAGTTTCCTATTAAATTCTTTAATTTTCTATAAGACACATTGTCTATAAGACAGACTGACAGACTGGACAGGTCTATAAAACAATCATCAGACCTGCCATCCGGTATGCATCTGAGGCCTGCACGAAGCGGAAATGTGCATGTTGAGATGGATGTGTGACGTGACTAGGATGGACAAGGTGACAAATAAATATATTAGAGGGAGCCTGAAAGTAGCGCACGTGAATGAGAAGTTGGAGATCAATATGTTATCGTGGTATCGACATGTGATGCGGAGGGATGAGCAAATGTGGTGAAAAGAGTTTTATATATGGAAGTTGACGGATACAAGAGAAGAGGAAGACTAAAAAAAAGATTGATGAACTGTGTGAAGAAAAATATAGCTAGAAAGGGAAATGAAAGGGAATGGGAATGATTGAGTGGCCGACCCCAAATAAAATTGGGACAAGGATAGGTAGATGATGATGATAACGGATTGGCGCGAGAACTTTCTTCTCATGCTTCGGCACGTATGGGGCCCTCCCCTCTCCTTCCCTTCCCCCCCCTCTCCTCCCCCCCTCTCCCTCTGTACCACTTTTCCCCTCTTAATACGTTAAAGGCCGGCAACGCACTTGTGACTCTTGAGTTGCAGGTGCCCATGGGCGGCGGTAATCATTTACCATCAGGTCACCATAAAAAAAAATATATATATTAAAACTAGTTAATAACTAGCAGCGCCCCGCGGTTTCACCCGCGTAAGTCCCGATCCCATCGGAATATCGGGATAAAAAGTAGCCTATGCGTTATTCCAGGTCTCCAGCTATCTACATACCAAGTTTCATCGCAATCTGTTGAGTGGTTTTTGTGTGAAAGAGTAACAAACATCCATCCATCCATCCACCCATACATCCATCCAAACTTTCACATTTATAATATTAGTGGGATTACGTTAATTATGCATTGATATTGTTTTGGATATTTCACACTAGTTATATTTAATACTAGCTTTTGCCCGCGACTTCGTCCGCGTGGTGGCGGACATCAGGCATCGTAGGGTGTAGGTAATCTAATTTAGGGTACCCCAGAGGCTCCGGCTATGATACTTTTTTTGCTGGGAGGCGATATGTGACTGCGTGCGCATGTCGATTTCTAATGTAACCGCACTATTGAACACAATTCACAATACATAGATCGAATTTTATTTAAAAAGTTTGTAATACATACTAATATATCAACTTATAAATAAATCGGTACTTTTAATTATAAAACTGCCGTTTTTTACAATTTATTATGGTTAGTGATGAATTTTTATAGATGTTTTCACTGATTCATAATAATTGATTTTTTCCTCCTATAAAAAGTTATGCAAATAATAGGTAATATAAATCAGTTAAAATAATCAACGTTGGAGTATTATTTTGTCACTTATGTTGAAAGCGCTGCTTATCCGACGTGGTCTGACATGAATCTCCTTCCAATAAGGATTTCAAAACATTGTTGTCGACTTTCGTCACGAGGCGTATTGTTGAAATAAAAAAAAAACAGGCCCACTTGAGCTGCCTGGAACTGCGTTCGCGTTGATGTCACGATGTCACGTAATTCATATTCGAAAATAACGATTAACACAACCATTCTGATTTTTATTTTCGTTACAAATGGTGGAACACAACTGAACCATTGATTAAAAAAAACAGCTTTATTATAAAACTATAAATATAAATTTAAAAATCCCCCGACACAAAATAATAAAAATAGTATGAACGGCCTTTTTCGATGTGAAATTTATCATAGTGTTTAGTATTCTACTAGTCAAGCCCTTTAATCTGATACCCATATTGAGGGAGTTGTGAAATGTGATCCGCCGTTTTGTGGCGGCGGCCATCTTGGACGGATTTTCATCAAACATAGCTAAGAACACTCCCGACTAATTCACCTTTCAAACAAAAAAAAAACAAAATCAAAATCGATGACGAAAAACGAAAGATGCCACACACAGACACAAACACACACACACAGAGACACGTCTTAACTTATAACACCCCGTCGTTTTTGCGTCGGGAGTTAATAAATTTGAACTTGAATTATTCTTAGTTAAATGGCATTATAATATCGATTTTGGCACTTATCGGCAGTATAGTCCTTATTTATGAAACTGCCGATAAGTGCCAAGATTGATATTATTTACATACATACCTCCGTAGTTTTTTTAGGCGTTTGTCCTCAAAGTCACCTGATAAAAAGTGACTATGAAGACACAGATGGTACACGCCTATCCAAAAAAAAACCTATTCACTCCACTCTTGAAGGTTCCAGGATTATAATTGTCTGGAAAAATAGACGCAGGCAGCTGAATAGAAATTACAGTTGTAACATACTTCTTCATATAAACTTCAAAATAGGTACAAATAATTTTCTTCAAGTATTAATATTTAGATTACTAGCTGCACCCCGCGGTTTCACCCGCGTAAGTCCGAATACCGTGGGAAAATCGGAATAAAAAGTAGCCTATGTGTTAATCCAGGTGTCCAGCTATCTACATACCAAGTTTCATAGCATTCGCTTTAGTAGTTTTTGCGTGAAAGAACAACAAATATCCATACATCCTCACAAAATTTTAACTTTTTATTATTAGTAGGACTATTAATTCCCAGGATACTATCACATTCGGACCGTACATCAGAAAAAAGTACCTATTATGTATACACAAAGTGTCTACACAGTAGGTACGTGTCTACGTAGTAGATATAGCCTACCGGTAAAAAAGTGTCATAATACAAAAACAGCTATTTTGAGAAGACACGACTTTTATGCCTGAGAATTGAACAAAGCAGTGAAAAAGGAAACTGTTCCCTTTTTCACTGCTTTAACGATGTTTTTACAGCTGACCAAATGCAACATTTGCTATTCAATGCTATAAAAATGTCAAAACGTACCTAACATGTGATATGTCAATGTTTTTGTATTATGACACTTTTTTTGTGATATGACACTTTTTTTGCTGGGAGGCGATATGTGACTGCGCGCGCATGTCGATTTCTAATGTAACTGCACTATTGAACACAAGTCCCTACTTACGCAAAACGGAATCAATCTACATAACTATAGTTCTGAGAAAAAGCCGTTTTTGTCTAAATTTTGTATACAAAAAAATTGGTTGTTATTTTGGAAAAAGTTCATTTAAAATATTGTATAAAATACTTTGTTCTATGACTACCAATATAATATTGATGAAATACATTTAAAATTATTTAGTTATTAAAAGAAAAACTCAATGGTTCCTTTTAGCAAAACTGTTTGTGTGTGGATTGGTCCCTTGTTAATTTATTACCCTGACATAATTTTATAGTTAACATAAAAGAAAAACATATTTCTTTTATATATTTTACTGAAAAATAATAATAAAACTTATTTTATTGTTACCATGTAATTTAGAAATGTTGAAAATACTAAAATATTTCCTGGAAGACCAAAAATTACTTAATCTGACTAGGGCCCCCTAGTAAAATTAAATTTATATAAATAGTTTTGTCGTACTATGTGAAATGACTATTTTTTTCGAAGTAGTCTCCATTGGCAGTAATACAGATGATACGTGTAAACCAGATGCTGAACACATTGCTCCAGTATCCCTCTGGAACACAGCTGCATATCTCCTCAAAAGCTTCTCATTGCTCGAAAACTTGCGTCCCTTCAGTTGTTTTTTTTTACATACGGGAATAGTGCAAAGTGGCATGGTGCTCAATCCGGACTATGATTAGGGTGTCCCAGCAATTTGTTTCCATCTTGGTGCAAATAGTCCGTAGTTTTGCGCCCTCCATTTGCAGGGGGGTTATTTTAGTGCAAAAGCAATCAAAGTTTTAGTTTGGTCGTTCATTTTTACGGCCTCTAATACTTGAGGTAAACATTCCTCTGAATACCATGCAGCAGTAACAGTCTTCCTTATATCAAGCACAACGGTAGCCAATATTACTCTTATTAAAAATAAGCAACCCGCCCCCAGCTTCGCACGGGTAGTAGAGCATATTATGTCTACATTTTTTTGTTTTTATGTGTTAATCTTAGAAGATAGATATATAGCTTTCCTATATTGTAATAGCTATTATAATGCATAACATAATACATTGTTTTCATACATCTCTATTGGTTTACGCGGCGAACGCCAGTATAGCTTCCAGTCAGCATGATTTTTTTCCGACATCTTCAACAATCGTCGTCATATTTCAGCAAATTTATACAAACCCCTAATAAATTACACACCTAAACCTTCCTCATGAATCACTCTATCCGTACGTGAAAACTATGAAAATCCATTCTGTACTTTTGCAGTTTATGGTGAACAGAGAGACAGACAGACAGACAAACTGTTTTTGTTTGTTTTATAATATGTAGTGATACTGCAACCATTTCTTTCTTTACGGATCACAACATTCAACGCATCAGTCATCAAGTGCGATACCCACAGTGAACAAAATTTCCTTACTTTCAAATGGTTGTGAAGAATCCGATAAACAGTTGGTGCACTTAACTTGAGGGTTTCTTCGATCTATCGCTATGTCACACGTCGGTTCTTCCGCCAATAATTTTCGTACAGTCTTAATGTTCTTATCTTCTGTCAGCCTCCCGAGCCTTGCATCATCCTCCACATTCAAATTGCTGCGATTCTATCTTCGCGAAATTGAATAATACCTGAGGAAGGTATGCCTCGATTCAAGGAATCCCATATCGATTTTTTCTAAAGTTGGAGGTTCGTTCAACAGGGCTTTAAGCATATTCATGTTTATTATTCTGTTGTGGTTCTGAATACCATACGAGATGTTTCACATTGACATCAGCCTTTCTAAGATATATTTGATGAGACCAAACCCCATCTCCGAGTCTTTGCAAAAATATAGGATTATTCATTTTTAATATGCAAACAAGTACCAACCCGCATGGTTCTATATGATTGATAATTAGATACGTCCAAATCAGCTGGACCTGATCACATATCACCCCAGTTTCTAGTAAAATGTGCCGAGACCATAGCTTTACCCATTTCTTTATTGTACAAAAAGTCACTTTCTTCTTTCACTGTCCCACCAGTCTGGAACTGCCTTTATAACACCCGTCCACAAGAAAGGCCCTAAAACCGAAGTGGTTAATTACAGACCTATATCTAAGTTGTGTATCATAGCAAAAGTATTTGAGCGAATAGTATATAATCAGGTATATGCAGCGCTTCGGAACTCATTCAGCCACACACAACATGGTTTTCTCAAAGGCAGGTCCACTATCACCAATTAAACCATCCTCAATGACTACATAACAAGCAGCATGGACCGGGGAGCACAAGTTGATGTCGTTTACACTGACTATAGCAAAGCATTCGACCGTATCGACCATTTTTTGCTTAAAACGAAGCTTCTTAACATTGGAATCAGAGATCTATTCCGTTGGTTTTCCTCTTATCTTGAAAATAGGTCACAAGCAGTAGTTGTAAGCAATTACATTTCTAGTTGGGTACGAGTGCCCAGCGGTGTTCCGCAAGGCTCTTTGATTGGTCTGCTGCTTTTTATTATATATGTAAACGACATCGAATCCTGCTTTCAAACATCGTACCTGCTTTGTTTTGCTGACGACATGAAAATATTTTCGTCTATAAAATCGTCTAATGATATGATATCACTTCAAGAAGATCTAACACGTTTGAATGACTACTGTCGGGTAAACAAATTAGACCTTAATCCACTTAAATGTTCCATAGTCCCTTACACTAGAAAACGTGATATTATTCCTTCTTCCTATACTCTAATGGGCCAAGATTTGCAAAAGTGTGAAGTCATACGCGACTTGGGAGTTTATCATGACTCAAAGCCTCTTTTTGATGCTCATATTGATAACATAGTCTCGAGAGCTTCCAAAGCGCTTGGTTTTGTGATGAGGGTTTCTGAGTGCTTCAAAAAAGCAAAAACGTTAAAAATTTTATACTGTACGTATGTTAGAAGCCATCTAGAATACGCATCGCAGATATGGAGTCCACGGTATAGCAAATACATAAACCGTATTGAGGGTGTCCAAAAGCGATTCACTAGGTTCCTATGCTTTCGCCTTCATATACCATACCACTCTGAAAGGTATTTAGATCTCTGTAGAAAATTTCATATTCAACCTTTAAGTTATCGCCGCCGACTAGCGGACTGCACATTCTTTTCTAAAATCTTGTCTAATGAAGTGGATTGCCCAGACCTCCTACACAAACTCGAGTTCAATGTTCCGACAAAAAGCATCATTTTTGTACATTTAGCGCACTCAAATTACAGAATGAATACATTTATGGTGCGAGCAAGTAAAGACTTTAATGAATTGTGCAAAGAACTTATGTTCGATCCATACACAGTGAACGGCAACAATGTCAGGAGACTGATGAATCTGGGGTTTTTTTCAAACAGGTAGTGACGTATTTTTGTTTTTCTATCTTCTGTATTGCCTATCGCGTTTGTATAGGTATAGTTTCGTGGAGTTATTAGTGTTCTAAAACCTCTGTTAAATTACAATGCAGCAATTCGTGAAAACCTGTAATTGGCTTAATGTTGTACATGAAACTACCCACTGTTGTTTTTGTAGCTGTTGGTTTTCCTAACTTAAATAAATAAATAAATGAAAAATCAAAAATTACAAGGGACCACGCTGTATGGTTCTTTATAAAAAAAAAACTATTTCATAGATATTTTAGATAGTCCGGTTACCATGTGACATGGGTCTTGTTAGTTTATTGAATAACTGATTTTATGTGGGTTGGTAAACTTGTCATGAAAATGTTTTGTTCAGTTAAAATTGTCGGATCATTTTGATATTTACAGGGTAGATAGAAGGTGAATTTTTAAAATTTTCTGTGTACTTAACTCAATTTTGGCGTGTGTGTGGATTGGTTCCTGTTTGCATAAGTAGGTCCTTCACAATACATAGATCGAATTTTATTTAAAAAGGTTGTAATACATACTAATATATCAACTTATAAATAAATCGGTTGTGTGTATGGCATAATTAATTGCAGTGTTTCATAGACTGTGTATTCCTGCACGCATCCAACAACAAAAACTAATATCATTATTTTTATTAACTTCTAATAACAATATTCACTATTGCACATCCCATAGAGCAAGACCATATATACATCCAAGAATCATATCACTTCATTATGGTATAACCATAGACGAAGAAATCCAAGAAATGGCTTACCAATACATCATTTTTTTACACCCCATAGAAATCATTTAATCATAAATATTTCTCATATGGAAATTGTTAAAATTCCAACACTGGTTTTGTCATAAGAACTTGCATTGAGATTGCGTTAATTACAATATGAATAATTAGATGACGCCATAACTGATACGGAGACGCGTTTTTGTGAAAATGGTTGAAGAATCCTGTAATTGCCACTCAGTATGTTTATAGTAACACAATGTTATAACAGGTTTGATCGTGGCTAACCTTATGGGGATCGGTATGAACTGTTGTGTTAAGATATTCTTATTTATTTGCATACCGGATACCTAAAATAAGTTTTGTTTTTAATGGAATTCACTGATGCCCGGTTCCTATAATCAAGAAACGATTCGTTTTGCTTACGGACGGTAACATTTTCGAAAATTCAACGGATTTTTACCGTAAAACAAATGTGCAATCGCGCCTTGCGTTCGTTTGCTGAACCAAATCAATTTTGAAATATCAATGAATATGTAGTGTCCAACAAAAGAGACTAAACTACTTGAAACTTACTCGGAACTTCGGAAATACGCCAGTGTAAATGTACCAAAACGATCTAATATCCGGTTCCTATAATCAAGCAACGATTCGTTTTGCTTACGGACGGTTAAATTTTTGTTGAAAACTCAACAACATTTTTAAAAACGACGTGTTTCTTGATTATAGGAACCGGGCATAAATGAATCTTAGATTCAGTAATTTACAACTAGCTTAAACAACAAAAGAAATATAAAATAAACTTGTTCCCAAAAGTGCAGAGTGCCCGATTTTAATGCGTCTAAATTAGGCCTAGAAACTCATTTTATTCTTAGGTATCATAAAAATGGCATATAATGATAAAAAAGTGTTGATTTAGTGACCCCTCTCATTCTCCCCTAACTTAATGTTTAAATCCACTATCCGTGGACTGTGTTTACAGTTTTAAGACTCCGCCTAAGGCGGTTTAATAGCAGGCAACAGTTAAGCTGCATCTACAATACCACACGATCACTAACTCGTTGAAATAATACGTTCATCTCATGCTAACAGCAGTCATACATTATAACATTACAGAGGCAACAGTACATAGTATTATTAGTATTTAATACGTAGTTTCCTCATCAACTTGTAAGGATTACTATCATAAACATCACGCCAGTATTTTGTGTCAGATGCATTGATGAAGGTACCTAACCAAGATTCAGAGTGTAAAAGGAATGTCTTGGTTTGAAGATTTATACTATAACATGTGCATCGTTGATACAACCGCAGATGGACCTAATATATATTAAAAAAAAAAAACAGTCAATCGTAGGACTGCACGTCAGAAGTGAAAACACACACACAAACACATATGTATATATACAAACATACAGATGTGTGTGTGTGTGTGTACTGAGCGTGACGGTCACGCGAGTTCAGTGTTTTTTCCCCATACCAAAAGTGCCCAACGTGGCTAAAGAAATTTTCACTTCAAAAACTTAGCAAAGTACGCCCATATCGCCCAGTACGCCCAGTGTTAGATTCAACTACATTATGTCCTTTTAACCGACGGTCACTACTCGAGAATCCTATCATTATCAAATGTAATCATCATCCTAAACACGCAACTCGCCAGTATACGAACGTCGTAAGTGTAATGTGTCGAAGAACCGACAGTGCGAAAAAAATTAAGACCAAGTGCGGGTAGTTACCTCGGAACTCACAGAAGCATCGCTAAGCTCTCATCGGTTAACCCGTCAGTATCAGCGGTGTAATTTGATAGAAACATCATCAAAGAAGGATTATAAAGCGAGAGCTACATTAGGCCGACGCACACGTCTGAGACGTCTTACTGGTGTAAGGTTGGTGTGCATATAAAATCGACGCAACACGTCACTTTCTATGGAAGAGAATTGTAACGAAATGTCTTGTGATAGGGACCAGCATTTCTTCAAAATAATTACTTCTTATGGTGACTGCATGACCATGCAGTCTTCAAACTTCAATGTACAGTATCATTCACTTAAAATGGCATTGCCAATCTCCATTGGATTTGGACCGCTTCGGAAATCACTTTCACCTTACAGAAGAACTCTATTAACCAAAAGTATTATCAGAGTATTGTTTTTATTCGTGAGTGAGGGTCACAGGAGTTTAATAGGATCGATAGGGTTTTCAAAGAGCAAGTGATACCAGTGATGATCCGAATGTTTATAGGCACCGATGACCTATTTACTGTGAGGCGGGGTTAGTTTGTCAATTTCGTGGTACAAAAAACTTTCAACATTTCAACACGTAAACGAAGATTTATTTGTCTCATATTGGACATTCAATAATAAAACATTTTAATTTATTCATGTTGGTGCCGTCCTAGAGGCTATCCAACTGATTGGCAACACACAGGTGACACTTCGTTTGATGACGATTGTTCGAAAGTAATTCAGAGCACCGTGCTTTATTTTCAGACAATTAACTCCTGGAACGTTCAAAAGTAAAGTGAATAGTTTTTTCTTGGATAGGCGTGTACCATCTTCGTCTTCGTCATTACTTTCCATTAGGTGAGTTGGAAGACAAACGCCCATTCCATTACACAATAAAGAAAAACATTGTCACAAAATTCAGGTTAGGTTGGCACTACCCAGAGTGTTACTTTGAATCTAGCCGTTCATTTTTTAACTTTATTTGTTCCTTCATGTGTCTGATACCCATGCAACTACTTTATCAATACCACTATACAGCTATCTTTCGACAATATCCAACTATAACAGTTAAACTTTCTAATATTTTTGAGCCAAAGTAACACGCTGAGGATAATGTAACCCGAACTTATTCTTCTCTTAAAATATCGATGAGATTATCGATGGCTTTATGGCATTTGTCTTTTTTTTTTGACCTGAGAATGGGAGTTTGTAAATCTATTAAATTTTAAACTGAATCCAATCCAATATGGAAGCCGTAATTGGATAAAAGGACTAACCGCTAGTTTCAAAGCCCGTCCACA
This sequence comes from Euplagia quadripunctaria, assembly GCA_963859945.1. Taxonomy (NCBI): domain Eukaryota; kingdom Metazoa; phylum Arthropoda; class Insecta; order Lepidoptera; family Erebidae; genus Euplagia; species Euplagia quadripunctaria. The sequence continues at coordinate 4,128,125 of OY982568.1, read as the reverse complement.
AGTTCTAGGCGTGTGACGGAAGGCAGCCATATTTGAATAATTCTCCCATCCATTCATAAACACGACATGTCATCCAGTTTTATTCGATATCTGATAGATTGAGAACTGGTCGAATCCATCATAGGGGATTTTCAATCTGCATTTGATTCAAAATGTAAATATGGAGATAGAGGCTGTGTGAGATTATGAATTCCACTGTAGTTGAGGAGCTCCCAGCATATTATCCCAATTAATATTATAAATGCAAATGTGAGTTTGTTTGTTTGTTTGTAACGCTTTCAGCTTTCATCAAGAATGTACATCCGTATATTGCATACATATTGTCAGGAGTACAGAAACGGACATAGAGTACCTTAATAAGAATATTTTTTAATGCAAATTACTTACTCACTGCAATCCGTGGCCGGGTAGCTAGCATTGTATATAGCAAACTGTTAAATACAAAAAATAGTTATAAGCCTACAAAAACCTGTATTCTACACGTTATCCTAAATAATCTTTGGGTGTAAATCTTACTAATATTATAAAGGCGAAAGTTTGTGAGGATGGATGGATGGGTTGATGGATGTTTGTAACTCTTTCACGCAAAAACGGCTGAACGGATCTGGATTAAATTTGCCACAGAGATAGATTATAGTCTGGAATAGCACTACTACGGCTTTTTATCCCGGAAAATGTATGGTGCCCATGAAATAGATTTCGCGAAACGAAACGAAGTTGCGGACAACAGCTAGTAACCAATACTAAAAGTTTTGCAACCCACAAAACAAATTTACGACCCGTCATTTTTAATGAGCTTTTATAAGCTTCACTTATAACTAATCCATCCTAAGGTTGTCTGTAAGAGATCGCAGATTGCGATAAGACCGTCCATTGCAATGTTACTTTTAATTATGTTTCTAGATTGTATAACGCATTTTTGGTGTACAGTATAGAGTACCTATCTATCTATCGAACTATATAAACAAGTCTTTGAACTCAACTTTAACCTACTTCTAATTGTAGTATTGAAAAGAAACTTTGTATATATATGTAGTTCGGATGACAATACTATAATTTGGAATCTTAGGCGTCCATTAGATGCTCATGCAAACGTCAATCATTACCAAAAGTCATGATTGACGGATATTTGTTGGTGATTGATGAAATAATATCGATATTAAAATCAAATCATGCAACCGTCAATCACTGCATTAGACGATAGGTTATTTGTCAATCACCGTTTTGGTTGGCAAAACTGATAGTAAAACCTACCGTGTAATGGGCGTCTTAGAGCGTGATTTTGCAGCCACGAGGTGGATAGTGGAACTCTTCAGTGGCTACTAGTAAACCCCTCGAGTTTAGGCTCATATGATTCGTTTTGACGAGTCCAACAGAATGGGCTCAGTAACAATGCTCTGATGATGAAGCCAGGAGATAGATTGTGCAACTCCTTTTAAGTTGTTTCGCTATTAAAGTTTATCGAAACTATAATTTATCGTGTTCATTTTAATATTATCAGTGTGAAGGTAGAACTAAGATAGCATATCTTAACCAACCGCGATGATATGTTCAACTCTTTCATCGCCATGTTCCACGAATGCATTAAAACATCCTTTAATTAAACTGCAGTTTTACAATGTTGTACATGTCTAGTACAACTGTGTAATACAAGTTACATTACAGAAACTAGAACCAATTACACAAATTCAATCATATCATAGATAGTCATCTTTTGTGCTATTTATCTTGTAATTTAATTTATTGATGTTTTGCATGCGAGATCGAAATCTTGATCCTGTGGCTAACCTCAATAATTAAAAACGTTTGATATTTATTGGTTTGACTGGTAACTACAGAAGCCAAACTGGTGTTAAAACCACATCAATAAATATATATATTGTATAGTTGGGGGGTATGTCTGGTACCCAAGATCTGGATGTCGCTGTCGAGAGGAGGATAATTAAAACATTAACAAGTACTTATGGCGTTATAATAAATATTAAGCTTTTAACACTTTTAACATTTATAAAACAATTCCTTAAATGTCTTGAATAAATCAATATTTCTTGAGTAGACCGTGCTGACTTCCACGGCGACTCCCAAGAGACTCCTTCCTATTCTGACATTTTTAAAAATGTATTGAATCTAAATCAGTGCGGACTTCTCACCCGCTTATACTAACGTATGTCACAGAGACGTGACAATATATTCCCGCCTATATTCTTGAAGGAGAAGGCGGCAGACGTGTATATATTAAACACTCAGATTTTGCCAACTATAATTTAGTGTCATATTTTTGGTGTGTTTATTATTTGGTGTCGATGGAAATAACACTAACATAACCGTCAACCAAACCACCATAGAACAAGTAGAGAAGTGCGTATATCTAGGGCAGGAGATTAGAATGGGCAAGGACAACCAAACCAGCGAGATTTACAGACTACAGGCCTATGTGGGCAGCCTACTCGAAACTGGACTTTGCTTTTAAAATGAAAATCTCTGAGGATCAAAAAGCGATGATATTTATTCAATGTATCCTACCGATGCTAACTCATGGTGTAGAAACCTAGATCTTCACCAAAGACACCATTAACATACAGGAAGTAGCCCAGAAGGCAGTAGAGGGAAAACTGGTTGGAGTAACACCGATGGACCGTAAGACAAACAAATGACTTCGAGAACAAAGCAAACTCGCAGATGTAACAAAACGAGTGGCGCACTTAAAATGGAAGTAGCTGGACATGCCATGGGGAAAAAAGCGCCCTCATGGAAGACCACAAATGCGTTGAAAAGATGACGTGAAGAAGATAGCCAGCTCGAATTGGATACAGAAAGCGTAATGCCGAAAGGAGTCGAAAATGTTGAAGGAGGCCTACACCAAGATGGTCGGAAACAGCTAAAGAAGAAGAAGAACAATTTGGTGTCACTTACGTAATAGGGAGCACTTTGGGAATTAAATGGGAAAATTGGGAGTATACCAAAAGGGAAAGGTAGGTAAAAAGGAAAAGCGAAGAAAAGAGATATTGCTTATACGGATGGATTGGGGAGTTGGGAGATTAAGTGACAGCTCGAGAAGATCAGGGTAACATACCTGTTACTCGAACTGACTGTTGCCATAAACTACGAGCCCTCTAACGTCAACCAATTGAATGTATCCTTAAAACTTGGAAAAGTTTGATTGGACATGTATGTCAAATCAAGTAACAACGGCTGACGAAATCATCCGCGAAAAATAGAGAGAATGTAGCAACGAATTGTGTGTGAATTGTTGTAAGTATATTGAATTGTCGACAAGTATATTGCAGCCATACATTGTAGTACAAGTATTGTCCGTTGAGACGAACCTTTACAAAAAGAAACTGTCAGTCGTAGGACAGTGAAAACATAACTTACATATATACATACACACACATCTGTATATGTATCTGAGTGATACTATGTGCTTATCTAGTATTATGTTTAGATGATAGTTCAGTTTGACAGAAATAGACATCACTTAATCAGTTTTAAGTACTCAATAAATTTATAATCATCCCGCTAATAAGTAATAGTACTAAAGTAGATACTTAGCTAAGAACCCACTTTATTTGATCGTAGAGTAAAGTTTGCTACTAATTTCCTGTGAAAGCAGCCGCCACTGTAGTACATATATTTATCTTATTAACTTCAAAGCTAATTGACGCAGTAAAGTGGCTGCAAGTGTTTTATTTACTAATTTATTATTAACTAGCAACCCACCCCGGCTTCGCACGGGTACAAATGATACACCAAAACCTTCCTTATGAATCACTCTGTCTATTACAGAAAACCGCATGAAAATTCGTTCAGTAGTTTTTCAGTTTATCGCGAACAGACAGACAGACAGACTTTGTTTTATAATATGTAGTGATATGTAGTGATTTATTGATATGAAACTCAACAGCCTTTCTACATTATACATGAAATTCTTAAGTTAATTGCACAATTTCACGACATTCGTCTTGCTATATAACACTAGAAAATACAGATTATTATAACATCGTCCTCATCATCGGCTTTCAGTCTAACTACAATACGGCAGAACTTCGATATTTTACGTGAAGCGACTGCCATCAGACTTCCACAACCAAAGTACTAGACGATATCGAACTTCTGTAGTTAGACCAGGTTGTCGATCTTTTAGGGCTCTAACTACCCGTAACGAATGACATACATGTTTGTATGGCAACCGGTAACGACGGCTTAACTTACTCTCCGGGGTCTCAATGTGTTGAAAATGGTCACCCATTCTAAGACTGACCTGGTTAGTATTACTTAACCTTGTAATGTGCCAACCTACTCGGTTACCACTTAGCCACGAGCCCCTATAATAATAAACATAAAACAAATGATTTATAAAAAGTATTTTATCTATTTAATAATACTTGCGAATTGCTTCCGATATGACTCTCTAGCTATTTGATTGATTTCTCCCGCGACTTCGGTCGCGTGGATGTAGGTTTTATCAATCAATTAATTTATCCCCCTGGACAGTACTTCTTTTCTAGATGAAAGGTTTGAACACCCTATGTTCTTTTTTGTAACCCTTAAAAGGTGTGTGCAAATTGTCTTGGTGATCGGTAGAATGGTTAAGGCATAAAAGCTAATATAATAAACAGTACTAATTTGACTTGCTGTCCGCGACGTTCAAACGGGAAAAGTAGCCTTTGTGCTATTTCAGACTATAATCTACCTCTGTGCCAAATTTCATCCAGATCCGTTCAGCCGCTTTTGCGTGAAAAGGAAACAAACATCCCTCCATCCGTCCTCATAAACTTTCACCTTTATAATATTTGTAAGACAGACCAGTTGGTTTAAAAAATCATGAAATTCGTGTGACTTATTTATGAATAGCCCCAAAGGGGTAGGCAGAAGCGTATAAAACTCCCACATTTCGCCTATAATGTGGTCCCACTTATATTCTTATTCTTATATTTTTATTGTACACAAAAATAACAATATTTTAAGTACAGGAAGGAAAATAGTATGTACAAAGGCGAGCTTAACCCATAGTTGAGTTTTCTTCCAGCAAACCTTGGGAGTGAATCGAGGATAGTACAGAATAAACAGAGGCAAAGTGTGTACGTTAAAGGGAATTAAATAAATATAAAATAAAATTAAAAACCTTAGATAGATAATTTTTTTTTTTTTTTTTTAGAAAGGCAACTCCCGCGTTAGGAATTACTCCTGTGTCGCGGGGGACTTTACAAACATAGAAACAACGGACACAAAGAACACCCAGACTCAGGTGGGAATCGAACCCATGACCTATAAGTTTAGCGGTACAGGGTCACTAACCACTAGACCAACAGGCCAGTCAACCTAAACTATAAATTATAAATACATAATGTATACCTACAGAATAACAAATACTTATATGTTCGAAATATAAATTTACATATATTACCACATATGTAATAACAAGCAAGTAAAACGAACCTGTAGCGTCAACCGGGTACTTTGGGAATTAAAAATGGGAAAATTAGTTTTATATTGAAAGGTAGGTAAGAACAGAAGACAATGAAAGGAAAGGGATATTTATTACCTATACGGCTGGATTGGGGAATGTAAGAAATAGCTCGGTCAGGTTATGGCCGCATAATGTTTACCGGAGTGATACCACCGCCTCGCAAACCGCAACCGGCAGTGAAGCAATGCTTGTATTGCTCTTCGTCGAGTGAGTGAGGTTACCGGAGGCCCTAACCCTTCCCTCCCTTCCCCTCTCCCCCTCTTCCACCCTTCCCCTACTCCCATCTTAAAGGCCGGCAACGCACTTGTGACTCTTGAGTTGCATGTGCCCATGGGCGGGGGTAGTAATTTACCATCAGGTGACCCGTCTGCTCGTTTGCCCCCTTAATCATTAAAAAAAAACTTGTAACTTGAACTGCCAGCAGCCCGAGAAGTCAGAGCTTCTAATTGAACTTTTTATTAACTATCCTACTAATATTATAAACGTGAAAGTTTGTGAGGATGTTTGGATGTTTGTTACTCTTTCACGCAAAAACTACTGAACCAATTGCGATGGAACTTGGTATGTAAATAGCTGGAGACCTAGGTTAACACATAGGCTACTTTTTATCTCGATATTCCCACGGCACCGGGACTTACGCGGGTGAATGTTATTTTAGTGTTTAGAATATAATATTCCTATGTGTGTTATTTAATCTCGGGGTTAACCTATCTGTTGTTGCATCTATGGCTAACATAATTAACTTTAAAAAGTATATTACCGACTTTAATGTGCCTTAATCATTATAAAATAAACGCATCATCAGATCTTTACGAAATTTAAATGGAACCATTTCGAAATAAACTTATTCCGAACAAAAAATAATTTTGTAAATCCGTCAAACAAAAAAAACAAAACTTCCAAATTGAGAACCTCCTTCTTCTTGAAATCAGTTAAAAACGCTTTTAATATCGATTTCTGAAATTTCTTGTATTAGGCCCCTTAACCGAGTATTAAAAAAAATGTCCTGAGAACTTTTAACTTCGATTTCTGAAAGTTCTTGTACTAGTCTACTGCCCTACTATCTACTACTAGTCCTGAGAACTTGAATCCTTGATTTGAAAATCGTATCCTCTAGTAGCTCTAATATGGGGTTACCAGCAATGTATTTAAATAAAATACCTTTTATTAAATAAGGTTACATATATTTATATATATATATCTATATATTTTTTGTAAATACTATAATTAATAGAGTAATATGACTATTAAGATACCGTTGTATCACTATAAATTAACTTTTACGACGCTTCAATACCATATTAGAAACGACTGCTCCGTATTCAAGTATCATAGCAACACCATACAAGCTTAGAGATTAGCAAATATGGATTCATACATGTTCAAACCTACAACACATAGTATTATTATTACTACGGTGATAAAACTCTAACAATCACTTGTTCAAAGTGTAGCACAATTAAATACTCCTTATTTGGATGCTTCAAATAAGTATACAATGACAATAGCAATGCATTTTCTAGTGTCTTATTTTCAACTAGCTTCTTCCCCCGGCTTTACTTGCGTAAAAGTAATTTTTCTATCCCTTGGGAAAAGTACATGTTTTCTGGAGGTACTCTTTGTTCTTTTTCACACCCCTGGTAAAGTGTATGCGTCGTTGGCCGATCGTTGAATTGGGACGATCGAGGTCTGTCTAGGCACATCATTTGTTAATTTGTCTGTCTAATATCCACCGAATTGTTCAAAGCTTAACGTTTGACGATTTAACCAGCGATGTTTCGGCAAATCGATTCTCTAAGGTGACCAAAGTAACAACATCTTAAAAATGAAATACGGTTCGTTGTTAAGCGCATCACTTGAGAATGACTGGGTGAACTTTTGCAAATTCGGTCGACTTCGGTTCGTATGTATGTATAGGGCAATAGCTCACTTAATTGTACGCGATTATCGTATTCTATTGACGCTTGCAACACCAAGAGTATCACACATGGCCAACCTTTATAAGAATCTTGAGAAAATCAATGTTGCCCGTTTCAGGCTTCTATGAATACTTCATTAATTCCTCCACAACATTTACAAAAATCTAATGTTTATTTTCTGGCATTTACATCCATATAGAACCTGTTTTTATTTGTCATTATAACATCAATGAATTGTGGTACATGCATAAACTTAATATACTAACATGGTACATGACAACGTTGTTATAAAGCTTTAGTGTGTTTTTTTTTTATTATTGGAGCATAGACAACAATAAGCTCTCGATCAAGAACTGTCAAGCTCAATTCAAGATGACGTGCCTCATTTGACAGGAGTTAGGTTTGTCACACACTAACATGAAATATTGACTAGTAAGAATTTGAATCATTTAGTTATACTTTTTGTGATTTGAACTTTTATAGAATCACGCGATTAGATATGCCATAGTTGAACCGGTGAACCGAACTAAAATCGAAAGAAATTAAAAGAAAAATTGCTGAAAGCGGCGGAATAACAGAACTTGGCAACTAAAACACTGACTTCGGCTTGTCCTGGCCACCGTTACTGCTATGCCTTCTCCCCTCTCGAGCGGCATGCGCAAGAAATGAGTGCACATGCTGTCCTCCTCCAATACCAGACTATGTGGGTAATTTTCATAAACGTTCGATACATAGTTTATTAGTATTTTAAGATATTTTTTTATAAATTATACAATTTACGTTGTTTTACAGTTTCAATACAAATTGCCTTGCAGTTTATATTGTCCATTACATGTAACTGATGAAATGAATCTTAAGCCAGGATTGTACTTACATTAAATCACAGGAGTCCAGTCCCTCTCTGTCACATTGTGTCCACTACCCCCTAAAGAATCGAAAAACAGAAAACTGGCTCTCTCCACTGCTTAGTTTTGTATAAGCTTTAGTCCTCCTGGTCCTGAAGAGGCAACACCAGCTAATGAAATATAGTCGTCACTCATGTGTATTTTATGGTTGCCCTACATCCAACCCAGGAACGTCAGGCACTATGTATTTTAAGGTTGCGCTACATCCAACTCGAGGATAGCAGGCACTACACTGTGGCGCATGACACTGAAGGTCGCTTGACGCCTTGGTAAGTCTCAAATCGGATATGCGTAATGACGTCATCATGTCGTTTCACCCATGTTTCACTTCGCAAAGGTGTGGACTGCGGTATCCTATAGTTACAAATAATTACTTTCAAACAGCTATTTGAAATAAAATAGAATTACTACTAAAAGAAAAATACATTTACCTAGATATAGTGTTAAACGACCCTAAGCAGATACGAGTTGCCCATTGACTGATTTTAATCTAGAAAGCTTTCATTGTTAATTGTTCCGGCACAGTATTTTGCATTGTTTAAATGAAAACTGTTATAATAAACGACCTTCAATGGCCTTCATCTATGGACTACGGATGTACGATCTTTATGAACATATATGATCTTAATTTTTTTAATCTTTTTTAGCTATACTGCAATCTTTTCGTGTGTTTCAAATTTGTCTAATTGTTTTCTGTATTATCAAAAACGGTAAATAGTTTTTGTAGAATTTAAAAAAGGTCTTACGTTTTATTTATATCGATTCGATATTTAAAAATAATTGAAATAGCTTGTTATATTTGTCAACTTATGTTTTGATGACATTTTAAAATAGTAATACATCGGTGACTAATAATATGTTTAATATAAAGATTCCGGATTTTTTAATTTATTAATATGTTTGTAATCAAACAAAACCATATTTGCCTATTGTTTTAGTTGTTTTCTAATTTGCTTTTGCTTTATTTCAGGTACCAAGATATTTTCTTTCGATGAGTTTTCTCCGTGTGGTGAGTATGCTAAATATTACCTAGTACATTATAAATAAAACTTGAAAAAAAACATTGGTAAATTTAATTTTTCAAGTTTTATTTATTTGGTCGTAATTTTTTTTTTATTAGTCGTTAATTTTTGACGAAAATTCTGTTCGACACCAATCAGAGCATTACTTAAGTACCTACCTAAGGTTAAAAAAAACACGTTTCAAGCTTTAAAAATAACCGAAGTACCTAAAAAATACATGGTTCACTACAGTTCTAATAACAAAAATTGTAGTTTTAAAAATAATCTTGTTAATGATAGCAATCTTTCCTGCATTACATCAATCGCATTCCAACAGTTATAATGGTTTGCCGCCAAAACGCCGCATCGTTACTAACTAACACGTAGTACAAAGAGAAACCATGTTCGACGTCCGAACCAGTCGTCAGCGATCAGATACGCCATTTTGAACAGGAGTGAGCGCGGCACTTTTGATTTAGCACTCGACAAACCCGTGAATAATGCTCTAACTCAACTAACACTAGTACATTAGGAATTGACACACCATGTAAGGGTGTGGTTACTTAGGCTGGCAACACATCCACGTTTGTCGTACCTCTAAGTGGTATTTAACATCAAACTTTGGTGTTATATATTTTTTATCAAGCGATTTTCTTGGTTTACAAGCACCTTCGTATGCTTTCTAGTGATTACACGAAGCCTTTGAAGTATAACGATTAGTATGTGTTTTACTTTTACAATTATTGGCGATTTAATTGATTTGATTAGCAGGTGCATAATGCGGGCCATTTACGGATGGACATATAGGAAGACCTTTGAAAAAAACCAGAACGTCAATTGCGGCTTTGCGTTATAGAATGTGATCTAGTTGCTTCTAGTGCAAGGTGCTCTTTTCCAATTATATTGCAACATAATGATACTTAATAATTACTTACACAAGGTTGTTATTAAAATTAGATTAATACATATTTATAAAACTGCCGAGGGTGTATGTAGTGTTTTCTTCTCGATTGTTATTTAATAATTAAGATAATATTGCCACCAAGAAACGTTTATTCATTGTTTTATTGATCGTAGGACTCTCTGACATTATCTACAGAATATTTCCAATTTTCGAAACACTTTTTAAAAGTAGGTATAGGTGAAAAGTGAAACCTTGAGCACTAGCAAAATACTCCATCGAATAAAGAACCGCCCTTTTTTATCAAAGTCAGTTAAAAAAACGAGAGGGCATTCAACAAAAAGAAAAAATACTAAACAAAGTCAATCCGGAATTCAAAAGTTAGTCCGTAAGTCAAAAAGTCAGTCCGTAATTCAAAAAGTTTACCTATAATTGTAAAAGTCAGTCCGTAATTCAAAAAGTTAGCGTGCAAATTATGAAATACATAATTTATAGTAATGTTTCCCTGAAAAGTGAGTCAAACTGTATATCATATAGTAAAACCTTTAACTTAAACTAGATATATACTAGGTATTTCATACCTAAAATCGCAGATGTACACGTTGCCTTCAAATCCGCAATGAAAGACAAATGCCCGAGATAGTAAAATGATATCGCTACGAGCGATTTAAGGGACAATGAGCTCTCTGAAATTTACGCGCAACTTACAACGGGGACAGACGTGTAGACATAACTGTGGAATTTTGTAACCGAACTGTCGTGTTCTCTGAACAAAATATTAGGCTGCGGGATTAAGTAGGTGTTCTTGCTGAGATTTATTGATCGCACGCTGTGTTATCTACCTTATTTAAGGAAGTGTTCGCAGATGTTGCTGAATTGATTACATAAAATTATATGTATACTTCTTTGTAAACTTTATCGTGTATTTCGCCTAAACTATTACGGATGTTGGTAACAAATATAAAAGGCTTTTATAAATATATAGCGATTGAACTACAAACAGCCACTATCCATATTCATAATCAGATCCAGAATAAATCTAACGAGCGACGATATATACCTAAGGGGATACTTTGGCCCCTTACGGTACCATATACTTATGGAATTGCGATGCCCAAAATGTAACGTTTGGTTGTTATACATGGGTTGGTGTGCATTTGTTTTTGGGGTTTGGGGGAACTGTTGAAAATTTCTCAAACACGGATCTTCACGAGCCTGGAGCACGCTTAACTTAGTAAAACAGACGAAGAAAATACCAAAATTTAACCACATCTAACAAAGCAAGTAAAATAAGAGCTTGTAATAATTTTCAAATACAAATTAAAAATTTAACATAACACAATAAATACAGATGACAAAAAAATCTGTCAGGCTGAAGAAATTGTCTCGAATTAGAGCTATGAACACTCTCGATGAAGTCACCTTTCAAACAAAAAAAAACTCAATAAAATCGGTGCATTCCTTAAGGAGCTATGATTCCACAGATAGACACAGATACACGGATAAACAATTTAATTTCTTAATAAGCAAGGCTATAAATCACAGCAGATGCTCGATCGGAGTACGCAGAATAGAAAACAGCACTGCTAATATTAAGTTCTATGAAAGTACAAAAAACATTTTTATTTCCGTGTGGGAATCGTACTCATAATACTCGGCACGGCTTAGTGGCGAGACAGTCACTACTATTACAAAATCCGTGCAGTCAAAATCCTCTTTTATATTCCATTCGATTCTTTTTTTTATTTGAGTTTCTAACAAGAAAAACACTACAACGTTCTAAATTTAAAATATGAATTTAAATGGACAATTTACTGAATCAGCATTTGGATTTTCATCAACCTTTTTATAATTAAGAAGGTGCAAATGGAATGAGGTTTTTTTTTATATTATATACTTTAGATATAAAACCTCATTTCTACGTCAGCTAGGCAGAACACGGTTAAACGTACGTAGATATAATTTAAAATACATACATATTATAGATAGAAAGAGCCAGACCGTGCAAATACCTATTTGTGCATACAAATATTTTTGTACTGATCAGGAAATGAACTCTCGATCTCTGACATTTTAGTCATAAGCTGGACCGTCGCGGCGCATAGGTCTCAGAATTCATATAGAGGTCATATTCATATAACTTCTGTTTACGACGAGAGACGGAATAAATTCTTTTCTCCTTTGAACTCGCTCGATGCAAATATTTATGTACTAGCTATGCTCGCCGCGTATACAATGTGTACATATTTATGTTTTTTGCGCGGAACCCTAATTTTTTTTTCAAAATAAAAGTAGCTTAAGTTACTCCATATCACATCAGCTATCTGCAAGTCCCGTGAAAATCCGTCCACCGTTTCCGGTGATTAGCCGGAACAACTTGACAGTCAGACTGACAAAAATTTTAAAATATATTTTTTGATATAAGACAGAGTAAACATTCAGATGCAGTAAAAGTTGTTATTATGATATTACAAACAGACGCTCCAATTATAGTTCTTTGTATAGATAAATAACTAAATATTGCATTTGTCGGGGTTTTTCAATATATATAAATATATTTGTGTATATACAACAAAAAAGGTATATCTGAGTATACCCGTGTTCTGAAACCCATAGTAAGACCAATGCTTAATATATTCAGATCCATTGGAAAACGATCCTAGAAGTTCAGAAATGTGTGAACCTTATCATTTTTGTATGGAATGAAAACCATTATAAATGAGTTGGACCAGCTGGTTATAAAACCTTGTATAATAATATTAAGATTAATCACGTTTAAAACAAAGGTTTTAATTAACTTAAATAACTTTTAAACACTCTATTATGAACAGAGAAAGCTTCGAATCGGATTCTCATTACATTTGAGTGTCCATTAGAACGATCAAAGCGAACCAATCAATTGGAGTCGGCGGGAGGTAAATTATTATGGTCGGCAAAAACCTAACTCGATGATTGACGCTCTATTGCATTTTTATTTGGACCCCGTCGTTCCTTGATTAGTAAAGGTGTTTCTAATTATGGGACATTGAGGCCCTGTTTGTAAGTTTCTAGAATTACTTTATTACTAACTTGTAAGGGGTCCTTGTAACTGTACTCCTTAGGGGGAGTGTGGGTTCTGATTATGGTAATGGCTCTTCAAGGCGCCAGTGTTCTAGACATATAACTACAAAAAATGTAGGAGTGACGGATATATTAATAAAGTTGAGTGGAGTACACAGTGGTTCAACCATTGGAGTTTTTTATCGCAGGTTTAAGTTTAGTCATCGATTCATGTCCGTAAAAAAAACTGTCAGTCGTAGGACTGTACGTCAGAAGTGAAAATACATATACGCACACATCTATATGTCATCATGACAATATATGTCCACTGAGCGCGACGGTCACGCGAGTTCAGTACTCTTTCTCCATACCAAAAGTGCCCAACGTGCCAAAAGAAGTTTTCAGTTCAAAAAGTGATGCCATCTACTAGTGACATCATCATAAGTACATACACATTCTGGTATCCCTGGATATTTAGTGTCGTTAATTTTGTCACTACGTAATTTAGTTCACAAGTTTATTAAAGTAAAGATAACACTTCCACAGACAAATTAGTATATTGTTTTCACTTTTATTGAACTAATTATATTTTTAAAGACTAATTTATAAGCAGCTGACAAAACTCAATGTTTAGATTAGCGCCCTCTAGTGGATCTATGTATGTATTATTAGCTTGACGGTCACGAGTTCAGTGCTTTTCCCCATAGCAAAAGTGCACAAACGAGCCTAAAGAAGTTTTCACTTTAAAAAATAATCTTCACTTGCTTTTGGAAAAAACACTAAACATATGCAGTAACACGGATCTTTAATGGATACTGCAAACAGAACAAACAGATGTTCAATCTAAAGTTGGTCGATGGCATAGCATGCAGATTATGTCAAAAGGCAGAAGAAACTGCAAGGCATATTCTTGAGGGCCACTAATGTGGTACCGAAGTATTAACCTAGGATTGCCCGTCATGCAACTGCAGGAAATACAAACATCCACTTCTCATAAGATCTGGCCGTTTCTCGAAGCCATAAAAGCCTGAGTAGTGAACTATAATGCAAAAGTACGTTACAAAACACCAAAAATGGTCGTAAAGTAGCTATATTCAAATTCAAATTCAAAATCATTTATTCAATTAAGACACTAAGTGACATTTATGAACGCTAAATTGAAGCTACTGCTATTGCTATAGGTTTTTAAACAATAATAATAATAAATACGTGTTTAAAAGTGCTGAAAACATCATCAAAAAATTGATAGAGGTGTTAGTGAGTTACCAACCTTAATTGGAACTTTTCTATTTTTATTTGATAGGGGGCAAATGAGCAGACGGGTCACCTGATGGTAAATGACTACCGCCGCCCATGGGCACCTGCAACTCAAGAGCCACAAGCGCGTTGCCGGGCCTTTGTGGAATAGGGTAATGGGGGAGGGGAGTAAGGGCCTCCGATAATATCACACACTCGGCGAAATACAACGAAGGCATTGCTTCAAGCGGGTTTTCTGCGAGACTGTGGTGGTGACCCCGGTCGACCAGCCCATACGTGCCGAAGCATGGCTCTACCACTTTAAACTTTGGTATTCCTACTACCCAGCAAACAACATTTTTTTTTTCTAGTTTTGCTCGTTATTCACCGTCCACTCTGTTTGGGTCAAGATACTTCCACAGCTCCAATTCTTGCAGAAATTTGGTGTACCTAACCTACTTTCTTCAATTAATAAAAAAAAAAATTAAGTTCTTATTTTTATTCTTCGAAGACTCTGTATTAAAAATAAATAACCTACATTCTAACAATAACCATCTATTAATAAGTAGAATCATGGTTTGGACACGTACATACCTAAACCAAGATGGCGCTGATTCCCGTTTCATACAAAACACACATAGTGTTCGTTTCAAACAATTTATTAAAAAAGGAACAAATTGCGAAAATTTTGCTTTATGCAATCCCTTAGCTGTTAAGTTAAGGCTTAACATAAATGTATTGTGCTACTTAAACAGCATAATTTCTTCTCGTTTACATGATAATATGATATTTGAACAGAGCACTAAGTTATCACCTGGGCAAGCATTCAAACGGTAAGTAGGTTTGACTGCGAGCACTATACCAGATAATTTAGTGCAATGAGACTTTGAATAGTCTTGTTGCACTAAATTATCTCTTTAGTCAGCCTTTTAGGAACTGTTTGAGTAAAATGTTATCGTGTAAAAGCGTATACTATGTGGTTCAGATAAGAATAGGAATGACTTATGCACGATATTGTGATGTCATAGCTTTCAATTCGAACCAATTGGGTAGGATGAGCAAAACTGATATTTTTGAAATAATGGATTTATTTACAAAAAACCGGCCAAGTGCGAGTTGGACTCGCGCACCGAGGGTCCCATATAAAATGAATTTCAATTTAATACCTCTACGCGTTCATGAGGAAAGGGGTAGTAAGTTTAAAATTATTAAAAATATTTTTATTATATGATGTAACTAAAAATTTACGGTTTTCGCAATTTTTCCTTTATCTGTGCTATAAGACGTTGCTTCGTACCAAGTTTAAAGATTCTGAGTTCACGGGAAGTACCCTGTAGGTTTTGATTCCCTTGCGAGTGTCGAAAATTTGCGGAAATTTGCGGCATAAACGGTTGTATCTTTTGATTACGTTGGATTAGAAGTTTGATTTTTTTACTGCTCTAGGGGACAGTAGACTTCGGTATTTGATATAAATTCCAGCTTGATACCTCTACGCGTTCCTGAGAAAAAGGGTCTTGACAGACAGACAGACGGACGGATGGACGGACAACACAGTCATCCTATAAGGGTTCCGTTTTTTCCTTTCGAGGTACGGAACCCTAAAAAACATGAAAAATTGAAGCTGATATTTTTTCTATTAAGTTATGTGACAACGAGTACAAAAACCTAAAGGTGTCCCATATCTATGTTGAACTGTCATGTTCGGAAAATCTATACAATGACTGTTCAAGTTAAACTGGTCAATAAAATAAACCAAAACATTCAAACTTAATAAATTATAGGCAAATATCCACCAACAGGCGATCTCAATAGATCCGGTAAATCTACAGTTAAAAAAGTAAAGAAAAAAATGTTATTGTTACGTAAATTACTTTTTTTTATGGTTGATATAGGGGCCAAACGAGCAGACGGGTCACCTGATAGTAAATGACTACCGCCGCCCATGGGCACCTGCAACTCTAGAGTCACAAGTGCGTTATCGGTCTTTAAGGTGTAGGGGAAGGGGAAAGAGGAGGGAGGAGAGAGGGGCAAGGAAAGGTTAGGGCTTCCGGTAACTCTGTCAGAAATCACTCCGGTCGAGCCAGCCCATACGTGCCGAAGCATGGCTCTCCCACGATTAAATGACCGTACTTTCCAAGTGACAGTTGACAGATTAAGGTTATTAACGTTCCTATTGTATATAAAATTATTCTTTTTAATTACACATGTACAGTACGTTAAAAGCCTCGCTCTTTAGGTTGACCTGTACTTATCTATGAATGTAACGGTTTCAACGTTACATTCATAGGTAATACTTTTAATTATGTTGACATTTTGCAACAATTGACAATGCTATCATTAGATAACTTTGTCCTAATTTCCAGGATTATTAAGATAAAAATATAACACCTAGTTTTACAGATTTGTATATTAAAAGTATTGTCATCTGGCAACTATTTGTTTTTATTACTTTTGATTTTATTTTATCAACAAAAAAAAGTTAAGTATAAAGTTATCCCACTAATATTATAAATGTGAAAGTTTGGATGGATGGATGGATGTTTGTTACTCTTTCACGCAAAAACCACTGAACCGATTGCGATTAAACTTGGTATGTAGATAGCAGCACCCGGCGGTTTCACCCAAGTAAGTCTCGATCCCGTGGGAATGTCGGGATAAAAAGTTAATTCAGGTCTCCAGCTATCTATATACTAAATTTCATCGCAATCGGTTCAGTGGTTTTTGCGTAAAAGAGTGACAAATATCTATCCATCCATCCATCCATCCAAACTTTCACATTTATAATATTAGTTGGATAATAAACGCTAACCATGTTTGTTAGAAAAAATATCGTTTTTTTTAACAACACCAATAGTAGACAACAAATCAAACCCTTAAGTAATTTATAAACTCAATGGCTGTGAGATTTATCTATAAAGACAGCAATTATTTTAATAATAACGCACCATGCTTTAGTTATTTGAGTAGCTCATCGTACTACATATTTAAATAAAACACAATATATGTAAATAAATTAATAGTAAAAAAACATACGCACTCACACAAACACATACACTCTCTGGCACACACACACACACATACACTCTCTGACACACACACACACACACACACACACACGCACACGCACCCATAGGCACGCATGCACAAACAACAAAGTCTTAATAGTCAATTCTCTCAAACTCTAATATTTAACAATCTACTGCCATCAAGTGCCAAGTAATTCAAACAGTTATGCTGTCTTAAATCTAACGATTTTGAATAAGATTGTAAATTAATTTCAAATCAACAAACCGTTTATCTACACACTAGAATGTTTCATACGAGTCTTGTCACTTTAATATCAGCCGCTCAACTTGCCCCAGGGAATAGTACATGTGCTTATTTGTAACTTGTCGCTTCGGGCTCTAATAAATACGTTTGACATCGCAAGATAGTTGTATTAAGGGGGCGCCTCAAGTCATTTTGTATATTAGATGTACTTTTTTCGCAATAAATATTTTCAGAAGGATTGCACCTTTTTTTAGGACACTCTACACTATAAAATCGTTTAACCCTTGGTACAGGTTAGATTTTAGAAATACAATACATTATAGATATTTTTATAAATACAAAACAAAATATCACGACTCAAAAGAAATTTAAAAAAAAAATGCTTTTATTTCAGAACTGTGCCAGAGAATTTGTACAGAAAAGTTACTTTTGTACAGAAGTCTCACTCATTGAAGTTGGATAAATAGTGACTCTCTTCACTATGCAATGAGGTGCAAATTAGTTTGATAGAATCGACTTCCTTATTCAACAAATATTAGCTTCTCGTAAGCTAATGTGTATCGAATCTCAACATACGTGAGTTATTTTTGATCTGACACGAAAATTGTATAAATCATTAAACCCTAAAGTTTCAATAGCCAATGAAATTTTTGTATCAAAGATTACATTTGATTTATTATCACTACATATCATAAAACAAAGTCCCCCGCCGCGTCTGTCTGTCTGTCTTTTCACGATAAACCAAAAACTACTGAACGGATTTTCGTGCGGTTTTCACTAATAGACAGAGTGACTCATGAGGTCGGTTTAGGTGTATAATTTGTTAAGATTTTATGTACATTGATTGAAATATGTGGATGATTGTTGAAGATGTCTCTGCTACGCGTGCGAAGCCGGGGCGGGTTGCTAGTTATTTATAAAACTACCCTTGACAATAAACGACTTCATGACTTCTATAAAAACTGTATTGAGAAATGTACACAAAAATATATTTTTTTTATACATATAACTTACTCATCGAATAAAACTGAGAATATTCACATTTTTAAGGTTGGTTGTAAACATCAAATGAATTTTACATATGAGAAGTACAACGATGTAAAAGATTAACGGTGTTTTTCCTCTTTAAACATGTTTTAAACAACACAAAATCATTTTTAAACCAAAAGAAATCCCTGCCACGCCATCTTAAGATAGCGTTGGTTTTCTGCAGTTAAGTATTCTGTCGGCAACAGTCAGAAGCTAATGAGAAAAGGGTAGGTTTATATATTAATTTATTATGGACTCTATCCCGCGCCAAGGATAGGTTTGACAAAGCATAATTGATGTTGGTGGGTCATCGCTCTATCGGCCCACATTGGTTACACAGATTCGATACACAGTAGCTTACGAGAAGCTAATATTTGTTGAATAAGGAAATCGATTCTATCAAACTAATTTGCACTTAATTGCTTAGTGAAGAGAGTCGCTATTTATCCAACTTCAATGAGTGAGACTTCTGTACAAAAGTAATTTTTCTGTACAAATTCTCTGGCACAGTTCTGAAATAAAAGCATTTTTTTAAACATAGAGCTAACTTTTAAGTCGTGATATTTTGTTTTGTATTTATAAAAATATCTAAAATGTATTATATTTCTCACATGCTTATTTGCTAACATAGTAATCTACTCCATCTTTAATCGTGGGAGAGCCATGCTTCGGCACCTCTGCTCGATACCACGGCCTCACAGAAAACCGGCAGTGAAGCAATGCTTGCATTGCATTTCACCGCGTGAGTGAGGTAAATAATTGTGGCACAAACGATCGTTACATACCACAATTATTGTTGTTTTATTCCCCCGTGATCTACACATCGCATGTAAACATCAACTTATGCTGCTAACGAGCAGTCACATAAAATACATCACCATTTATGTCAACTAGTAAAACATCCAGAAACCTTGTATTGCCACGTTGCGCGGTAATGCAAATTCTATACCATGTAAATTATCATGTCAGCGTTTAATATTTAGATGGAATTTATTCCTACCATATCAGATAAAAGTATGCTCTCGCCCAGATAGGCAAAAACTGGTAATGTCGGTGCCATCGTTTAGATAACCGGGAGCATCAACCATAAACTAGGTAAATGCCGATAAACATATACATTATTTGATCATCATTAGAGAAATATTTAGAGCAGAAAGAAAAACTAGAACGTAGCGTTTTTTTTTTACATATAAGGTACAAATTTAGAACACTGTTTTTTTTTTTCCAAAGTTAAACGTTGCAAACTAAACGCTTTAGCGACATATCTCAAAAGTTTTAGTTGTAGTACAGAAGGGAAAAGAAAATATACATTTGGAGCTCAATAAAATCGAAATATCCATATTTCAATTCTAATTTTACAAGTTTAGGCTTAAGTAAGGGATAAAAACGAATATACTTGACGGCGCGTGGATTAATAATATTAAAAATAGAGAAATAAAATATTTGGACTTAGTCCACGAGATTGTCGACATGTGGGATGTGGATTCAGCAATCATTGTGCCGATAGTCATTTCGGTCCATGGGTTAATTGCTAAGAGCCTCGACAAACACCTTCAGAGGCTCACGTTAGGCAGCTGGATTAAGAGTCTGATGCAGAAGGCAGTCCTCCTCGATACGGCACGCATAGTGAGGAGGTTTCTGTCTCTGGAACCCTAACAACCGGTAACTTGGTCCCTGTACCCGATACCTGTGGGACACTATTTTTTATATTTTTAAATATATTTGTTTTTTTATTGTGAATGTATTTAAAAATGTAATTTATATGTACATTAAATAAATAAAGAAAATAATAATAATAACTTGCGTCAGTAATAAATAATAATACTTCACACATCTCACACACGGCCGTCTGATCCCAAACTAGGCAGAGCTTGTGCTATGGTAACCAGACTGCTGATAAACATACTTATTTATGACTAAATACATACATATAATAGATAAAACACCCAGACACCGAACAAATAATCGTGCTCATCACACAATTATTTGTCCTGGGAATCAAACCAACGACCATTGACTCAGCAGTCAGAATCACTAATCAGACCAATAGGTCAGATTAATTAGAGAATAATTGTGTTTTATTGATTATAAATAACTCGCCTGGTTTGATTATGTAATTCAGTCATTCGAAAATGATCTGGTATTACAGAATAATTAATTTTTGAATTATTTATTCTGTAATAATTTAGAAAAATATACTGGAGTACGAGCGGGCAACCCCGAATAGAGTAGCATGATTGTAGCCAAAGGATGTGGTAGTTGAGGATTTGATTGTCAACTGATAGACAAGGGGTACACTTGCTAACTATTAGCTCGTAATCCTGTACATCTGGTTTATTGTGTATTATTTAGTCTAATAGAGTAAAACATGCTTTTATTTGTTGCTTTTGTCCATGTCCACGTTGGAGAATAATAGGACAGACCGCTTTCTGTCAGACGCATTTCTGATAATCTGACATACTTATATTTAATTTTCAATTTTAATAACTGTATTTTAAATATAATTTAAATAGATTTGTTTCGTGGACTGTTAACGGTTTTTGCATCCTCCTGATTGGTAAGAGTAACATGTACTTCTCACGGGATATTTCGACACGTGTTTCGCCTTTGTTCCACGTGTTGGGTGAGCGCAATTTTCTGCTGTATGTAAAACGATTTGGCATCCAATTAAATTATTTTATTTCATAAAAGGTTTTATAAAACAAATATTTAATATATAACTCCTCAAATTATTTCGCAATCGTTAAGAAGAGCTAAAGAAGAAAATGATTGGTATGTAGGATCATATAAATGAGTTATTGGCGGCCATAAACTAAATTAATCGTTGGACGAAAGATCTAAGATAAAAATATCGCCGACATACCTAGACAGACGCTCGCATACCAGTAGTTAAGGTTGTCAGTTGTGAAAATATATAATAAATTAATTAAACTTATTTTTTTAGCTACGTACATACATATCTCGTTGGTGTATTGTGTAATGTATACGACTGACGTTCTGTGGTGTAAGTCCGATATCCAATCTGAGTAAAATTAGGTTTTTAATTGATTTTTCGGCTTCGTTAGAGAGCTCTGACTACCCAGAAAATTGCACCGACTAAACTTTGCTTAAATGCAGTTGTAAACACAGTTGAACTAGCAGACGCTTACCGCCCGTGTTAGCCATGTGACGTTTCAGGCGTAGCCGAAAAATGCTAAAACTATGCTGTCGCGCTTTTGTTAAATATATTTTTTTTTAAGTAAAATAATGGCACTGTAACAAACCATTACTAAAACAGTTAGTTTATTTTTAAAATAAGTAGCTTGCGTGCTCTCTTCTCTCTATTCTACTTTCCAATTTTGCGAGCGTGCGTTTGGAATAAGCACCACGAGTAATAAGCTCCATTGGTAAGTAAAAAATTACAGACGTATGAAATGTAAAGCATTGTAGTTTTGTGTCAACCATTTGCAATAATAATATATTCACAGAAACATTCATTGTATAATCTGGTTTACTATCACGTTAAATGCACGCACGTAAAGTAATACTATTTGACGCGATTTTTGTAGGAGGTTGTGTAGGTACTCATCGAGTATCTATGGTATTATTATCTTATTTTAATATAAGGCTTAAGGTCATCACACACTATGACGGCACTGCAACAGCACAGCTGCAGCACGGCGTCGACTGAAATTGGGGCTACAGCTAGCCGCTAGCGTGCTTTACAACGCGTCGGCCGCGAGGTGCAAGCTCGCAGTCCGCGCGCCGCCCGCGAGGTGCAAGGTACTTTTAAGCTTGCTGTCACCGCGAACACACATTTTCAGATCGCGCGGTCCACTCGATTGCAGCGCGCCGACTGCGAGTCGAGTTGTATGGTTGCAGGAAGCGCGCTTACTGCCCGCCGTTGACTTTTTCATGTTGATATTATGAAATATATTATACCGTAACGGTATAGTGTCTGATGACCTTTACGCTCCCCAATCAATCCGTATAAGCAATATCCCTTCCATTTACCTACCAACCTTTCTTTTTTAATATATTTGAAATTATCGCATCTTTAATTCCCAATGTGTATTTGACGGCAATAGGCCTGCTCCCTATTACGTCAGTGGAACCAAATTACAGTTGGCAAAATGTGGGTGTCTAGTACTTCCCTGCCTAGCCCTAAAGGGATATAGGTGTGAGTGTGTTTATGTTATCGGCTAAATACTCAGTTGCAGTCTTACAGTCAGAAACAGTACCTAATACTTAACAATATTCTCGTTAGATAAGGACGTAACAACAGCTGCCGAAACGTAGGTCAGTATGCCCATGACTACTCTGTTGGGGAAAAAGGGGTTAATCTTTTTTATTATTATTTTTAAACTTTAGCGACTTTTATGCAGTCCACCCGTAACCACGATCGGTGCAATTCGATCGAAACGTCGGATTACACATCTAACCTTTTATATTTTTAATATCTTCGTGAATGCCTTTTTCTTTGACGTTGTTTCGAAGTTAGGGTTTAGCTTTATTGGCCTATAATTGTAATATTGTTTTTTTATGGTATAGGGGGCAAACAAGTAAATGACTACCGCCGCCCATAGACACCTGCAACTTAAGTCACAAGTGCGTTGTCGTTCTTTAAGGTGGGAGTAGGGGAAGAGCGGGAAGAAGGGAGAAGGGGGAGAGTGAAGGGTTAGGACCTCCAGTAACCTCACTCACGCGGCGAAAAGCAATTAAAGCAGTGCTTCACTGCCAGTATTCTGTGCGTGGTATCACCCCGGTCGAGCCGACCCATACGTGCCGAAGCATGGCTCTGCCACTGTATTGTTTGTTAAACTAGTTTAACTTAACTACGATAATTTATTACTTCAAGATTACTAAGACGCCATGCCGACATATTCCATGATGTCGGTTTGTTGAAAATTCCATAAAATTTTCCAAAGAATAATTTTATTTAAATTTTATTTGTACCATTTTTTTATGTATTTATTCATTATACACTAATATAATATATTTTTTAACAAACATTTCTAGATGGAATAAAGGTCTCGCTCTAAATTCAATCCTTCCACGTGCAGTGTACTTCATTAATTTATTTCATTACCTTAAAGCATATCAGTAGAAATTAGTGGAACCTACAATAGAACCAGCACTTATGGTGTAGGTACTTAACACACGAGGCACAATACACGGGCATTAAATCTGCTACTAGTGCTGATTTTACAGGAGCTGTTACTAAAGTAAACTATCTCAATCAAGACATTTAATACGGTATAAAATTATATCTCGACTTAATTAAGGACTTAATTTGATTCTGACATTACTAAAGTTAATTCAGACTGCCGACCATAAACTTAGTATGCTTAGTTTATAGTACCGACTGTATAGTTTTTGAAATGACGTTGACATTAAGCTTGACGTTTCTTATTTCTACATTCAAATTGGGCAACGGAATACCAATAAGGCATTATATATTGGGTGAGTAATAAAACCAAATTTGTGTCCAACTAAAATTGATTTGGTGCTAAATACATACCTTCTTTTAATGGGGCTAAACTAAGTCTCAGTAACTAACGCTAGTTTAGAGAGTTTTATAAGGAAATAAAGCCTTCATTGATCCAAAATGGCGCCAAAATTTGACAAATCTATTGCACGTGTAACAAAGACAAAGATCAAAAACTAAAAGACAGATATAGTTTTATAGAACAAAATCTACCTTAATCATTAATAATATAAGCACTTAAAAGACACAATCAATTGCATCTATCATCCTTGATTTAGAGCGCAATCTCACTAATCTTACAAGTACGTGTGCATAGTATATGCAAATGTAGCGATCGTACTTATGATACGGAACGGTCTCTGTAAACGGAAATCGCTTACGCTCGGCTGTTTTCTGCACTAATTATTACTTTATTTATATTTTGTTGGTAATCAAGAAGTCGCTTAAGAATTTTTTTTTTATATTTAGAGCTATTTTTTAAAATCGAATGACAAAATAACTAGATATAAGGTATTTTAGGATATAAGACTATATTACCAATGGTTGATTAAATTCAAATCATATTAAAATACTATTTTATTATTTACTTTAAAATATTGAAGTAATTAAAGGAGCCTCAGACTAGCGAATGTTTATCTAAACAATACTAATCCCAGACATCTCCATCTTACAAAAGAGCTTGGGTAGACATCACTTCTAGCGTAATACTGTTTTTTTCTACTGACGTCTAAGGTTGCTCAACTTCATGGGAACAAAGGGTAAGGGTTGCCAACAGACAAATAACACCACCGGTGTTGAAGAGTCCGTCGGCCTCTTCAACAGGCCGTCATATAGTAAAACCAATGACTGGCCTGTTGGCCTAGTGGTTAGTGACCCTGACTGCTATGCCATAGGTCGTGGGTTCGATTCCCACCCGAGTCTGGGTGTTCTTTGTGTCCGTTCTTTGTATGTTTGTAAAGTCCCCCGCGACACAGGAGTAATTCCTAACGCGGGAGGTGTCTTTTTAAAAAAAAAAAAGAAAAAAATGGGTTTTGGCCGAAAACCAATACACAATTGTCGTTAAGGTGCTATTAAATGCTTGATGAGAGATATTATGTTTGTTATATTATTAAAAAAATACTATCGTCGATTACCTGTTAACGAAGAAGTTATCATACAACATATACGTGTGTCAATGCGATGTACAACAACTGTGCATCACTGTTAATCATTAACTTTAATTACATTGTTAGTCTTTAAGAGAAACAAAATACAATTTTTTGTTATCTATATATCGCGTAATTTATAAAAATTATATTTATTTTAAACTAGCTTGTGCCCAGGGCTTCGCTCGCGTAAACGTTATTTCTTTATCCTTGGGGAATAGCGGAGGCTTCCTTCTTAAGGTATCCCGAGTCCCTTGCAATAGATCCACTTGTGACGGAACACCGTGTGGTTTTAGTCGGTTCGATTCCGACATACCACTTCACCGTTAGCTCCGGTGAGGTGATGACCCGTGGGGGTTTTCACACGAAAAAAAAAGCGTTACCTACTTTTTCTTCCATTTCTTTTTTTTTGTTTTCCTTTTTTGTACTCCTGGCCACGTTTATGCAACATTTCATGATGACCGGTTCAGTAGTTAAGACGTGAAAGCGTAACAAACAAACAAACTCACATTCGCATTTATAGTAAGGATTTAAAAATGCTATTAAATTTAAGTTCATTGCAATACCCATGCAGTGACTTCAGACCACTACATATTATAAAACAAAGTCCCCCGCCGCGTCTGTCTGTCTGCTCGCGATAAACTGAAAACCTACTGAACGGATTTTCATGCGGTTTTCACTAATAGACAGAGTGATTCATAAGGAAGGTTTAGGTGCATAATTTGTTAAGATTTTGCGTAAATTAATTGAAATATGTTGATGATTGTTGAAGATGTCTCCGCTACCCGTGCGGAGCCGGGGCGGGTTGCTATGTAATAATAATGAAAAAAAAGACATGAAGATACCCCGACATTATATCAGTCATAAAAGGGTGTGTTTTTTTTTGTCCAATTCAAAAGTTTAATTTACATATCAGCATATATATTTATATTGATACTACAAGATCACTATTCTTATCACTAAAAGAAAAACAAGAAAATTAATTTGTCACTTTGTATTATATTAATTAAAATTGACATTAAAAAAAAACTCATCTTAAAAAAAGAAAAATACCATGTTTTCTACAACTTCATAATTTACTCAAATATTAAACACGTTTTATTTCACTAAAATTTTAGTTTAAGTCGTCAACGAAGTTTATAATCGAAAGGATGCAAGTGCGAATTCTATGCCAACGTGTTTAGAGAATCTCCCACTCTTCTGGTAAAGACATGATAATGTATCATCTATATGTAAACAAAATAATTCCGTATTATAATGGGTAAGGCGTCTGACATGCAATGTAGTGGTTGCGGGATCGAACCCTACCCAACAACGTGAAGTTAGTTGTAGGGGCTAAAAAAAATACTAGTCTTGTGCGAACCACGTTACGTTCCTTATTAAAAAATAGGTATAAAAAAGATCAATATCTTATTTAAACTTAGATTATATAGAATATTGAACTTTTTCTTAATACTAGCTGTCACCATCACCATTCTTATCACTAAAAGAATAATTAGTTAAAAAAAAAACCGACCTAAACAAAAAAAACTATCCCATAAAAGATTTAATATGGTTTTCTCATGGACGCCATTGTCATAACTGGACCAAATTAAAATGGGACCACACGGGAAGCACCAGCTTTCAAATAAAAAGAGTAATAAAGAATCATCAAAATCGGTTCACCCAGTCGAAAGTTCTGAGGGAACAAACATAAAAAAAATATATATAAATAGTCGAATTGAGAACCTCCCCCTTTTTTGAAGTCGGTTAAAAACAAGAAGAATGGCAACATTTTCTCTATAACTATATACTTAGTACTGACTGCTTCGCGACAGATGACACACGTTAATTTACCAATCGCGACATTATTCTTTAATGTAGAATGTACTATTCCTTCGCCAAAAGTGTGAGTTGGATGATACCGGTCCCCGTACTAACAAAGCAAAAATGCGATTTCTCCTGTATTTGTCATTTTTATTATACCAGTGTTCTCTCATAAAAGCCAAGAGTTCAAAGATAAACAAGTTCCATCATAATCTAAATCCAAGCTACATACTCCAGGTTCATGAACAAAGCTATCAGATGTTATAACAAAGAGTTATAATATTTCAAGCAATGTCTCCGACATTATCCCATCAACATCGTAAGTAATCTATGGCAAAGCTCATTGACTTTCAAAGGAACCATTGAGATACTCTTGTAATACCCAATCATAAATATAGCATTTGTTTCCATGGAATGCGCTTGCGCTGATGATTTCTAAAGATCAGTTCACATTTTATATCTGAGAAATAGTGAAATACACTCGAGAGCAATTAACCCGGGTGACATAAACATACCTGAAAATCTCGGAAACTAATGCTAGCTTAGTGAAATAAGTTGTGTTTAATAGACAATTTAATACTCCTTAAATGAAAATAATAAAATTTATTGTCACTTTGTATTATATTCATAAAAATTTACATTAAAAAAAACAATCTCATCTTGAAACACCATGTTTTTCTACAACTTTACAATTTACTCAAATATTAAACACGTTTTATTTCACTAAGCATTATTAGTTTTCATTAATTCGTTATTGAGATTTTCAGTTATCTTTGTGTGACCCGGATTCATTACTCTGTAGTGTACTTGTTTTGCCGTTTAAGGGTGTCATATTATTATAAGTTACTGAGTTCATAAAATAAAATTGCTTAAAATAGGAAAAACTCGATTATTTATTCTAGTATATATATATATATATATAAGAATGCTGGGCGTTTGTATTTTTTAGTGAGTTATTTCTTTCTTACGTTCCTTGAAGTTGAATGTCTGAAACTACCCACTGGACTTGGAAAATATTTTTTTTTACATTTGATAGCTCAATTCAGGTAATAGTCTATTTAACATTATGTTAAATAGCCGTTAGATGCGGTACCCATAAACGCTTGTAAAACTGCTGGCCTGATCAGTAGCAGGCCCGTCTAGAGCCTTGAACATGGGCGTACCCAGCTTTTAGTGGAGGGGGGCAAAAAAAAATTGACTCAAGATTACCTTAGTACTATGTGAGCCAGAGGGGGGGGGGGGGGCAGCCGCTTACCCCTGCCCCACTATACTCACTTTCGTTTAACGGACTTATCACAAAACTTACTAGAATATGAAAAAGATTTTTTTAGCATAGCACTCATACTAGCTAAACCTTGTTAAAGTCTCTGTTAGGAACAATCTTAAGCTATAAACTATCAAAATCACTAAATAACAGTAATTGCTATGTTGTTCGAACCTCAATCCGCACTCAAGGGATTGTTAACAACTTATAACTTTAGCATAACCTTTTGTAACCCCACTATTTATCAATATTTATCAACCGACCAATAGCATTGCCTTACCGGTATAACTAGTCATAATAACATCTATTAACTCATTTTGATAAATAGTGAACTGTTTCATCATCCATTATAGTTTGCCCTTATTCTTAATAAAATACATAAGAGTTTTTAATGTGGCGACAACATCTCTCAGCGATTTCCCGGACACAGCTAATTTTAACTTAAATATAAATTGCACAGACATATCACGATTAAAACTAGAATCCTTTTAATTAACAACCTATTTCATCCGCCATTAATTTTGTTCAACACATCATTATCGAAGCTTTTACCCTTAACTTGTTTCACATAAATCTTCGACAGATAGTTCGACGTATCAGCTGTTCGTTACTTTAGCGGCTAATATTAATAATACTTTAAAATGGAAATTTCTAGATTTAAGATATCAGGTCTATAGTTTAGAGTTTATTTAATAAACAAGAGCACAAATGACTTGAAGGACTCATTTCATAATTAGGTACATCATTGTTGAATTACTGTAATAAGATTACTGTAATAATGTCTTGGCTGCTTCAGACCTTGGGCAGCTCATCACAATTTAAATCCAACCTAAAACATATAAATATGTACACACGAGCGAATCCGCGCGGGAACTGCTAGTCATAAATATATACATTTGAAAAACAGTTAAAGCAATAAAGTTACAATAAACAATATAAATTAAACACAAAGTAGACTTAAGGAGTTAGTCCAGTATACCCTTGGACAACTTGTGTCTGGCGCTCGTGTGACCGATACATATCTAGTTAATGATTGATACTACCGCCCATTTGCCAAACTAGTTCCAACATAACTGTACGGCCATTAAACGAGCGCGTACTAAAGACTTACAAAGTAATATTTTAGTTTGAGTCGTCAAAGAGGTTTGTAATCGAAAGGATGCAAGTGCGAATTCTATGCCAACGTGTTTAGAGAATCTCTCACTCTTCTGGTAAAGACGTGATAATGTACCGTCTATATGTGATCAAAAGCTTGAAATGGCAGTATTATAATGGATAAGGCGTTGGACATGCCATGTAGTGGTTGCGGGATCGAACCCCACCCAACACCGTGAAGTTACTTGTAGGGGTTAAAAAAATACTAGTCTTGTGCGAACCACGTTACGTTCCTTATTAAAAAATAGGCACGGAAAAGATCAATATCTTATTTAAACTTAGATTTTATAAAATATTCAACTTTTCCTTAATACTAGTTGTCACCCGCTTGTCTACAACCGGCAGTAATTAAATATTTTTTAAAGTTTGAACGTTGATTGAGTTCTTTTTTCAAAGATATTTATAATATAATCTATACTATAATCATTGTATATTTATTTTTCTGAATTTCATTCTATTGTGTATAAATGCATCATAAGAAAACGAACGACACACGTTCGATATTCGTTGTTACGATTTTAATAAAGTCTAGCATTTGTCTAGCATGTAACGTAAGTAGTTCATTAATATTTCCATAATATTTTTAAAATAATCAAATATATATAAAATTTATAATTATTGTCTAAAAACATAATAATACTTTGAAGTGAATGTAGCCATGAATCCAGAAGTTTATTAAATAATATTGATTCGTCGGTTTCATGGCCTCCCGATAGTACACACTGATGCGCTCTGCCTACCGGCCGCATCCAGCTCAAATCGTGATTAATGCGACAAACGGCGATCTTAACTCGTCCCGGAACACGACAGGCATGTGTCTATGCCACGATTATTTATTTTCGGCGTTAGGCGCCTAATGAAGGAGATGCAGGTCGTTTGCTTAAATCATTTCATCATTGCAGAAAAACGGTACTGAGGAACGATAGAATTATATAATGCATGCCGACGTATTTTATTTCAAGTTAATAGTTCATATCACCGTCATAATACCCCACCCCCAGTATAGGGGGGTGGGCAAAAAGGGCAGTACGTATTACGTTTATTAACGTAACGTTTAAGTCAAGTTTTTGATTTGTCCCCCTGGTTCGCAAAACAAGTTTTTGCCCCTCCCCGGGGCCAAAAGCTAGGTACTAGCAACACAAGACATTCCAGGATGGGTATCCTGGGTGCACAACAACATTTAGTCTAAGAGCTGGGTACCAAAATCAGAAATGATAAGGTGCAGTGACAATTTTTAGCTAATAACACTTCTTACTAACTGAAAATTTCGGGAATCAAGGAAGTGACACAACATTACTATTTAAAAATGTATTTATTGCTTTTCGAAGTATTCTCCGCGAAATTTGACACATTTTCCATGCGATGGAACCAATCATTGAAGCAACCATTCCATTCGGAAGTTGGGGTCTCCAAAATGGCCGTTTTGTAGGCGTCCACAGCTTCTTCAGGTGATGAAAATCTCTGACCACGCAATTTATTCTTTATTTTAGGGAAAGTATAGAAATCATTAGGGCTTAGGTCGGGACTGTACGGCGGATGGTCTAATAATTCTATGTTTTCTTGTTCTAAAAACTCTTTTGTTCTGTGCGCGGTGTGAGAACTCGCATTGTCGTGATGGAGGATGATGCGGCGGTTGCAGTTCTCTTTACGGAGTTCGGAAACGACCTGTGGCAAACAAATGCTAGCATACCATTCTGCATTAACCGTTCTTTGTCCCTCAAGAGGAATAGTCGCAACATGGCCGGTTTTGGAAACAAACGTGGCCACCATTTTTTTTGCAACACTCCGTGAATGAACAATTTTAGTTGGCTTTAACTCATTTTCGAACACCCAAACTCGTGACTGGTTTTTTGTTTCGGGTTCGTACGCGTATATCCAGGATTCCTCACCTGATACAATGTTGTATACAGCATTTGAGGATCCTGCGTGGAATCTTTCTAGAGTTCTGACGCACCAAGTAACGCGAGCCGCTTTTTGCTCTTCACAGAGCAAATGCGGTATCCATCGGGAAAACAACTTTTTTACACCTAATTGTTCATGCAAGATTATTTTTATTTGACTCATGCCAATGTCTAAATTTGCCTGAATTTCGCGGTATGTCACATGTCGATCTTCCTCAATCAGCTTACGCACAGCATCAACGTTTTCTTGGGTGACTGCAGTTTTTGGACGACCTTGACGGGGATCATCACTAAGCTTGACACGTCCACGTTGAAATTCAGCAAACCAGCGATAAATTGTGGTTCTGGATGGGGCTTCATCACCAAATGCAGAAAGCATCCGGTCAACACACTGTTTTTGTGTTAAACCGCTTCGAAAGTCATAATAAATCATCGCCCTTGATTTTTCTCGAGTCAATTCCATTTTCTCAACGTTTGAGAAGACCTTGTGAGAAGACCGAGAATCTTTTTTAAAATAAATAAATGGTATTCAATTTTAAAAACCAAGGAGTTTTCAATTAAAAGATTTTAATATGATAGGAATAGTGGAAACATTCCATTCCCGATACTTTTAACGCAGCCTATGTATATGACAAACACATAGCACTTACTGCCAGAAGTCTCTCCTGGGGCTGGAAGCGTGGGCTGGCGGTCAAACACGTAAATTTTTTATCAAAATAAAATCATTGAGTGCAGCGCTGAAATTTTATATAGTTGTAGTTTTTAACTGTAGCAATCGCATAAAATTATTGCCAGAAGTCCAGGTCGGGACTTAACCGTTGCCAGAAGTCAATAAAGTTGTAAAAAAAAAATCAAATTTTAATGACGAGGTGCAGTTCTGGCAATTTCGTTTTCATATTATTAATTACCTAAAAAATCTGGATAACAATTGCCAGAAAGCGGAATGGTGGCTAAGTATGTGGAAAATCAAGATATCGTCATAAAATTGGTAAACCGGAAAGCATTTTTTTTGAAGTGAAAACTTCTTTAGCGGCGTTGTGCACTTTTTGGGGTGGGTAAAAAATGTTAAACTCGCGTCAGGACACGTGACCTGGTCGAAAATTCGTAAGACGGAGCCGAGATTCTTATATTTAAAAAAATATAACATTCGAAATTCAAACATTGATGAGCAGCCAGAAGCGCAGAAGTTCCAATATACCCTATGTATACATTTAGATATGTTATTACCTGCTTTTTATTTTTAACTTAATTATATATATATAGACAGATGTGTGTGTGTGTGCAAATACATTGTGAAGTTATGTTTTCACTTCTGACGTGCAGTCCTACGACTGACTGTTTTTTTTTAATTTAAACAATAAGGAGCAGTTCTGGCATTGTGCTTATTAGGGTAGGGTAAAGGAAAAAACGGAACCCTTATAGGGTCACTTTGTTGTCCGTCCGTCCGAAGGTCTGTCTGTGTGTCACGACCCTTTTTCTCAGGAACGCGTGGAGGTATCAAGCTGGAATTTATATCAATACTCAAATCTATTGTCCCTTAGAGCTGTGAAAAAATCACACTTCTAAGCCAACGCAATCAAAAGATACAGACGTTTATGCAGCAAATTTCAGCAAATTTTCGACACTCGCAAGGGAATCAAAACCTACAGCTACCCGTGAACTCAGAATCTTGAAATTTGGTACGAAGCAACGTCTTATAGCACAGATAAAGGAAAAATTGCGAAAGTTGTTAATTTGTTGTTATATCACATAAAAAGAAAAGTTTTTGTGATTACAAACTTATATTTTGCGGTTGGATTGTTAACTTTGTCGTACATCGCAACCGCAAAGTTAAGTTTATTTTCTTTCTTAAGTTTGTTTTTCGAAAAAGACGGGCAAAAGTTTTTGAGAATCGATACCCGAGATGGACGTTCTATCTACATACAAGTTTACGGAACCCTCGGTGTGCGAGTCAGACTCGCACTTGTCCCGTCCATTAATCACGTGATGTTTTTAGCAACTGTTTAACCCCCACTCGCCCCATGATACGTGGTCAGGTTTAAGACTAATCTCCCCCCCTCCCTAGTCAAAATTACGTGTATTTTTTTTTAGTTCAAAATACATATATTAAAAAAATTCTAAATATTATATTTAAATACAGATATAATAGCGGTATCTACGACAAAATAAACACACGTGATATCTCACTACACCCTCTGCCATTGCATATGTAGTTAACTAAGAGTATAAATAATAAAAAAGCACAATGCCGGAAGTTTAAATTAAAAAAAAAACAGTCAGTCGTAGGACTGCACGTCAGAAGTGAAAACATTACTTCACAATGTATTTGCATATAGATACACACACCCACATCTGTATATACATATAATTAGGTTAAAAATGAATAGGTAATAACATATCGAAATGTATACATAGGTACATAGGGTACACTGGAACTTCTGCGCTTCTGGCTGCTCATAAATGTTTGAATTTCGAATGTTATATTTTTTTAGGGTCAGGTCACGTCCTGACGCGAGTTTAACATTTTTACCCACCCCAAAAAGTGCACGACAAATGATTTTATTTTGATAAAAAATTTACGTGTTTGACCGCCAGCCCACGCTTCCAGCCCCAGGAGAGACTTCTGGCAGTGAGTGCTATGGGTTTGTCATATAGTAAGGAGTGTTATTAGCTAAAAATTGTCACTGCACCTTATCATTTCTGATTTTGGTAGCCAGCTCTCCGTCTAATTCTGGGCATCTAGAAAATTATGAATAAAATGTATGTTTATATATGTATGTATGTATAATGTATATATGTATGTAGTTAACAGAGTTCGCTCGACACGGCCGCCCGATCGCATAGTTGTATATTGCAGTTTTATGAAAACAGAAGCAGGATGTCGGCCTATCATTCTAAAGGCTGGGGCAGACAGCAGGCGGGGCAGGACGGCGACGTGGCGTGAGCAGGTTGTAATGTACTAGTTAATGTATAAGAAGCCACACAGCTTGTCCCACTCGGTGCCCGGCGCTACTACATCTCAACCGCTTACGCCGCATCGCCCCGCCCGCTGTCTGCCCCAACCTTTAGTATGATTGGCCGACATGTCTTTTAAAGACATTTGTTATGATTGGCAAAGACAACGACCGAAACCGTGTAATTGGGTGCACTTTTAGTGCGAGTTGCCGTGGGTGATAAGGTCATATTAATTATCTGTATGCGAATGGATTAGTGTGTTTTTAATGCACTTCATGTGTTGTTGTAACGAAAACGGGGAACAAAATTTGATCTTTATGTTTTCGTGCATTTTGAACCACATAGCCTATCTCCATTGAAATATATTTACTGGGTTGCTTTGTCGCGAGCACTAATAACTACATTGAATTCTAACTTTTAAACTTTCGCGTTTCATGATATGTGATATATTAGTAATTGTTTTTAAACTTTCGTGAATTGTATACTTATTTATATGTATATTATTAGATGTGTAAATCTGGACTATTAATAAGGTATAATACCTTTTACTTACGCAAAATTTTCGACCGAATTGCACCGATTATGGTCATGGATGGACTGTTGAAAACTTAGCGAAACTTCCGTCCGTTGTGAGTTTTAATAACTACCGCACTTCACGTTCTGTATTTTAACTTCGCCTTTCAGAAGATACATATCCTAGAAGTATCGTATCTTAATAATTAGTTTTCTTACTTGTTTATCTCAAATAGCAATTGTAATAAGCGTATGACGAAGAACTCGTACAAAAATGAATTAAAGACAATAATTTAGGATCAATTTTATTACAAGTTAACAGAAGACGTGCATTAAAGGATCTGCACTATTTAAAATTCCCGTTGCCGAGACAGTTAGACTAAGAATGCACGAATGCAATCTCTAGCTGAATAATTTAAAATTTATGTTTATAATTATTATCACAAAAAGGTAATCAAAGCGATAAGCGTAGCGCCACTTGTTCAGTTCTCGAACTCGGCTGAGTGCTATAGTCCATCTATCTATACCGTTCTAATCTTTAAACCAAGTCTGTTTGAAATTAGATTCACTAAATATATAATCAGGTTTTATCGCAATCAAGGCTAGTTTAACTGAGGACAAACTAATATTATAAATGTGAATAGTAGGTTTTGGCTTGAATTCGCTTATCTACATTATTCAAGTCACGTATATTTAATCACTTGCTGTTGTTGCTGTGGAAATTTTAGTGAAATCTATCCCACGGGAACCCTACATTTTTTCGGGATAAAAAGTAACTTATGTACTATTCCAGACTATAATCTATATCTATGCCAAATTTCATCCAGATCCGTTCAGCCGTTTTAGCGTGAAATAGTAACAAACATGCATCCATCCTCACAAACTTTCGCCTTTACTAAATTAGTAAGATTTTTGCGTTATACAGCCTATTTGTTGAAGCAGGGTATCAGTTATGTGGAGACACGGGTGTAATGTATTGTCCCTCCAACACAAAAGGAGAATCTTCAGACTTCATATTTTTTCGACTCTCTTCAATATGGTTGATCTGTAGGATGGCTGGCGAGTGCGTCATGCTCGTGAAGGGGTGCCGTTGGTCGGGACTGTTCACCTCCGGACTGCTATTACTTAAGTATGTATAGTAGTAATTAGCGCGTCTATTTATATTTTAGAATAATATGTTAGACTAGCAGCTCCCCGCGGTTTCACCCGCGTAAATCCCGAACCCGTTCGAATATCGGGATAAAAAGTAGCTTATGCGTTAATCCAGGTCTCCAGCTATCTACATACCAAGTTTTATCGCAATCGGTTCAGTGGTTTTTACGTGAAAGAGTAACAAACATCCATCCATCCAAACTTTCACATTTATAATATTAGTGGGATTGTCCTCACATTTAATTTACACTTATAAGCAATGTAACCAGATATTTGTAAAAAACATTTTGATAAAGAGTGTCCTTGAAGTTTCTTGAGAAGAACACTTCTCCAAAGGATCTACTCATTGGAACAGGCAACCAGCTTCGCGACTGACTTAGTCTGACTGATTCGTACTCCTGACAACAAAAATACCTATTTTTGGTTTAATTTAAATAAATGGTTTTGATTGCTTGATTGATTAATTTCAGGCAGACTCATTTACTAGCTCGGCTACTAGCTTTTGTCAGCGGCTTCGCTTGCAGTAATGTAGTTTTTGTCATTCAAGAAACTCTCTGACAATATGTATGTATTTTATGATGATCGGTTGAGTAATAAAAGCGTCAAAGTGTAACCAACAAACAAAAATGCATTCACCCACGCACGCACGCACGCACGCACGCACGCACGCACGCACCGCACGCACCGCACGCACGCACGCACGCACGCACGCACGCACGCACACACGCGCACACACACACACACACACACACACACACACACACACACACACACACACATATATTCACAGTGTGTGTGACACTGTGAATATACATATTATTAGGTAAAAAATAAAAAGTAGGTAATAACATGTCTAAATGTATACATAGGGTACACTGAAAGTCTGCGCTCCTGGCCGCTCATAAATGTTTGAATTTCGAATATTATATTTTTTTAATATAAGAAACTTGGCTCCGTCTTACGAATTTTCGATCAGGTCACGTGTCCTGACGCGAGTTTAACATTTTTTGCCCATCACAAAAAGTGCACAACGCCGCTAAAGAAGTTTTCACTTAAAAAAAAACGCAGTAAAACAACTACTGAAATTATATTACTAGGTTCTACTGAACGCCATGTTCAGAAACGTCACTTCTTGTCAGCTGTCTCGGACGTCTTGAGTGGAGTGAGGCTACCTCGCTGTATTATTACGGCTGTATTAATTATAACTACACTGGTATACTATTATCTATACTTTACCTAGACGTATTCGTCAAAAGACACTAATATCTTGAGCACAAACAAAAAATTCTTACGTGTAAATGTTGAGGCTGACAACGCGCGGGGCGGGATAGCGACGCGGCGTGAGTGGTTGAAATGTACTAGCCTAAGATGTCAGTCACACATATCTACGTGCCGCGTCGCCTTATCGTCTCGCCTGCTGTCTGCTCCAACCGTAAAGATTCGACACATAACTTAAAGCAAAAAAAAATTGTTTTCGAGGATAAATTATTTGACAATTATCTACATTAAAATATCTGCATTAACGCGACCAAAGTCGCAGGCAAAAGTGAGTAAAATAAAATGGCGATTATATCATTGTCTATGTATAATATACATAGGCTCGGAATATAAATCCCTATAGTTTCATTCATGTCAGCCCTCTCTCATACGAAATATTAGCTTTAGGGGTCAATTTTCAAGTTTAATTTTTCAGTTTCAAAATAAGATTTCTAAAATCAGTATTAAAATTCACGAATTTTCCTAAAATTGCAAGCGCTTTACGTCACGGGGTCTACTATACGACCCTAAAATATGACCACACCTTTCTCTAACACCTGTATATACAACTTCTCATGAATATGTGTATTTGTATGGGCCTCGGTGTTTCTATGTATGTGATATGTTTATATGTGATTAACGCAGTATTTAAATTGTTGATACTTCATGTTCTTCAATAAAACAAATTACGTAAACACGTCAATTAATATACACATGTGTATTTTTAACGAGCTTACAATGTCCGCCCGTATTGACGTTTGACTTTAACAAACTTCACTTTGACAAACCAGAGATAACGAACAAAATAATTGTTGATTAAACATATTTCTTTCGCATGAGTTCCAATAACTTTTAAAATTATTAAGAAATTAAACCCTTTTGAATCATGGCCTTTTAAAGACAACATAGTTTTATATTAGGTTTGTAATTCGGGACCTTATCGCAATAATATTTGAAAGGTACAATACCTCTTGGTTACCCGACGTTTCGATCGAATTACACCGATGGTGATCACGGTCACCAAGTGTTGTACCTTTTAAATATTATCCCGAATTATACACCTAATATGTATCAAAGTCGCGAAAGTTTAAAAACAACATATTTTTATTTTTGGTTCAATGAGCTTTAGCTTTAAATGATGGGTTAACCATGTGATACGAACACATTCATGAACGAACAAAGTTATTCAATGTCTTCTTCACAGCGCAGCGTGATGCCAGAGATTAAAGAGAAAGAATACTTATAAGGTTTTATTTATTCCCGTCAGTACAAATTTTTCGCGAGTGAATTAATGTACATCTACTACGGGCTATGGGGCTAGAAGATAAGAATCGGCAATAATAAAATACTTGCAATTAATTCAATTGATTAAAATAGTTCCATTGAAAAGGGTTATTCACAAAAAAAAACTAGACAATAAATAGTAGACTTACTTAATTTGCTTAAAGTACAATTCCTTACGATAATTAAAAAAAAAACATTTTTTAATGACCAAGGAATCCAGTTACCTATCTACCGAATCGATTGATTTAAAGATAACGGAACGTTTAAGTTGATATAAATGCACTAATTACATGACAATGACTGGCCGAACATGAACTTTTTTTTCATTTTCTTGTTAAAGCTTTTATGTAATAAATATTTTAGATAGTGGGAGTAAACACCGAGTATTGACATTAAATAAACAATGACCTTTTGGCTTTTCGTAAAAGAAAGAGTTGGTTATGATTTTAATATTATAATAATATGCATTAGCTTGCAAATCAGGACTGTAATGTATATACAACTAATAGGAGCAAAGCATCTATGAAAAATGTTGCAAAACGGGGTTTACTTTAATTTTGAAAAAAGAACTAGTATTCCGCGCAAAATATATAAATATATATCGAACTGAAGCCGCGCGGGAACCGCTAGTGTTGTATATTTTTGATTGATGAATATGATTGTTTATTAGTGTGTGGATGTACATATGTATGTATGAATTAGTAACTTCGTTCCACCATCACGTTACACAGCATGCTGAACGTTTTAATATTAACACGAGAAATAAAATGCATGCGATTGAGGCTGAAATATCATAATACTTGAAAACTATATCTTTTTTTATGATATAGGGGGCAAACGAGCAGGCAAAGAGGGGGCAAAATAAATTTGAATTATGCGTTAGATAATTAGATATATTGCAGAGATAGTCAAAACGGTTGTTACCAAAAAAATAAAAAATCTATAACCGAAGCACAGAATAGATAATAAATGCAATGCAAGTAAATTTTTATGAAGACACTCAATACTCGAGGCGTGTTGGTCGGTACGAAAATAAATATTTACACGGGACAAGAAAGCTTCGCTCTGATAATGTTATTCATTCACGGGCTGTAAGAAATGAGTGTAAGGCCTTGTTGTAATGTATACCTTTGCTTGACTTGTCTTCAGATAACTTACAAAGTTAACGCGTCTATTGTAATTTATATTTTGTTTTGTGCAGTTAGTAACTTTTTACTTTGTAGCGGGTTAGCGCGCGAAGGCTTTTAAAATATTTATATATGGCGCTATTTCTAGTTCTTTTTTTCTTGATTGACATAAGCAAAGGTAGAAGTAAGACATAAACAAACTTTTGTAAGGTACTTTTTATGATTATCTATTATTTTCAATGTAAACATGACATTATCTTAAAAAAAATCTTTGACAGGAATATCTAGAACACAATCTTTGTTGGTTTGTATCGAAGTTATATCTTTATATATTTTATAGTACATCGATACGTTATGGCTGACGTGCTGAATGTGGCGATTGAGCTGTCAGAATGGTGCCCAGGAGCTGAAGACTTAACGTACTATGTATTCAGCTGCACCTTTTAAAATACGCGTCGTATTTACTGCGCAGGCGCAATAAGTGTTGGGGATATTTACGGTGGAGGGAAACGTTTGTTTATGGATTGTTTTGTGTGTGTCAATAGCGCCGCTGATTATTTAAGTAAATGACAATAGAATAGTTTTTAGTGGTTATTAAGTTATTTAAATTTTTTCGTGATAATAAGGTTTTATAATACTTTGAAATATAGGATTCAAGCCTGTGTTTCAGAACTTTGCGCATTGGCGGGTAATGAACAAAACCTGAATTAACTTGACATTCCAACTTTTTTCTTTCAATTCCATATTTAAAATTCCTTTAGGTCACTTTTATACGTCAAGAACTACCGTATTAATTCTGTACAAGAGCATTATAACAGGTGTAAGTATATGTACCTTTTCTTGTTATGGCCAACAGTGTGATATTAAATCAATTCAAAAAGGCATCCATTTAAAACTGGAATAGTAATGTTTATGTAAGTTGTCATATGGCCGACAGGATTATGAGCGATCATTAATTTTATTGTAACCAATTGACTTGAATGGCGTTTGACTATAGAGTATAGACGCCATATTGGATTTTTTCTGCGCAATGTTGACGAGTGCAGGTGCGCGGATGTTGAAAGTTGCGAATAACTAAATTCATCATAAATAATGAATGGTCAGTTCACTTACACAGACGCTTCTTTTTTTAAACTCACACTTAATAGAAAATGTAAACTTTAGAATTACTGATATTATGATAATACCGAGGTTATGATTTATGTTTTTAATCCAGTTTTGTAGGTAGGTAAAAGGCAATCAAAACTTGAAATTATAGGTGTGTATTGACGTAATACTTTAGCTTTGTGTTAAGAATTGATCATTGTCGTCGTCTTGTGTTTCGTGGGAGAGCCATGCTTCGGCACATGGGCCGGCTCGACCGGAGTGATACCACGGCCTCACAGAAACCTGGCAGTGAAGCAATGCTTGCATTGCTTTTGTCGAGTGAGTGAGGTTACCGGAGGCCCTAACCCTTCCCTCTCCCCCTACCCGCACTCTCCCTCTTCCCTCCTTCCCCTACTCCCACCTTAAAGGCCGGCAACGCACTTATGACTTTTGAGTTGCAGGTGTCCATGGGCGGCGGTAGTCATTTACCATCAGGTGACCCGGCTGCTCGTTTGCCCCCTATACCATAAAAAAAAGAAAAATTGGGTCTGTAAATAATAATTAATTAATAAATGCAAGTACAACAAAACTGTAAAGAGACCCATTATAATATCGGCAGAATATTTGGCGTTATAACTTTTTTAACGCGCTATGATTAACAATAACCCATAGACGCAACAGTACCTAAATACTTTAAATAAGCGGTATGTTACAATAACGGGCCGAAAACGGCATTAAAACTTTCTTTTACTGAATATGATTAACAATATTTAGATAATCAAACAGAGATAATGTAAAAAAACAATCCACAAATACTATTTTCGGCAAAGAATCGCTATTCTACTTAAAAAAAAGGCTTTTAATGAAAAATACCTGTTTTTAAAGCACACTAGATGTTCCATACAAAAATAATAATAATAACTTCACATATATCACACCCGGCCGTCTGATCCAAAACTAAGCTGTACTAAGGTAACCAGACTGCTGATAAACATACTTATCTAAATACATACATATTATAGATAAATTACACCCAGACACAGAACAAATGGTCATGCTCATCACACAATTATTTGTCTTGGGTGGGAATTGAACCTACGACCTTTGGCTCAGTAGTCAGGGTCACTAACCACTACATCAACATGCCAGTCTTGTTAGAAAATAAACAAGTCTAAATAAAAGCATCTTTTTAATATTGTTTTTTGTTTTTGTGACCAAATACAAGTATAATCTATTAACTTGCTTAATACAAATGTCTTCCGTTTTCTTAATAGGCTCCCTACATACTTTCTTACTTGTAATGTTTAGCTCAGTTGTCCTGATGTAATATGACGTCACTCACCTCACGCGTAAATGGGTCAGGTTACGTCACGATTAATTTATATTGAGATAAATAAGATTAGTGACGGTCTATAAAATGGGATGTTTACATGATTTTTGAAGTGAAAACTTCTTTAGGCATGTTGGGCACTTAAATAATAGTAATAAAATAATAATAACTCCACGCATCTCACACAGGGCCGTCTGATCCCAAACTAGGCAGAGCCTGTACTATGGTAACTAGACTGCTGATAAACATACTTATATATTTCTAAATACATACATATTATAGATAAATTACACCCAGACACAGAATAAATTATCGTGCTCATCACACAATTATTTGTCCTGGGTGGGAATCGAACCCACGACCTCTGGCTTAGCAGTCAGGGTCACAAACCACTAGACCAACAGGCCAGTCACAATAAAGTCACAATTTAGCTCACACAGAGCTAATTACCTACAGTTATAGTTACTTAGAAGTTGCCTCTCTTTCTATATTTTTTTTTTTTTTGTGGACGAGGTGGAAGATCCTACATGGATGTCCTCCGCCTTGGGGAGGCGAAGGGTCTGTCGGACTCTTACCGACTAAAAACCACCCCGGTGTTCCACTACTTGCCTATGATCAGGGGAGCGAGAATCACTATTGCATTCTTCCGCAACCCCCGACAGGCATTGACCCGTCTCACCCTAGACGGGTCCCGTCACCCGGTGCGACCATCACCCGTCGGCCGCACTCCTCTGAGAGCGCACACGGAACACTGCGTGTTGCCTCTCGGGCCTGTATCTGTTCAGACGACGACTTCCCCAAAAAAGTTCGCCGCCCGCAGGCCACTTCCTAAGGTGGCTGGAGGTCATTAAACGCCCTCCGGCGCCCGGTGTTTCTGCTGCGGGCAGAGAGAGCTGTACTCCGCTCTATCTCCCGTTCCGCCGCTTCCTTTGCGGACATCACCTCCTCACAGAAGGAGGCGACAGCGTTCCATGCGCTCACACTTCGAACCATAGCCAGAACTACGATTGGGAGCGAGAGATTACCCGCAGCACCGACTGCCACGACTTATCTGTTCTGACGACGCCGCGACAACCCTAGAGAGGTTTTGTCTTTTTGCCTTGTCTTTTTTGTTAAGAATTAATTAATCTCAATATTTAATTACCAGTCAGTTACGTTCCTATTACTCTATTTTTGTAAACAAATAAACCTAGGCTAGGTACTAATAACTCCGTTTGTATCTAGACTAAATACAAACGGATGACACGACGTAGCGCGTGAGTGAGCGTCAAATTACCTAACGTGCAGCACGGCCGGCACGCGACATCCCACTGAATTTTGGCACGTTTAGTCGACCCCGCCGTGTACTTGTAGCTTTATAACTACTCTGCGGAGTGGACCTGGTCTGC
Organism: Euplagia quadripunctaria; assembly: GCA_963859945.1. Lineage (NCBI taxonomy): Eukaryota > Metazoa > Arthropoda > Insecta > Lepidoptera > Erebidae > Euplagia > Euplagia quadripunctaria. The sequence continues at coordinate 4,084,525 of OY982568.1, read as the reverse complement.
CGAAGTGTAACTTCCATCAGCCATGACCTCAAAACCTATGCACCATGTTCTCAATATTAGTATTCATTGTATCTCCAGCCAACAGTGCATGCTCTCTGATTAGCTCGTCAAAATTTTCGTAAATGGTCCATAAGCTTTTGGCAACGTTATTTAACCCCCCTGGTCACTTGATTTAGGTAATATGTTTATAGTGAGCGCGAGGACGCTGGTACTTTAAACACAAGTTAAATCTTATTCTGGGTACCAGAGTTCATCGTAAATACTAGGTACATGTCGTGTCTGTGAAAAAAAAATCTATAAATAATCTTTCCCTCATTTAGAAAAGTACTAACAACGTTATTAATTACCACATAAACATGTTAGAGCATTACGCGTCCGTCGACAGTCATCAACTACTCGGGCTAAGTTCAATTCCGTGGTATGCAAAATGCCGACTTCCCGGACATTCCGGGGTCATTCTTGTACGAGATTGATCAGGCATTTTGTTTGTCTCCGCTCTGTCTTGAGTATATACTGTTTCCTGAGGAATATGTTTTAAATAATTGTTTTAATAAGTTGTTAGGTAGGTACTAGTGGACGTCCAAAGGTCAAAATTTTATCTGATAATAGAGAAAAATGCTGTTCCCAATTTTGTCTATTGCTAGCTAACTATTGACGAACTTTAGTGTAATCACGCTACAAAGCATTAAAAGGGAAAATCGGTACACACACAGAAGAGAAAAAGATGCTAAACTGAGTTCTCTTTTCTGATGCCTCCACGGGTTGTTGAGAAAAAGAGTTTTTTTTTTATGGTATAGGGGGCAAACGAGCAGACGGGTCACCTGATAGTAAAGTGAGGGGGGAAGGGGAAGGACGGGAATAGGGGAGAGGGAAGGGTTAGGGCCTCCGGTAACCTCACTCATGCGGCGAAATGCAATGCAAACATTGCTTCACTGCCGGTTTTCTGTGAGGCCGTGGTATCGAGCGGAGTCGAGCCGGCCCATACGTGCCGAAGCATGGCTCTCCCACGTAAACGTCTCTCTCCACGTCTTGATAGACAGATAGACAAACAGACAGACGGATAACAAAGTGATCCTATAAGGGTTCTGTTTTCCCTTTTGAGGAACGATACTCTAAAAATAAGCATAAGGTAATCGAATCGATTTTAAATATGAGAAGGAAAATTCGTAATTTTTTGTTAAGTATTACAGAAAGCAATGAAATAAGTACCTATAATTTACGAATAAATAAAACCTACTATTTACTTCTCTCCTTAAAAACTAACATTTTTAAGGAGATAAGCCCGAAGTGATTGTTCCTATAATTAATTACGACTGTACGGATTTGTCCGAAAATATCCGTAAAAATAAACCTAAATAATATCATTGAAATCTGCATGAAAATTTATTACAGGTTTTTTAGTATAGTGCATCTTCTCGAGGTAAAGTATTTCCTGAAGAAAACATTTTTTATTAAAATCTTATTTTCTAGGCCTACTCAATTATTTTTAAGACCACACCACCCACTTTGTATAAAATTAAATATCAATGAAAGTGATAGAAACTCGATATAACATCGATTCTGTGCAATCTACTTGTGTAGGCGGAGCAGTCGTTTAAGGAATACAAGGCATGAGTTATCTTAATTAATCAAACTGCAAATTGACATCACACCTAAGTGAGATATCAACATGCTGGTAATTAAGAAATAGGTGCTAAATTGGAATTTCAAAATTTATTTATAAGTGTGCAATACATCAATAAATACATAAGAACGGTAAAAAATATAAATTAGAGAAATGTTGATAAGTTACAATAAAAACAAAGTTAAAATTATATCTGACTGACCTGTGTCTAGTTGTTATACAAATAATCGTGTGATGGTCATGATCATTTGTTCTTTGTCTGGGTGTAATTTATTTATAACCAGCTGACCCGACAGACTTTGTCCTGTCTTAACTATGAATATGAACTGATAGTTACCTTTTTTTTTTTATCTTGTGGACACCATCACCTCACCGTAGCTGACGGTAAAGTGGTATGTCGGAATCGAACCGACTAAACCACACGGTGTTCAAGTGGGTCTATCGCAGGGGGACCCGGGTATACCCTAAAAAGGAGTCTTCCGGGACCCCCTGCAGACCCTGAAAGTTACCTATGTCAACAACGCTTAGGTTACATTAGAATAGTTAATATAGTTGTTAGGTTTTCTTAAATTTTCTAATTTTCCACGCAACTTTCTTAATTTTTTCTTCCATAAGAACCTTCTCCTGACAATAACAAACACAAAAAAAGTATCAGCGAAAGCGGTCCAGCCGTTCACGCGTGATGCCGTGACCAAGGGAAATAGGGATTATTTTTTATAAATATAGATAGATATGTATGTATTTAGAAATTTATAAGTATGTTTATCAGCAGTCTGGTAGACGGCCACATGTGACATATGTCAAGTTTTTATTATACACTAGCAACCCGCCCCGGCTTCGCACGGGTACAAATTATACACCTAAACCTTCCTCATGAACCACTCTGTCTATTAGTGAAACCCGGATGAAAATCCGTTCAGTAGTTTTTCAGTTTACCACGATCAGACAGACACAGACAGACGCGGCGGGGGACTTTGTTTTATAATATGTTGTGATAAATCAGTTCCACAGGTAGCATGAGTACATATGTATAGGTAGTCTTTGGTAAAATGAACGTAATACCAATCTTAATAGTTTAATAGGCAACATCTTCAGTGGTATTCTATCAAAGGATTTTCTGATGTTTAGACATTTCTGCCCTTTATGCGGGCTCTAAACTCGCACGCGAATCGCGCAGTGATTTCATGCGGCAAAAAAGGGAAAATTTCGCAGTCACGTTCGCTCTAAATATTTCGCAGTAAAAATTTTAGGACACATATCTTTAAAACAAGGCGTTTCGTTCAAGGCGAAAGTACGAGCCCACATTTCGCAGAACCTAGCAGAATCATCACAACAGTAATACATTATATTTATTTAAATATGTATGTAAGTCACAAGTATCTATGTTTATATGTATGTATGTTCTCCTGTGATCTTTCCTAGTGTCTTTTTTCTTTTCTACTTAAATCTAGTGCACTCATTTCTGCACAACCTTAAGTTAGACTGGTAGAAAATGCCTACGGCATTAAGTCCGCCATTGTAATTTTTTGTGCACCAAGTGTCAAATAAAATAAATGCATAATAAAACATGTGTCGTAATTTTTTTCCTTTTCATAGATTTTTTTTTTTAATTAAAAAACTAAAAGCAAAATCTAAAAATTAAAAAACTCCTGAAGTTTTTTTATTTTAATTATTTAAATGTGAAGCGAAACACTGCTATTGTAAACTAGCTTATTCTCTCTTTAGTTCTAACTTAATAATTATAATTGAAAATGTAAGTTTGTTTGCTACGTTTTCACGTACCAACTACCTTAATTACTCCATCAATCATGATGACATTCGGCATACACGCTGTCAGAGGTAAAGAAAAGGATAATTGGCATTATCCAGAAAAAAGTACTAATCCCTAGGGATGACAAAATAGTTTTCAAACAGTTGGACGGACGGAAAATCATCATTAACGAAACGAAACTGAGGGCAAAAAAAGTACATAGCAAATATTTATACATTCAAAGCACTTCATCGTACAATTCCCTATTTCTGTATTTAAAATGCTATTCTTGTCTTCACGACTGAACCGACCGGTTCAATAGTAGGTTGTTTAAGAACTTGTAAGTAGTCAACTGACATTGATCCTTTAATCTATGCGTTACAAGTTTGAAGACAAGGGTGTTAAAAATTAAATTAATTTTTCGTGAGAGAGATATGCTTCGGCACGCACGTGGTACAGTGATACCACGGCCTTACAAAAAACCGGTAGTGAAGCAATGTTGCATTGTTTTTCGCGGAGTGAGTGAGGTTACCGGAGGCCCTAACACTTCCCTCTCCCCCCTCCCTTCCCCTCTCCCTCCGTCAGCCCCTCTTCCCCCTTCCCCTACTCCCACTTTAAAGGCCGGCAACGCACTTGTGACTCTTGAGTTGCAGGTGCCCATGGGCGAAGGTAGTCACTTACCATCAGGTGACAGGTCTGCTCGTTTGCCCTCTATACCATAAAAAAAAGATGTTAGAGGACTTGGACTACCCGGCAACAGCCAGTTCTATCCATATGGACAACGAACTTCAACTTGTCATAAAAAACAATTGACATTGACCCCAATTTTTTGTAATCAATGATTGAGTTTCGTAGGTTTAAAAAAATTTAACATTCGAAATTCAAACATTTATGAGCGACCAGGAGCGCAGAACTTTCAGTGTGCTGTATGTGTTTTAACAAGCTTTTGTTAAATAACTATGTAAACAAGTCTTGGAAGTAAATTTTAACCTACTTTTACTTTTATTGTCATATCGAAATGAAACTTTGTTTGCGTACATAGTTTAAATAACAATACAAAAACTTGGCTGAAATGATGATGGAGCCTGGAGGTGGATAGTGGAATTCTTCAGTGGCTACTAATAAACCCCTCAAGTTTGGGCTCATATGATTCATTTTGACGTGTTCAATAGATTGGGCTGGTCTGAGAATGGTCTGATGATGAAGTCAGAGTTCTACTGTACACCTCGTGTACATTAGAACTCTGTTTTATTTATTAATTCGGTTCGCCTTTAAAACGTGTTTTTTTTAGTTTTACTAAACTATAATTATTTACTTAAATGTTTCACTTGCTTTTGAAAACTGGCGTGGATGCTAAATTTCTGCAACTGTTTAATCACAGTTGTGCTGTAAAATCCAATTCGAACTTTAGATCAGTTTTATTCGCCATATCTATCTATATATTAATACGAGAAGCGAAACCTTTGGATACCTTTTTACGAAAATTGGGCGGACAGAGGAGTATGAAATTTCGCACAGTTATAGTTTATACAGAGAAGAAGTGACGAATGCTAAAATTTTTGAACAATATTTGCTACAAAGTTAAAAAAAAATGCAAAAACGGGTACATACAGCTATGAGTGTCCAGTATATATTTTGACCTGTCATGGTACAGAAGTCTCTCTAGTTAATATAAAATCGCTGAAGTTTTGTTTCACAGTGTTACGTTTGCACATGAATCAAACGCGCACATCAGAGAATCAGTATTAGTATATTCCAATTTACAAAAAAATATATAAAGTGACTATTTATTAACAGCGTTTAACATCATCATGATAGAACGAATAGCCAATTGTGCAGTGATTATGGTCAAGTGCGATTGCTACGTGGTACTTCTTCTTGTTTAAGTAAGTACCGAGGGAAGGTGGTAATAGGTAAAGAAGAGGAAGTATAGGTAAGGTCATCTGATAATTTAAAAGAGAGGCCGTGAATTTATTTGCCCAATTTCTTCCCACAAGGCTCAACTATTTGGAAACGAACGGTTGTAGATGGACACTGACACATAGCGTTCTTAGCGATTTGCTTATAATTTGACAAAGCAATATGATCTATAATTTTTTGTATAAAAAAGACTTTGATAAGATTTCTTAAGGAATTTTATAATTTAAAGTATTGATTTTGACTTTGAAGGAAAACATCACGAGGAAACTCGCATTATTGAGAAGGCTCTATAATATTTACAGGCTCTATGATATTTAAAAGTCTGTTATTTCTTTGTACTCGGTAGTTCAACTTGATTTATATTTGTAAATAAGGCTAATATTCGTATTTATATTTAGACTATTGTGTACATAAGCTATCTATACTAAAAAAAAGAATTAAAAAAAATGGACCTACCGTATTTATTTCAAAAGTTTTCTTGGTATAAATACCGTATAAACATTCAGAAGCAGAAGAAAAAAATTATAAACTCCTTTGCCTATAATTTTTTAAACATATTAAAAACCATAAGCGAACGAGTTCTTAAATTTTTTTTTAAACTTTTAAACCATTGAACAGCACCTACCTATTGAAGTTGCCAATAATCTAAACAAATAAATAAAATTGAAGCGTCTGTTTGAAATGTCATAATAACAGGTTTTTACTAAAAGCTTCCGAATGTCTACACCGTATTTATACCAAAAAACATTTTTTTTAATGTTCTGTCTGTCTGTTTGTCAGTTTGTTCTGGCTAATCTCCGGAACGGGTGGACTAATTTCCCTGATGTTATAAGGAGTAACTAAGGGTACTTTTCTTTTGGAAAAATGTACAGGCGAGCGAAGCCGCAGCGGGCGACTAATTAGATTAACTTTTAATCGTATTCTAAACCTTAAGAACAGGAGTATTATATTTTTTCATTTTTCTTACTAAAATAAACTATAGTAATTAGTTTGTGAGTATAGTGAAAAAAAGTAATCTTCAATTCGCAACTGATAATAAACATTAACAGATCTCGGAATTTTTTTACATGGTAATACAGGTAGCGTTGATCTCTCGCGATAAACAAACCTTTAATTATAGTGACAGAAATTAGATACGTAGTCGTAATAAAATTGCAGGCATTGCGGTTCATGTACCGTCAGTCACTCACTAGCAACATCTGTTACTAACCGCTCGTTAGGACATTATTATCTTTCCACTAATGGCAACATTTGTTTTTTTTTTACATGGCTTGCGTGCATTTTTATGGCTTAATATGAAATGTGTCTTCATTTTGGCGGATAACGTCATAGATAATGTGTTAACAACAGTGTAGATTAAGATAATTTGTTTAATAACATACGGCCTGTTCGTGACTGTGTTAAAATACGTCTTTTTAACGCCTACAAAAGGATAATGTTCTCGATAAGGTCGAATTACTATTTGTGAGTAATAAATAATTTCTTAATTTTTTTTTATTGAGTGAGCGTTTTTAAGCTATGGATGTCAAGCATCGATGCCGTCCGATGCCTCTTTTGGTGAGGACGTGGTATAAAAGGAACGGGAGAGGTCTGGTGACGCTTCTTTTTTATTCACACTTATTTTACACATATTTAATGCTTAATGAAAGCACTGGTAAACTAGTTATGTTATATGTAAATTAATTAGCTCTCATAACATTAAAAACTTAATGCAATAAACAAAGTAAAAATGTACACATACCTATATATATGATCATAAAGATTAGAACTCCATTGACCGCTATAAATTTAGTAAAAAACAATCCACTCTTCAAAATTTCCCGCGCTTTCTAATAGGTATACAGAATAAAAATGGCATTTATTTAAATGTGACCACTGACAAATTACGTATCATTGGGTGGTCCAAGATCTATAACCTATTATAAATTAAAACAAGAGCCGGATGCTGTTGATATATTGTGTTTTTTATACGTGGTACCGCTGTTAATACGACAAAAAGTTGACTACAGTATATCATATCAGCGATTATTATCACGACAATCGCAAGATTTTATCTGTTGAATACATTGGTTGTGAAGTGTTGCGTCAATACCGATACTACGGAGTTAACCAATTTTATTAGCTTTAAAGATTTTTTTTTTTCTTTTTTTTATCGTGTGGAAACCCTCACGGGTCATCACCTCACCGAGGGAGGTAAACTGTATTTTTAACCGACGAAAACACGGAGGAGGTTCTTAAGTCGATTCGTATTTTAGTTTTTTTTTTGTATGACCATGCGTGACTTTTTACATATAATATAATATGTATATGTACGGGAGTTAACGCGATCACGTTGTAGATATAATATAAATTTGAATTGCCTGATGTCTCGACCAGGTTGGTCTGGCAGTGGTCACTTCGACGTTCGTCCCGTTCAAATTTGAAAAAGAAAATTCAATCCATTAGGGAAAATTAACCCACAGTTTAAGTGTTTAGTTTTTAGGTTTAGGCTAAAAGGTTTATTTTTTTTAACATTATTATTCGCTTTTCAGTTTCATTCGTCTTTCGTCGGTTTAATTTTTTGTTAAAATGTTTAAAACTTTTTAACAAAAATTTGAATATTCTGTTACCAAATATTAAAATACAAAATATATTTAGTTTATATTTTTTGTCTACCTAGGGTAGGTAGAAGATAAATTTCTGATAGCTCCATGATCAATTTCATTCATTAATTACTCTCTTAAATACATATATATTGATATTAATAAAACCAAGGCATAAAACTAGATCACTGTTAGATTTATTTGTAGCAGCTTAGAGTATTTCTCTGATAGAAGCTGTTGGGCAAATTAAATCTGCCTGTTGAAGCAGTGCTTAGAAACTATCTCTCATTTCCTTGTGTACCAGTTGTGTTATCATATTCAACTGTGAAGACCCCAGTTGCAAACCGCCCACTAGGATTGTATATAAAAAACTAAAGACTAGAGAGAAATACCTAATGGCAGCACAAACTTTAATTTGTTATTTTTCCCTCATAGGATTGGATTCTGTTTTTAATTATTTGACACAGCTTTACAGTTTTTGGCTGATTTGAAAAAAAACAGTTATCTTTTTATTTTTTAATTAATAAAAAATACAAACGAAGGATTAAAAAAACACGCCAATTCACAATACATATAAAATTTCTACAATACACGTACCAATTCCTAGTGCATGTCATTGGATACATTTATTGACTTAGGTCCACACTGCCAGTAGTGATTGTAGAACGAATGTAAAGCCGTACCGGCACAGAATACACATTGTGTGTTAATATATGCCGATGTTTGCTAACGCGCACCATCTCTGAATAATTGGACTTGAATCACCACACGCATGCCAAAGGCATCACAGCGTATAAATATAGTTTTGAATTTATTATAGTAAAGAGTCTCTGTTTCTCTCTCTTTCTCTCACTCTACACCCGTTCTACAATTTGCCGAAATGACCAGTTTTTATCGACTCATTAAACAATGATGACACTAAATTCTTTTACTACCTACATCACTTTGGCAACCATTCATCTTCCTGCTTCTGTCATTCCAGTTTTAGACAACCCATTGTTTTCACAAGTGAGTATAGTGAAAGTTCTACGGAGAGGTAAGTTTCTGCTCGAGTGCGCCTACTTACTGCTTTAAGACCAGAAATGGTCAAAGTACCTCCGATGCATCCTCCGATTACCCTTATCATGGTTGTTTTTGAAGCTACTTGGTACATATAGAGCTATATGCATTATAAAAATCAGGCACAAAGAGAACCTCATATTTTTAACACTCTTTTATAATATTAGTGTAGTGTATGTAAATAATAATGTAAATTCTGTCGTCTCATGCATACGCGCCGCGCACTCAGTGTGGCGGGGAGAGGGGCGCACTCCCCGCACTTGGTCACTTTACTGTGAGCGATAGAGCGAGACGGAGGTGCGTGCGGTGTGTAGCAAGGAGCCAATACTTCCATATTATTTGTGAGATAGCTTCACTTATCACTAACTATTTAAACAAATCTTGGAAGTCAATTTCAACCTACTTCTAAATGTCGTATCGAAATAAAACATCTTCTTCTGATGATAGAGCCAGGGGATCTCTTCTAGTAAACCCTTCGAGTTTGAGCTCATGTGATTTGTTTTGACAAGTCCAACAGATTGGCCTTGGTAACGATGCTCTGATGATGAAGCTAAGAGATAGATTATGGCACTCTTTTTTTTTTAATTCGGTTCGCCATTATAGCGTGTTAATTTGTTTTACTAAACTATAATAATTATTTGAAGTACTGTCCTATGGTAATGAAAGAAGTGGATTATATCTAGTAGGTAACTAGTGTTTGTCCGGTGGTCGAAAATCGACCATGATCAGTATTTTTATTGTCCGTCGAAGGCATTGAAAAGAACTGTTTTTCAATAGCCACTAAATGAACAAAATAATAAAGAAAATCTGTTGATAAACAGAAGTGAAATAGGTACTAAACTATTTTGTCTTTACCTATTTACATATAGATTTCCACTCTTCGGCTGTATGTCACTGAATTCGTTGGATTACAGTGATATTTGTGTTTGTATGTGACTGAATTCGTTGGATTACAGTGATATTTGTGTTTGTTTGTGACTGAATTCGTTGGATTACAGTGATATTTGTGTTTGTATCTGACTGAATTCGTTGGATTACAGTGATATTTGTGTTTGTATGTGACTCACTGTTTGCGTTTGTCAGACATTTAGTTCAACTTGTGAGTTACAATAATAGGAATGTGGGTTATTGGTGAAATCGCAATATATAATAAACTAGCTACCCCGCCACGCATTACTGTGGCTAAGTAGTTTGAAATAAAAAAATATTGTGACTATAATTTGAGATAAAAACTATCCTATCTCTTAAGTTGGACCAAACTGTGCAAAATTTCTGTAAAATCGGTTCATTAGTTTAGAAGTTCATCGTGGACAAACGACGTGACACGATTTTTTTTATATATATAAAGATATACCTACCTACCTATAATGTCAGTTTCTTTTTAATATACGTTTTGTAGAAATTTGTATGAAATAACAACCTTTGACGTCACACTTTGCTATTGTCAAATTCATACTTTTAATTTTTGGTTTTACAATTAAAAAAATAATTTCAAATTTGAAAATAACAATAAATCTAATTTTCCAGTGTTATGTAATACATAGTCAATATACCCTAGTAGTCCAATCCTAACAGTGTTAGCGATTAGGCCTCTTCTGACAGACGCCATATTGGATTTAATTATAAATTATAATGCCATTTCAAGGAAGTCTCACACACACCTTCACTTCAAGGAAGTACACGGTTGTGTGAATGCGGACCTAATAGGTTAGCCCTCTGACCAATACCAACGTTGGACTTGTATATATTTATTTATTTCCACGAATAAAGACCTATTAAAGCAAAGCCTCATTGTTCATTTGTTAGACAAAGATAGCATGTATGTTTCGTAACGTCACCGGAGATGGAAGCGTAAGTTCACGAGATTGTTTAATTTAGCTCTTATTTAAAACCATATCAAAAATGTAGTACATTTTTTGTGAGTGTAAAATCATACAAGCCTTTAAATTTTTACTTTTATTATTTTTTAAGTCAAATGGTTGAAATGATGATGATGCCAATGATGTCATCCATCATCATTTAAAAATAAATAATTATAAAAGGAAAAAAAGGAAGTAATTATTTTTTTTTATATAATATGGGGAAAACGAGCAGACGGTCGCCCGTCGGACGGTGCAAGAGTACCTGGACTGTACCTGAAGACCTGGGAGTACGCTCTTTTCTTGAAGGTTTGAAAGTCATATCGTATCGTCGTCGTAATTAAAATTGTTTTTCACATAACGGACATTTGTCGGCTTTAAACCATTTTAAACACGTGCTTTTTTACACTGATGAGGACTTGTTTTTAAACGCTGATAAACAAATCAAATGTTTGGATAGCCATATCTATAGGCATAATAATAAGTACCTAAGTGACGCCAATTTGCAAATAGTTTCTAATATGCCAAGTCCATTTAACCCCATAATTCGTCCCCTTGGAGCTCAGACTCTATTTATTTGGAGAAACATACCCATAATTTGATAGTTTCTAAGTGTTGTCTAAAAGTAGAGGAGAAGAGGAGAGACTAAGAGGGCAAAGGAGTGGTAGCAAGATTGATGTCCACTAAAAATCGTAATTTTTAAAGTGCCCATGAAAATGTGGTACGATACGGTTCATAATAGTACAGCACTTGGCTAATACTTATCTTACATAGAGTTTTACGTGTGAATTCGATTTTTTTAAAATATACACTGAAGTACGAATAAGCGTTCAGGACGTAAGTGCCACATCTATTCTATGTTGCTATGGCTTGTTATTTCTTGTTATTATTTTTGTTTTATAACAAACATTACCATAGATGATGTCAAACTGTAAGAAAGCCTTAGGACTGTGTAATAAAGAAAGTAAGAAATGTTTATAATATAACTATATTATTAGCATAAATAATCAGTAAGTTTAAAGTAAAGTAGCTTAATTTCCATTTTAAACAGATCAATTCAGTTCACTAGCATAATAAATTTATTGGAATACCAACTTTGTACTTGGATTGCGGCGATGTATGAATTATTTTAATTTCTTTAGAGAATTTTATGATAGTGTTTTGCTTTGATACATACATAAACCTTTAGCTAAAAGTAAAATAGCTGTTTATTAAATTATTATCGTAAACATACAATGTGGGTTTAAGGCACTTATGTATTTTATAGAATGTGATCTATTGATAAAGGCGGGCTCTGCCAATGTTCCAATTTTCTATCTTTTTTTGTTAATCTTTAATTTAAAGAAAGAAATTGATAGAAAATAGAAAAGTATTAGCAGCTAGTGCTTGAGGAGCCATTAGTGTGAATAATTTATTTAATTCACGACAACATTAGCACTAAGTCATTTGTCCGGTCTTTTGTTAGCAACAAAATTTATTACCTACAGCAGGCACCAGCGATCCACAACCAGGTTATATGTATACTAGAGCTTAAGAAAACATTGTTATTTATATTTTTGGTAAAAATTATTAATTTTATGTAGCCTAATGTTAGGATATATTAAATAGTTAAAACAGCCAACACGGAGAAATAGGACATTTCGTATTTTTTGAGACTTTAGAGAGACTAATTATTATACAAATTCAAGTGAAATTGAAGTAGAATGATTGATATAAATACAGTCTATCCGCCGATTCCTAGTCAGCGTTGTGGACATGGTGTTTTGCCGTCAACATGAACTCTGCGCACCAGAGTTGATCATCTCTAACTCATTCCGGCGTAGAAACAGGTATATTTAGAAAATATATAAATATCAATATTCTCATATCATTAAAGTGCTTCGAATACCTCTGAATAGCTGCTGCTTCACATAGGTATTAAAAAAATCAAAAAGGTATTAAAAATAAACTAATTGTAGTCATTTAAAAAGTTGTCATTTAATACACTAGCTTTTTACACGTCACTGTTGTAGAGGTCATAAAACAATAAAAATACAGTTCAGTGTAAAATATATAGAAATAGCCATTTTTAGCGGAAGTAGTCGATAACGCCGACAATACAGCGATATGCGGCTACCTTACAGGCTTCTTTGAAGCTCACATGCACGCAATGCTCTTTTATAATAGCGGCATAAAATAAACTGAATTTTAGTGTAAGTTATCATTCTCAATATCACGATACTATATGTCATTTTCTTGTGCTAACCCCAATCATTAAAGTCGTATCTTCAAAAACGAACCCGCCGATGTAATTTAAGAAAGTGTATCGTTTAACATAGCTTACGTATCACGCGAACAAACTATAAGTTGAATAGCTTTGTTAAAAAAAAAACAAAATTATGTGAAATAGACATCAATATATGTAGTGTTTGAAGTCAACATTATTAATTACACAAATATTATTCAGAAAACACCTCGTATTTTCCAGTACATTAATCTGTTTTTATATAACAATCTATATGCAGCCCTGGATACTGTTCACTTGCATGACAGACAGGTGACACTTTCGTCCGCTCACACTAAGTCTTGATATCCGAGCGCACGGGTGATAGGCGTTGGTGACAAAAGTGTCACCCCTCGAACAATCCGCGTATTCTCTTTTCGTTATATGTATTTGTCATCGTGCTTTGCAGCGCAAGGACTTGGGGTAATGCGTATAGGCTCCGGGAAAGGAGTGTCTTTGTCTAGAGGAGAATAATTAAAAGATCTGCAAGACTTAATATAATGTAAACTGAACTACATCACATTTCACAAATATTATAGGTTTTTTATTATCTTCATCAAAACGTCGCTTCTTGAAAGACGGTTCGCACTCTCAGCCGTCTGCGACGTGACTCCCCCTCTTCTGAAAATTATACATTTTAAAATATTTCGAATCTGATTCAGCGCAGACTTCTCACACGCCAGTATTAACGTATGTCACAGAGGTGTGACAATATATACACTCAAACCTATATCGTCGAAGGGGTAGGCAGAGGTGGATAAAAGAACAACAATTTGCCAACTATTATTTGGCCACACTTATTACTCCTATAACGTGCACTGAACACTTTGGGAAAATTTGGAATATATTGAAAGCAAAGTTAGCCAAGAAGGGAATAGGAAGTGATAAAAAACTTCTGTCACGGGAAAGGAAGAATCATTTTAACGAAGCTAATCATAAAATGTGATAACCTGAGTGAACAACTTTACATTAAAAGATCTTCGACAGTTTTTCATTGGCATCCACAATTCGTACTCTAATAGATTTATACCTTTCAACTGCTATCATAATATGCTATCTGTGTAAATACGTCTGCAGAGCATTCACAATGGATGATGGACCGACGACTTGAAGAAGGTGGCTGGCAGCGGATGTCCAAGACCGGGATAGTTGGCGCTCCTTGGAGGAAGCTTTCGACCAGTAGTGGATGGCGATAGGCTGATGATGATTCATAATGTTTCAGTAAAATCAAAAAAAAAGTAATGTTTAACGAAATTTAAAACTTTTTGAAAGAGTTCATGGTTTGCTAATTGTGAACACATTTTTTTTATTAGAAAGGTTATATCTGTATAGTGTTCTTATAGAAATTCTAACTCCATTCAACAAATCCAATAGACATGGTTTTGTATCATTCGAGTCGTTTTTACTTTTTAAAATAGTATTATTATACCTATTCCTTACTATGTTATTTTCTATGAGCAAAAATATATTGCATTTATTATGTTACATTAAAGATGTATAATATATCTGATGTTTGTATGTATTTCTCTTTAAACTACTTGAAAATCCTATAACACCTTCGCTTGGCTTCAAACTTAGAGTTTTATAAAAGTAATTGTTTTAATAAATGTCCCTTGAAACGGATACGTAAACGACTACTGGAAACATACTTTAGCCATGTAATAACGTCTTAGATCATGTGGGCTATAAATTTTGTGCGCAATCGCAGAACGACCGAAATGTGTTCCGAACACGCAAACATCGCTTGACCATTATTTTCACTGTAATTTGTAAAGCAGGTGCAACTTAGATTGATGCTGGTTATAGAAAAATGGACCCTGCGTGGGATGGATATAATCATGGTCAATGGTTTTAACCTATTAACATAAACATAATTTGTACGCTGGAAACAGCAGAATGTTCATGGACTTAACAATATTGTAACGACTTTTACACAATTTTCATAAATTTGTTATTATTATATTTAATAAGCTTTCTTTCTTGGAGTCATTTCATTTTAGGAAATCCTTTTCTAGTCGGGTAATTGAGTCTCCTTTGAAGCAAAGGTGTTTTCTTTTGCTGCTCTCATTTTCTTGGTACCTATCAACTATCATAGATAAACTACTTGCTCGATCCACACTCTCCATAGTCTATGGTTGTAACCACGAGCCCGTCTATTACATAAGTAGGTACTTTATATGTTACAAGGGCGCTGTGGGAGAGACAGTCATTAAGTACAGGATCGCCACGAGCTGTCATGGGGGTCATAACATTTTTTTCAACGACTCAACGAGACTCATAAATCTACCATTAAATAAAGGAAGGAATTAAATCAATAAGATGAATGGATCTTAAAGCTAGATAAAGTCCATATAAGAAAAATATATTGCAATACTCGAAGTACTCCTGCTAGATAAGAATCACATATTTTTTCCTTTGAATGTTGTTTCAAAACTTAAAAGAATTGTAAAAACTTAAAAAATTCAGTTCTGTATCACTCAGTATGAATTTATTTTTATAAAAACTTGTTATATCAGTAGCTTATAAACGCATTTTTCAGAATAACTTAAAATATATTAAGTAATTATGTTTTAATTAGTGGCATAGAGATGTGACATGGATGGGGAATATGTGTATTGTGTACACACAATGTTGTTTGTCGTAAAACTGAAATTTGAAATGAAAATCAATATCACGTAAGAGTTCAATTTATCACTCAACATATTTCTTGTTACATAAAGTTGGTAAGTTGTAAAAGAAATGCCCCACATCGCTCAATTTTTTTTAACATGATGCGCTAACGATTGATTATGTTAGCATTAAAGTTCCAAACCTCTCTTTTTAAAGCTCGCTTCTCCCTCCCTTTGTCTTACGATTTTTTTTGGGTTGCTTAAATTTTTTTTTAGTTTTTTTTTATATATTATAGGGGGCAAACAACCAGACGGGTCACCTGGTGTAAGTGACTACCGTCGCCCGTGGACACCTGCAACTCAAGAGTCACAAGTGCGTTGCCGACTTTTGAGATAGGAGTACGCTCTTTTCTTGAAGGTTTGAAGGTCGTATTGGTCCGGAAATACCGCAGGCGACAATTTGTTCAGAGATTGGTTGTGCGAGGCAAAAAATTTTTGGAGAACCGCACAGTGGTGGATTGCCAATTATCCAGGTGATGGGGATGAAAGTTACTTATAAGTGGATGAAAGTGTAGTTTTTTATTTTGTTTCAGCTTTATTTTTAAATCGCTTTTATTAGCTTCAATTCCAACTATCTTACTATGTAAACAATTCTTGGAAGTAAATTTTAACCTACTTCTAATTGACGTATCGAAATAAAACATTGTATGTATGTATAGTATGAGAGACAAAACTACAATTTGGCACCTTAGGGCTGATCTAATGATGTAGCCGTGAGGTAAATAGTGAAACTCTTCAGTGGCTACTCCCCCCTCGAGTTAAGTATTACTTTTCCAAGGAACCGCATTATGCTTTAAATTAAGCGTTCTCTAAAGACCAGATAAATGTTTAATATACATTTACATAACTACATTGTATACTAAACTTCATTTGACGCAATCATTATCTATCGTTGGAGGAGCCATGCTTCGGCACGTATGAGCCGGCTCGGCCGGAGTGATACCACGGCCTCACAGAAAACCGGCAGTGAAGTAATGCTTGTATTGCTTTTCGCCGAGTGAGTGAGGTTACCGGAGGCCCTAACCCTTCCCTTCCCTCTCTACTTCCCCCTCTCCCCCCGTCTCCCCCTCTCCCCCCGTCTCCCCCTCGTCCACGTTTCCCCTACTCCTACCTTAAAGGCCGGCAACGCGCTTGTGACTCATGAGTTGCAGGTGCCCATGGGCGGCGGTAGTCATTCACCATCAGGTGACCCGTCTGCTCGTTTGCCCCCTATGCCATAAAAAAAATATTATTTGATATAAAATGATATGATATATCATTTTATTCAATTTTTCAAACCCTTTTATCGATACTTCACAACCCTAACCGTACTGATTGAGTGCACCCATTGATAAAATCGATTCATTAGTTGGTTTATGCGAGTCGTAAATTAGCACAATGCGCACCAATGTCCATATCGGTTTGAGCACGTATCTAGCCTTTTCAATTAATAAGTATTTGTACCCACCCTTATAATTTCTAACGGAACACTCGATTTATGGAACAAAAAACGTGGATTATTGCGATTAAATGCTCATGGTTTCATCAGTTGCATTTCCTCTACAACATTACTTGCTCATATAGGTCCCAAGTTAGGTGTGACAACTAAAATTGTTATCAAAAGTAAGCAGTGTGCGAGGTTTTGTATAAGTTTATTTTAAATGGTAAACAAATTTAGTTGATTAACAAGTTTACTCAATCATCAATGTGTGCCATCAATTTTAAATAGGTAATACTTAAAAAGGCTAACTAGACACAAGAGACCAGAGGCAGATTAGAGGCGGAAAAGCGTGGCAGTATTTAATTTCAAGAAAATATTACAGTACAATATTACAGTAAAAAAAATCGGAATCCTTAGGATGAGTCGTTAAATAAAACTCATTTGACTTTTAAAGCTTTTATCGAAAAAAACTAATAAGAATAAGAACAAACCTATCGGCGTGTCTGTATAACACAATTCCAATCTGCCTTCTGTTTTCCAATTTATAAACGATTCTTTTAGAACCCTTAATTGATGTCTAAATTAAAACTGGGTGAGGCCTTATTATAAGTAATCTCGTTTTCGAAAATTTGAAAACATTTGGGAAGTTCCCATAAAAGAAAACCTGTCAAAATCTAAATTATTTATTAATTTGAATTTGGAATACGTTTCAATATTGTATGTAGCATAGTTTTTTTTTTTCACAGACAACTCCCGCATTAGGAATATTCGCGGGGGTTTTACAAACATTTAAACAACGAACGAATTTTAGTTTTGTGTGCGATTCGAAACCTACAACCATTGCGCCATCCTTAAATATTTAGTAAACTTTAATTTTTTTAATTTATAGGTTTCGCGCTGGTTTTATGAGTTAAACTACACATCAAGTTACAAAAATAGTGTTGAAGTACGGATGTATGTAGGTTTAACATGTTTTTACTTTGCTATTCTGCTGGTTTTTGCTATTGTACAACATTATTTCTTTTAGACCATTTTACAAAGTGAAGTACCCAATCATCACTTAAATTTTGTACGAAAAAATTTAGAGTAACCAACTTGAAAAATCAAGTAAGTAATTATTAATTAAAATTGAAGTTAAAGTTAAAATATATCAGAATAGAGAGCAATAAACAATTAATTGCACTTGCTGAGTATTTAAAACACTCACTGATAACTTCAAAAGCACTTTAATGCATTTGTAAGTTTCGTAAGTATGCGATAACTCAAATTCACATTAATCACCATTGCAATAAACTGCCCTTAATTGTAATTTAAGATTGTAATGAAATTTATTATTAACCTTTGATTTACATTTATTACTTATTTTATCGCTGTAATCGTATTTATTTATGAGTGCGAGTTTAAAATAAATCAATTACCATTTCCTATGGATTTCATTAATCATTATTTATTTGAACTTAGTTTACTACCTTAAAGGTGCGATCAGTCCGGTTAAAAATATCAGAATTCAGAAGTTTGACGAGTCTGATAATGTGTTGTTGTTCATAAATTTTATTACTAATGGGTTTAAATCGTTTTCTCGACTTTACGACGGGAAACGATTCGTAACACAACAATCTAGCAAAGTTGTAGAGATTAACGATGGATCCGCTTCTACGATCTCTTTTAATTCTTCATTATCAACTAGGGTCTCCGGCCGTCCACGAGTTTTGTTTTGTAAGTTAAAATTTCCAGAACGAAAATGTTGCAACCAAAAACTTATTAACCGCGTTTTCTTTAACAGTAGCTTCCCCAAACTATTAATCCTTCGAGCTGATTCGGCCGCGGTGGAACTCGTACTAGGAAATAAGACGATATTTTAAGTTTTTCATGTAGTCATGGGGTCCCATCTCTAACAAAAGAAAAATGGTTCAAACAAATATCAATAGACGGCGTTACGGGTATCGATTTGTTATTGAAGTTTATGGAAAATCAATATTAAGTCCTGATAAAAGTATTTTCTAATTTCATAAAATACCCTAAACACGGGAAAATTGAATAAAAGCTTCTTAAATCCAGTTTTCTTATTTTGACAAAATTCAATATTATCGGCGGTCCTCTGGCGGCAATTAGTGGTACTACGTTGAAGTAACACTATAACAAAACCGTACCTATCGGTTTTGTTATTGAGTTTGTAGGTATTGACCATTGATGGTTGGCCAAATTTTAATGAAACTGTATTGTTGCGTTATGTTTTTGCATTTTCTATTGTAGGTAAATTATTAATTCGAATTTCAAAGATACTATAAAAAATTTAGAATTAATTTTTCTCATTGTGTTTTACATATTTTTTCATATTGTCAGGACAATTAATAGTGAACAGCTACTAGTATAGTATTATGTTATCTGTGCACGTACTTAGATTTGGTCGTATGTAATAATAAATATATTCGCGCAATATGAATAATGTTTACCGGCTGTAATAAATAATAGGCCGTGATTATTTATAAGTAATAAGTTATTTTATCGGTTATCTAATATAACGAACACTCCTACCTGCTGATTACATACTAATTATCGCCATCTATTGGTTGCGTGTTTATTAGTAGGTAAATATTTTTTTCCATTCATCGCTAGGTGGCTCTAGCTATCTATCGCGCTGCTAGTGGCATCCAGCGCCTTTGTAGGCTAAAAAATAGTAGCCCGCGGAATTGCCCGAGTTAGGAGGGTCGCATTTCGTTGTATGGGATGAGGTATCTGTACTAGTATAGTATTATGTTATCTGTGATGTAGTGAACAAAAATGGCTGATAGTGCGTATTTGTTCATAAATGTTACTACTAATGGGTTCGAATCCTTGCCTGGACACTACAGGAAATCACTCCTAACACAACAATTTATCAAAGTTGGAGAGATTAACGAGAATTTAAGTCATCTACATCCGCAGTCTTCAAAGAAATTAATCGTTAACAATGCGTTTACAAATTGCGCTTGTCAAAGCTGCAATTTACTTATCACCTGTTAGTCTCTTGCGATAATATCTATGTATTTATTTATCTTGATATTCAGAAACATATAGGCCACTAAAAGAAAATATACATATATATATATATATATATATATATATATATATATATATATTATGGTATAGGGGGCAAACGAGCAGACAGGTCACCTGATGGTAAATGACTACCACCGCCCATGGGCACCTGTAACTGGAGAGTCACAAGTGCGAGGTGAGAGTAGGAGAAGAGGGGGAGGGGGGGAAGAGTGGGAAGAGGAGAGAGGGGAAGGATGGGAATAGGGGAGAGGGAAAGGTTAGGGCCTCCGGTAACCTCACTCACGCGGCGAAATGCAATGCAACCATTGCTTCACTGCCGGTTTTCTAAATATATTTCAATATAATTCACCTTTCTCAATCTAAAATAAATAGATGACTAAGGAATAATAATAATTGGCAATCCAGCTCTGTGCGGTTCTCCAGATTTTTTTTTTGCCTTGCACAACCAACCTCTGGAACAAATTGTCACCTGCGGTATTTCCGGACCGAAAGAGCGTACTCCCATCTCAAAGGCCGGCAACGCACTTGTGACTCTTGAGTTGCAAGTGCCCATGGGCGACGGTAGTCACTTACCATCAGGTGACCCGTCAGCTCGTTTGCCCCCTATAATACAAAAAAAGTTTTAAATACACAATGGAATGGCTACTGGTCATCCTAACTATCCTAATCTATACTAATGTTATAAAGCTGAAGAGTTTGTTTGTTTGGTTGAACGCGCTAATCTCAGGAACTAGTGGTTCGAATTGAAAACTTCTTGTAGTGTTGAATAGCCCATTTATCGAGGAAGGCTATATAATCACGCTACAACCAATAGGAGCGGAGCATTAATGAAAAACGTTGCAAAAACGGAGAAAATTTACAAATGCGGACGAAGTTGCGCGGGTCAGCTATTAATAATATAAATGCGAAAGTGAGTTGTCTGTTTGTTTGTTACGCTTTAACGTCCAAACTACTCAACCGATCAGCATGAATTTTGTATAAGTACACACGTTTTTAGAGGTACAGAAAAGGATATTATATGCATATATATATATATATATATATTACTAGCAGCTCCCCGCGGTTTCACCCGCGTAAGTCCCGATCTCGTAGGAATATCGGGATAAAAAAGTAGCCTATATGTTAATCCAGGTCTCCAGCTATCTACATACCAAGTTTCATCGCAATCGGTTCAGTAGTTTTGGCGTGAAAGAGTTACAAACATCCATACATACATACATACATCCATACATCCTTACAAACTTTCACGTTTATAATATTAGTAGGATATGTATATGCCTTTCATCCCGGAGTACAGAAAAAGATAGTATTCCCAAGGGGTAAAAAAATTACCTTAACGCCGGCGAAGCCTCGAGCAAAAGATAGTAGAAAAGAAATATTCTGTTTTATCAATTCGAAATTTATTATATTTTTAAAAATATTTGCACTTGTCTGGAGGATTTTCAAATGTTTCGCATATAGCTTTAATGAAGTCCGTGTAATACCTCGTGAATTTATACTGCACTCCATTTATCAATACATAGGGTACTACTTTGTAGCCGAGCCTTTTTTTTAATTCACCGTAACATTTGTGAAGTTTTATGGCTTTTGGACTTTTTGCACAGCATTTGATTGATTCAGGGCTTATACCAATTAGTTTTCCACACTGAAATTAAACATTATTAAAATAAATTATTCAATATATTCAAAACCTGTTTTTCGGTATCTCTTTATTATTTTATTTGTGAGCAAAGTACCAGCGCAGGCCCTAGGGGGCGAGGGGGGGGGGGTGGTAAAACCAAGCGCTGCTTAGGGGCGCTATGACGTCACGGGAGAAATCATTTTTCAAATTGTATTCGAGAGATTGAAGTAATTTTTTCATGATTTCTTAACAAACTTAATATAAGTATTCAATTGTGTGACGAATACTTCGTTATCAAAGAAAATACAATCATCTAAAAATTTTCAATTATCCTATAGTACTGCCGTCGTAAATGAAAACACAGTAACGGTTTCATTTACGACGGCAGAGTATGCACGTCCATGCATATATTTATATTATGTATAGTACCCTAAAATTTGCCTAAGGGTGCCACATGTACTAAGGCCGGCACTGCAAAGTACCCAACAACGAAAAAGAAGCCGTGATTTTTTTTTATTGTTCTATTTTCAAAAGTTCTAACTACTTCTAGCTATTTTCTATGAATCTTTGTAAACTGAAAGCTTGCTGAAAAACTTAAAAGCATAGCTAAACAGTTAAGGAATTTGGTTTCTCTGATATTAAAAGATTACTGCCCGTATTTCTGAAAGGATGATCAACGAAAAATTAACTAATCGTATGTCATATCTCTTGTCAATCTCTTTGGGTGTAGTGACGCCCGCGAGGGGACCAAAAATCTATTTAAAAAGAGAAAAAATGGCATTGCAAAGCATGCAGGGTGCAGCTAGTATTATTTATAAGGTGCTATAAATCATATTATAGCACCTCATGGTGCTAAAAGCATGATAAGGCAGTTTGAATTGATCATGGTATCACTTATAAGAGCTTATGTCAAATACCATTCGAATGTTTAATGAAATTGATTATAGGTTAGTAAATTTTTCTTTAATCAACCTACAACTCCAATTGATATGACCATGATATCTCTGTTGACTTGACAGCCCTGTTAGTTGAACAATATTATGATGAGCCTTTCAGAAACCGGGTATAAAACATGTATTTTACTGCAGTTATATTGAAAAAACGAATAAATATTACCTTGTCAACCGCTTCGTCGTCTGACCCCTTGCGATTTTGATCAAATCTCATCATACAAGCGTTGAAGTAGATAGCGGCAGTATAATTCTTCATCAAGTCGAGGGAGCAGGCGTGCAGCATATTGCCGTAACATTCCAATGGGCCATGTTGACACTGGATTTCATAGGATCCATCTTTGCGGGTAAACGTCTGGTTAAAGATGCTTCAGATAATGATAAAGCTTTCTCGCAGCATCATTATTTTTTTTAATGAATTAACATAGTCGACCAGCATATTCTATGAGAATGAATGTAAAAAATATCCTAATGGCCATACACAAGGATGTGATAAAAAATGTTTGAACTTTATTGAAAACGTTTCTTTTTGAAGTGAATACTTCTTTAGCGGCGTTGTGCACTTTTGGGATGGGTAAAAAAGTTAAACTCGCGTCAGGACACGTGACCTGATCGAAAATTCGTAAGAAGGAGCCGAGTTTCTTATATTTAAAAAATATAAGATTCGAAATTCAAACATTTATGAGCGGCCAGGAGCGCAGAACTTCCAGTGGACCCTATGTATACATTTAGATATGTTATTACCTACTTTTTATTTTTAACCTAATTACATATATACAGATATGTGTGTGTATGTATATGCAAATACATTGTGAAGTTATGTTTTCACTTCTGACGTGCAATCCTACGACTGACTGTTTTTTATTCTTTTTGAAAGGACTTTTAAGGACCATTGATAACAATAGGACATCCATTACTGCACATAAACTTCTTCTGAACCCAACCCTAAAGAGATTTTTACTAGAATCATGGAGCCACCAGACTTTAGAAGTACGTCTGCCCTATAGAAGAGTGGAGTCCATATTTAAACCCCCAAACTCCTAGCTTTAGTCCCCGTGGCGAAATAAGATAGAATTTTACCCAGTTCAATTCTCACATAACCTTCACCGCATGCTCTCGTTGAAAGCCACATAGATATCACTACGTTAAAGGAATAATTTTGAACTGCAAGATCTTGAACAAGATGAACTCATAATTAGAAACTTACTTTGGCCAGTCCATATGGATACAAAAGGACGTCAAGATGTTCGCCTAGTTTTTTCATGGTTGGAATCAGATATTCCACTATCGCCCGTCTACTACCGTAGCAGAAACTCTCATAATACACTTGTATTTCTACTTTTTCTTTCTTCTCCTTTGCCTGTAAAACCCAGCACTTCTTATCACCATATTACTGTCATAGATACTTTGATAGAAACAAGATCAATTTTGGACACATGAATGATTTTCTTTCTATTATAAGCGCTTACCACAGCGTGACGGGTAAGTCATGTTATGAAGTTATGGAGACAAGGCCCCTTGCTTTTTCACGGTCAGGTCATATGCTGCCTTACAGCTGTAACTGGAACTTTCTTTGGCCTTGGCTACCCAAGGCTTATGGAAAGTTCAGGATTTCTCTATCCAAGTCCATATCTTCAGTCCTAATCATACGGCCCAGACTGGGACTGTTTAATTTAGTGGGTTCTTCTCTAATAAAACTACGAGTTTCTTCAGTTTATTATACCACAAGAAATAATAAAAAAAGAATAGACCAAAATAAATCATTACCATTGGTTCCAAGTTACTTAGATTTAAGAATTGATCCTTTCTTTCCTCCCCGAACATTGGATAATTGTCACATAAGCTGCTTGGAGAAATATCTGAAAAATTAGGCAACACGCCAGATCTTACAAATCCTCATCACACTAATATCACACTAATATTATAAATGTCAAAGTTTGAATGGATGGATAGATGGATGGATGGATGGATGTTTGTTACTCTATCACGCCAAAACTACTGAACCGATTGCGATGAAACTTGGTATGTAGATAGCTGGAGACCTGGATTAACATATAGGCTACTTTTTATCCCGACATTTCCACGGGATCGGGACTTACGCTGTTGAAACCGCGGGGCGCTGTTAGTAAAAAATAAACGCATGTTGCGTAAAAATTTATAAATATAGATCCACTTTATTTTTTAATTAATGAGTTTTTTTTGTTAATTAATGACATGAAATAAAAAGTAGTTATCGTATATGGTGTGGTAGGCATCTATTTTTATAAGACCTGGTTTCGACAGATTTAAAATATTTTTCTTCTAATCAAAAATAAGAGTTTGTTAATAGAGTGGCCTACAAGTATTTCAGGCTATTTTTACTTTTAAATCACTACTCATTGAACTTGAAATTTCGTATTATGTAGATGGATAATTATTTATTCTACCGTAATAAAATTAGTAGGTACCTACCAACATCGATGTACTTGTTACGTGAAATGCAAAAAATAAAATACACAATGATGTACATAATTTCATATACATATTATATGTATTACAAATCTTACTACAAAACTCGCTGTACCAATATTATATCACATATCCTCTTATTATAACCATTAAATCTATTTTTTAATCCTAATTAAAAAATAAAAAGAATTTGATTTTTTTTTATGTTATAGAGGGCAAACAAGCAGACGGGTCACTTGATGGTAAATGACTACCGCCGCCCATGAGCACCTGCAACTCAAGAGTCACAAATGCTTTGCCGGCCTTTAATGTGGGAACAGAGGAAGGGGGGAATAATGGACCAGGAGGGGAGAGGGAAGGGTTAGGGCCGCCGGTAACATCACTCACTCGGCGAAAAGCAATACAATCATTGCTTCACTGCCGGTTTTCTGTGAGGCCGTGGTATCACTCCGGCCGAGCCGGCCCATACGTGCCGAAGCATGGCTCTCCTGTCCGTCTGTTCTTTTTTATTTAATTTATATTAAGTACATACCATTTTCAGTATTAGCACACACAATTAAAGACATTAATCCACATAGTAAATAGTTTAAGAACGACATAACTTACACAAAGTAAAGAGTACAAGAAATGCATACTTTTTAACTAGTGATGGCGAACCTAATATAATCAAAGCAATACTAATTCGTTATTGTTATAATGAAGTGTTTAAGGACTGAACTCACTTATATCAAAGCATCTTAATTTAGAAATTCGCTCGGTAACTGCGAATATCCGTACCTAAGGTATTACAAACTGAAATATCTAAAAATGTGTTGTGCATTACGGGCTTAGAGACACTCCATAAATACCGACCGATCATTAAATAGTAAATAACCGAAAATACGGCATCTTGCCAAAATTATTTACTAAACATTAAGCCACATCACTACATATTATAAAACAAAGTCCCCTGCCGCGTCTGTTTGTCTGTCTATCTGTCTGTCTTCGCGATAAACTGAACAACTACTAAATGGATTTTCATGCGGTTTTCGCTAATAGACTGAGTGATTCATGAGGAAGGTTTAGGTGTATAATTTTTTGTAAATTGATTGAAATATGTTGATGATTGTTGAAGATGTCTCTGCTACCCGTGCGGAGCCGGGGTTGCTAAAGTTTCAAAATAAAACACTCCACAGACCCTTGAGAACAAAATGAGGTTTTCGTTTAACAGATTAACTGTTTTTGTTAAAGTGCCCACAGGAGGAGCAGCTAGTTATACTAAGTAATATACATACATACAGCTGTTTCCAATTCTTTGTTTATTACGCTTTTACACACCTCAACTGCTCAACTAATCATCATGAGATTTTGCATAGAAGTTGTCAGGAGATACGTTAAAGAAAAGTACTGTTGGATGAAAAACAACGACAAATATATAGTTTGTTAACTTTGCTTTGCATGTATTTGGTCATTTTAAGATAATATGGTAATCGGGAGTATTTTTTCACGGTAAAGGTCTATGAAGGAATTAATAACGACCGTGAGAATTGCCTTACCCAGGGTCGTAAGATGTCCACTGTTTGCATGGGTGTTAGTCCAACCGGGATCAAAATAGTCTGAGATAAAAGCAGCTAAAATATGGAATTGGGAATTAGTTAAATAATAATTTTAGACCAACATTATAGAGAAAAACTAAAAGCTATTTAATAGCAGTGGATACTAACTTTTAAATTACGCGATCACGAAAAGGTAAAAAAAAATTCAAAGGTATGTAAACCTTTGAATTTCGGCCTGACGTTTCGACCAGGTTGCACTGGCCGTGGTCACAGGCTGACTCCTGGATATTTTTTTATTAGTGAATAAATGGATTTAAAATTCTGTTTCCTATATTAGAGTATTAATTCTTAGGAACTGTTTACAAAACTATTGGGTTCATCGCTTTTGGCTTTTTTTAAGAATAAAAACCATTTTTCGACAACTCATGTGACTACAGTCACATGAGTTGTCGAAAAATGGTTTTTATTATTGTTCATTATTGTTCATTTGTTCATTAAATTATTGATATCAAGGAAGCTCCGTCCAAGGTTAAAAAAAAACTGATTCGATTTTTTTTATTGACAATACTAAACCACGTCATTAGCTTGTAAACAGAAAAAAAGTAGATCAGCTTACAAATAGGTTGGAAAAAGTTATGTGTTTATGTATTTATATGTTACGTAGATACAATATAACACACGTGTTTTGAAGAAACAGGTGCTCGTCAGGGCGGTTATAAAAATACTCTGTATTGCCATCATAATGTCTTTAAAAGATATAATAGTTAAAGGTCTGACACAAAGAATGAGTGATTGATTTCTCTTCTCTATTATTAAAGTGTCGGACACTAAATGTAAATAGTTCCCTCGGAATAAACTTACAATGCTGAAATAATGACAAGTGGAGTTCAACCTTAATGGTCTCATTATCGTCAATTCACATGAAGAATACATTATTTTTATGTCAAGATTATTTACGCTATAATTCATACTGAAAGGTCGCACTAGTTTAATGCACATTACACTCATGAGAAGTTGGCGTAATAAATTCAATCAATTTAAATTATATTCTATTGTATTTCGAACTTGAAAATAAAGTTTTTTAAACCAATACGGTCTTACAAGTGAAGGGCTTGCCGCATGGTGACCGACTATTTCTTTTTCCAACACTACAAATGTTGAGCTAATATGAGGTAAAGCCTGCATTAAACTCCTGGAATGACAGGTTCAGAAAACAATGAAGGTTTAAGCATTATAGTGCGCTAATATCCTTCCATCTGCATTGAAATCACCGAACCACTCGATTGGGTGCAATATATGTATACAGCAGATTTGTGATTGAAGTACCTCCAGTCTACAATACAATGCATAGAGCTATATAGCGCTGGTGGGTAGGGCAGGACTACTAGAACAAGGGCACCTGGATACAATCAATAACGCAGGACAAACTTTTTCATCCAAAACTAACCAACTGTCCAATCTAACAGAGACAGGAAATTTGATGTAGGTAAAAAAAAAATGTATTCTTAATTCAAATCAGATTTATTTTCATATTTTTTTAGCAATCCTTTGGTGGATTTTTAAATGCCTTGCACACGGATTCAATGAAATCTTCTTTTATGTCATACTTAACCCCATTAATGAGAACGTGCGGTACAAATCCGAATGTAGTCTTTTTGCTCTCTTCGCCGTAATATTTGTGGAGATCTTTACCTTTTTGGCTCTTGGCGCATGCTTTAATTGAATCGGAATCAACATTCCTTTCTTTTCCACACTGAAAGTTAACAATAATCACAGTTATTAATGAAAGTTACTCTTCTTAAAAGTAAGTTGATGACATCTATTCATAAAAAAAGGAATCATTACAATAGCGGAGGTATTCTATATTATAAAGTCAATTTCCTCCCTCCAGATATGCTTTTCCCTTTTGAATAACAAACCCTCCCCGCGTTCATTGTAAAGTTAGACTCTTTTCAATGAGATAAATCTGACGTGAAGCAGTGTCTAGACACACTCATAATCCAAAGAGATCAGTACAGTCTAGCGAAGACACAGAAACAAGTACTTGCTTAAGCATTAATACCTGGAGCCTTCGTCAAACCAAATGCAAGAGCGTCTCAATTAGAAGTACGAGTGGAAGAATTACCTTATCAGCCTTCGCGTCATCTGATCCTCTATCGTCATCGTTCCACTCCATCAAACAAGCGTTAAATAATATAGCTTCAGTGTGATTCTTCACCAAGTCGTAGGTGCAAGCGTGCAGCTGGTTGCCGTAGCATTCAGTCGGACCGTGTTGACATTCAATGTCGAATGTTCCGTCCGGATGCACAGTGGTCTGTGTATAATGGGAATATAAAATATAGTTCACTGCTTTTGAACGTTGTTTTGTTTCAGATATGCCCAACCAGAATTTGTTATTATATGTAGACTGATAAACAATTTAGTGTGAAAACTAAGGCACTTTATAAAGAAACGACTTTAGGACCCATAAGAAAGGTGTTCCAGCAGCACACAGAATTCTAGAACTATTCGGAATGCGAGTCAACGCAATCAAAAGATCAAGAATTTAAACCTAAGATTGAACCCATTTTTAAGTATTTGAACATGTCGCAAATCAAAACTTATAACGTATTTCCCATAGACCTAGAATCATAAAATTTGGCAATAAGTTAGGTCTTACAGCACAAGTAAAGGAAAAAATCAGAAAGTCATTGTTTTATCACATAAAAGATATTTTTGTTGGTTGGTATCCATCATTTTTGGTAATGGTTGGTACAAGTTTGTTTGCTTACGGAAACCTCGGTGCGCGAGTCAGGCTTGCACTTTTTCTTATTACTTATCCGTCTAGCGGCTAGTGCTTGACTTGTGGTCGGAAAAAATATCGCTCAGCTCAGGCCACACCGTTCCATACCCAAAATTTTCAAGAACACTTACATTAGCTTTTCCGTACGGATAACCATGGATATCTATACGTTTGCCGAATTTATGGAGAGCCCTGACCAAATCTCCTGTGTAGAATATTCTGCAACCGCCGCACTGGCTCTCGTAGTAATCCTGTATCTTCACTATATCGTCCTCATCGGGATCCTGCAAAAGTAAATGTTGAACATTTATTTACAATCCAAGATAAAAAGAAGAAAAAAAGAGATACGACATTACAACGAATCGATCTCCGTACAAATACATGATTTGTCTATTTTTAGATAGCTGTCTGAAATAATAATAATAATAATAAATCTTTATTTCGGAACAGGTAACACAGGTTTACAAATAAATGGGTTCGATAATGACTGCAGTAGTTAAAAACTGTGGCACAGTCATTAACGCCCTCCAGGAGACAATCGGGTGTATGTTCCACTAGTTTAATGCTAATTTTTAATTAAATAATAGGACTATAAACAATAAATTAAACCAAAGAAAAAGTGCTTGAGTAAGCTTGCGAGTGATTGTGTATGTGTGTGTGTGAGTGTGTGGGTGTGTGTGTGTGTGTGTGTGTGTGTGTGTGTGCGTGTGCGTGTGCGTGTGTGTGTGTGTTTGTGTGTTTGTGCAAATAACATTTGTTCTTTGCCAGGTCGAAGTGAGAAAATTCTCGGTTTCACTGTACGTAAGACAATGTAACCATTTAGTAACACGTGGTATGCATTTGGACAATAGATCGGGATAGATATTTAAAATTTTATTTACTTTATTGTAAAATGAGGGAGCAAAGTAGTGAAAATGTCGTTTTACCAGCTGAGACTTACACAATTCGACTGTACAAACTTTATCGTTTCTTCTTCTATTGGTATTGGGTTGATAAGGGATAATAGCGTTGAGATTTTCCGCTTTTTACTGTATCTCTGAATATTATCTATATTTATAAAAATTTCGTATCACGATGTTTGTCCGCGATGAACTTCTAAATTAATGAAGCGATTTTAGTGAAATATTGCAAACTGTGTGCAGTTTGGTCCAACTTGAGAGATGGGATATTCTTTTTATTTTTTTTATTGCAGATTACCTACCAACAGCAACGCGATGCCGTGTAGCTTAGCTATCTTAATTTTAATCAATATTATAAATGCAATTTTGTATTCGTTTGTTTGTTTGTTAACCTTTTACGCATTAACTACTCAACCGAACATACTTAAAGGACGTTTTATCCAGAATAAAATACCGTTCCCAGGGGATAACTGAACAGATTTACAAATTTTACATATTTTTTTTTTTATATTAGGCGGGCAAACGAGCAATCGGGTCAGCTGATGACGGGGAACTAATTGTCGGCTATACATAACGCTCACAAAATTTATCCACACCTTAATGTAACACTCTATATAAAGCGGGGTCTGAAAACAATTACAAGTTTGTAGTTGGCAAATAGCTCGACCCCATTTGGGGGCTTTTGGTCCCCGTATATAGCGTAGGACCAACAATATGATACAATGTTGGTATTATTAACTGTATTGTAATATACCTCCTGGCTATCACCTTCAGGATATGTATGGGTGCCATCAATACTATCGGCCATCGACTTTACCACATCCTCCATGCCATTTATCCAAGGTTTCCCACGTTCCAGAAGAACATCTGTAAATGCACAAAGAAAAAGGACTAATGTTGCAACAAAAAAAGGCATGAAAATGACAAATTAAAAATTTGAAATAATGAAAAAACAATATTAATAGGTAAAGATAAAACTAGCTCCAGACACATCAAAGAGGTGCCCATCAAACATAATCCTGAACAAAATGTTTAGATTTTTCTCTGTGTTACTGTTCATACCTTCAAACATATATACATATTTACATATTATGCCAATACGTAGGGCACTACATAACTTTTGTCGTAAGCAAACTAGATATCATTACATTGTGATTTGAAGCCATATCCATAAACTCTGAGTAATTTTTAAAAATAAAATAAAAAATAAATAAATTTGGAGGCAAGGAATTCTTTGTTCGATTTTTAAATTCATTTTCTAAATGAAAATGGCGGGTTCTCCTCTGTTTAATTCGTCTAATTATTTCATTACTCATTACTTTATTGTATTCCATAATTACATTGATAAGGTGTTAAATATAAGGGTAGAATCAATAATGGACCCCATTGGGCACAGCAAAGTTTTTATTTTATATAACTTTAAGCGCGGCCTAACTAAACAAATTTTTTTCGAGGAAATGAGTAGTGCACTGAGGGAAACTTAGAGATGGACAAGTTATATATTCAATTCCATCGTGGCAATTTTAACTTGGAGGATGATCCGGCAAGGCCCGCAGGCCGATAGAAGTGACTACTAACAAGAACATTGAGACTGTACGAAACTTATTGGAAGAAGACCGACATGCGGATTACTGCCAGTGGAAACTAATTAAAAAATATATATATATATATCACAAAGTACGACAAAACTTAAGTAGCGCCCTAGTAATTACACATACAATACATACCGATAAACTGAGACTTTGCACACAAAAATGTGAAACTTAGTACGTAAAGCACCAAGTGCTGATATCGCATCATTTTGCTCGCACAATAATTTTTGCTTTGGAGAATTCGTTTACTCTTTTGTCCTTAATAGGGACTTCTTCAATGTTAACTAAATACAAAACAATAGCCAAAAGCTATTTATGAGCTAAATGAAGAATATTGCCTTGCGATCATACCGCTATTTCAAGGAAAATTATGGAATTTTACACATGGTATGCAGGAATTTGTTAGAAAGAATTCATGTCATTTTGGTTCAAAAGGTTTACAATATATTTTGCATTATGTCTATTTTATAGCTTTTTTATGGCACTATAATACTAGATAATAAGCTATTACAGTAGCCTATTCAGTTAACGTTCCAACACCAGGAGCCTCGTGAGGCTCAAGTGATGATCAAAGGGAGCTGGTTCGTGAACCAGCTCCCTTTGATGCCTTTTAAAGACGTCCCTATTGTAATTACCTACTAAAGCCACGGCTTAAGGGATTTAGCGGACAAATGTTCCCTAGTAAATACCGTTCCACATGAGGATATTTGTCCTGCGACCTTGTCACCCGAAACAAAATATGCTTGTCCCGCGACGTTGCACGCGACATCCCTCGTCGTCTGCGACATCTACAGTTCGCGAGACTATAAAAATAAAATTAAAAAGAATGATGTATGGGTGTCTAACACAATTCGAGGTCAAAATGCACAACATAAGATCTCAGTTTCACAGTGTGAGAAAAAAAAATTCGGGTTACATATGACCTGCTGCTTTTTGTATTAAAATATCAGCGACATCTCAATTACCACTGGGTAGCATGGACAAGGCAAATGTCGAGCGACAATGTCCCACGAAGTCGCAGTGTCTTATCACGTGAAAGTCGTGCGATATGTCTACGCCACATGTCCCCTAGTGAATACGAGGCTTTAGGCAAACCATGGAGAGTAGGTCAGTTCACAATTTGAACGAACAGTTAGCAACCACTCTGGTTGAGAGTCGTGCCATAGTAATACATTTTGCCATCTTTTTTTACCGGCCAATACTTTTCATTTAAAAAGGTAGTTTGGAAAATTGTTCGATATCTTAAATTTCGAAACTTAATTAACCGTTTTACGTCAAGTGGTTTTTTCATTTAACCGGTTAGTTTTAACGATCGATAGTTTGCGATGACATCATTATTTATGACGAAACTACATTTATGGTAAGTTTAAGTTGCAATTATTGAGATGGTCGACCCACAGCTTTAAATTGAAATAAATTGCCCGTCATATACCATATAGTTAACCAAACATTACGCGTTAAGATGTTTTGTCGTCAAAATTATTTTAATAAAATATAGCTCATTTCTAACTAATACTAGCAACCCGCCCCGGCTTCGCACGGGTAGCAGAGACATCTTCAACAACCATCAACATACTTCAATCAATTTACACAAAATCGTAACAAATTATACACCTAAACCTTCCTCATGAATCACTCTGTCTATTAGTGAAAACCGCATGAAAATCCGTTCAGTAGTTTTTCCGTTTATCGCGAACAGACAGACGTAGCGGGGGACTTTGTTTTATAATATGTAGTGATTTTAAAGCTAAAGTGTTTGTTTGTTTGGTTGAACGCGCTAATCACAGGAATTATTGGTATGATTGAAAAATCCTTTTAGTGTTGGATAGCCCATTTATTGAGGATGGCTATAGTCTATATAACATCACGCTACGACCAATAAGAGCGGAGCAGTGACCATAACCGCAAGTGAAACTGCGGGGACGGCTAGCATACTACTAATATTATAAACGTCAAAGTTTGTTAGTATGGATGGATGGATGTTTGTTACTCTTTCACGCAAAAACCACTGAACCGACTGCGATGAAACTTGGTATATAGATAGGTGAAGACCTGGATTAACATATAGGCTACTTTTTATCCCGATATTCCTACGGGATCGGGACTTACGCGGGTGAAACCGCGGGGCGCAGCTAGTTACCTATAATTTTAAAGTCAGTGGGTTATTCATTTACGAGCTCGCTTTCGTTTTCTTTGTTTTTTATAGTTAGTTAGCTCTAACAATGTAAAAAACAACCTTCGTATGGGAGACCGGAAGACGATACTGTAATTTGACATCTTGGAGCTGATCTAATGATGGAGCCATGAAGTGGATAGCGGAACTCTCAAGTGGCTATTAGCGTTTGGTCTCATATGATTCGTTTTGACGAGTCCCACAGATTGGGTATGGTAAAGATGGTCTGATGATGAAGCCAGGAACTGGTGAGTACAACTTATGCAAATTTTTAATTGAAAATTGTTTTTTAGTTTTACTAAACTATAATTATTTTAAGAAATTTCGCTCCCGCGCAACTTTTGCGTTTTTAAATATTCCCCGTTTTTGCAACATTTTTCATTGATGCTCCGCTCCTATTGGTCGTAGCGTGATGTTATATAGCCTATAGCCTTCCTCGATAAATGGGCTATCCAACAGTAAAAGAATTTTTAAAATCGGATCAATAGTACCGGAGATTACCGCGAACATCCAAACTCAGAAACTTTATCTCTTTATAATACTAATGATTTAATGCGAGTTTCAAGATAGCCTAGCTTTAACTTGCTGCAAATCGCCGGATGTACCTGATATTTTCATGGGTTACTGGAGTTCGAGCAGTTTTAGTATGGGTGGAACTACAGAGTTTCATTTCTAAAAGATAGTATTTAATGCTATCGAGCCCTTAGTTTTAAAAATGCAGGAAGGATGGGACTAATTTCATTTCAAAAGGATGCTATTTACTTAATGCTATCAAGTCCTTAGTTTTAAAAATGCAGACATGGTGGGACTAATTTCATTTCAAAAGGATGCTATTTACTTAATGCTATCAAGTCCTTAGTTTTAAAAATGCAGACATGGTGGGACTAATTTCATTTCAAAAGGATGCTATTTACTTAATGCTATCAAGTCCTTAGTTTTAAAAATGCAGACATGGTGGGACTAATTTCATTTCAAAAGGATGCTATTTACCTAATGCTATCAAGTCCTTAGTTTTAAAAATGCAGACATGGTGGGACTAATTTCATTTCAAAAGGATGCTATTTACTTAATGCTATCAAGTCCTTAGTTTTAAAAATGCAGACATGGTGGGACTAATTTCATTTCAAAAGGATGCTATTTACTTAATGCTATCAAGTCCTTAGTTTTAAAAATGCAGACATGGTGGGACTAATTTCATTTCAAAAGGATGCTATTTACTTAATGCTATCAAGTCCTTAGTTTTAAAAATGCAGACATGGTGGGACTAATTTCATTTCAAAAGGATGCTATTTACCTAATGCTATCAAGTCCTTAGTTTTAAAAATGCAGACATGGCGGGACTAATTTTATTTCAAAAGGATGCTATTTACCTAATGCTTTAAAGTCCTTAGTTTTAAAAATGCAGACATGGTGGGACTAATTTCATTTCAAAAGGATGGTATTTAAAGCTATCAAGTCTGGTTATAAAAATGCAAGATCGTTAAAGATTTTGAGCAGGTACATTCCAGAAAACATAGTTTCGTACACAATTTTAAATAGTATATATATAAAATATAAATCAACTATTTTAATCTATTCCTAGCTATCGTAATGTCATTGCTTAAGAATGTCATTAAACCATAAACAATAAAAAAACTGTAAAAAAAAAACTTACAAAAATTTGTGTAATTCTAAATATTATTTCTGAGTAATTTCAACCACTCCATATAATGGCTATTTAATGGTATATTGTATGGACGTATGTAAATTTTTGTAATTAATGAATAAGTTATGATATGATGATAATATTTTTGACATATTCTTACGAAGATTACAAATGAATCCAATATTGATAAGGTGGGTTTTCCGTAGATATCTGTATTCAGGTCACAGTAGCATTTATCACCATAGTTGATTTTAAGACATAAAAGTGCCTGCACTACTTATGTATTTCTGTGTTATTCTACTATGCAAAAGTTTCTTTATGTTTGTAAATGTAATGTTTAGAAATTAAGGTGAAATTAACTGCTACTAAGACAAAATCCTTTTTTGGATGTGGTTTAAGTATTGATAATTTTAGTTTGTTAGACGAACTAAGAGATATTTATTAGATGCGCAAGAGGTAGGTACCCGCAAATAGTTAGCAGATATTTATTTCATTTTGAGAATCGATATTGAGCAATTATATTATGTATTTCTAGTACCATAAGATGTACACAATACATGAATAGCGATTGTAAGCAAGGGTGTCTATCATTTCTTTCCTTAAAAAGACCAAGATATTGTCGAAAAACTTGTGTGAATGCAATTGCAATATTGAAACCATAGACCCATCTCGCTGGCTGCTGTGACTGCAAAAGTATTAGATAGTCTACTGGATAAAATCCTAGCAGAACACACCCTTCTAGAGTATAGTTAATTTGGTTTCAGGCCGAATTTACCCACTGAAAGTGCTATCCTATGTCTTGAGACAGACTGTCCAATATTACACAGAAAGATCCCAATAATAGCTTGTTTTTGGTACTTATCGAAGGCATTCGACTTAGTAGATTATGACCTGTTCTGGCATAAGCTTGCACACAATACTACTGTCTCAGCTAATATTATATCACTGTTGAGATATTGGTACAGTAATAAAAAAATAAAGTGAAATGGGCGGGTACATATTCTGATGTCAATCGGCTAGAATGTGGGGTAGGCAAGGTGGGTTGATTGCCCCTCGTTTGTTCAATCTGTATATTAACAAATTGTTAGAGCAGCTTAATAGCACTAGAACAGGATGTCATGTAGACGGTGTTTGTGTAAATAACATTAGCTACGCCGATGATATGGTGCTGCTGAGCCCATCTGTTGGCGCGATGAGGAAACTCATTAAAATCTGTGAAGGATATGCGGTAGCCCATGGGCTCAAGTACAATTCTAATAAGAGTGAATGGCTGGTTTTTAAATCAAGTGCTTTTACATACAAACAGCTTCCAGAGGATCTCATCTAGGTTGGGTTCAGAGGTTTAAGTGTGTATTCCGTTACGCACTGCGAGCACTGTAAGGTGTGACGTCGATTTAGTATACCGCGAAGCCGTTCCTTTATAGTCAGCTATACTGGTTACTGTTTAAAACGGAACGCAGTCCAGTAGACTCTATGTTTTTGGCGGTGTTTTTACGTGAAAATAATTATAATATAAATGTACACGTTATCTGTTCAACAAGAAAAAATATTGTTTGAATGTAGTTATATTTAAAAACTGAATATTCAAGTCAATTGTCAATTGAACTAATCGCACAATAAAAGTAAGTATACTTTTTATTAAAAGAAAATATTGTTTTTCAAGTAACCTAATGCAAAATAACTTTAGAACCGAATTATTTAAATAAGGTTATGTACGGTAAAAGTGATGAACAATGATATTCAATAATAATAATTATTATCAATGGTGCAAGCCGTTAAATTTCTGGACGCTGTTGATCACGTGATCAAAGCACTGAGAGCACCTTACCTCTAAAACAGTGCTCACAATACAAAAATGGCGAGGATTTATGACGTCATATATTTCCCTAGGATCCTGCGGCAGTATACTGTCAGTAAATAACGGAACGAATTTCTCCCCAGTAAGAGCACTGAACAGTACTTGCAGTGTATATCGGCACATACCCTAAGTACTTAGGCTACTGGGTCACCGATGACTTAAAAGACAATGTGCATATTTATAGGGAACCCAGGCCCTATCCGCTGCAATATGCTGACATCATTGACACTGTTAAAATTACGCTGTTTAAAGCTTTCTGCCAGTCATTTTACACGACCAGCTTGTGGACTAAGTTTGCGCGGCGGGCATACGACGACCTGCGTGTCTAGTATAATAATACATTCAGGGTGCTTTTGGGTTTGCCGTGGCGTTGTAGCGCGTCAGCCATGTTCGCGGAGGCGCAAGTCGACGGGTTCACCGCTATAATCGCCGCGGAAACGTTGCGCTTCCTTGCTCACGTGTTTGCGCTTCTCCTCCAAGAGCATCCTGAAGGTTTTTTTCAAATAGGTGGGACTCCCCCCTTATATGTGTTATTATTAATTTTATTCGATACTAACACTAGTTTAAGACACACTGTTACTAACATAATATTGATTTAGTTCGAAATAAATAATTTGAATATGAATTTGAATCGCTGCTTCTAATAATTAGTAATTCGGTAACTAAAGAAGATTTAGAGCATGGCCAGAGCTATGTTAAAATGTTCATATTTCTTTTGCTAAAATCGATTTGTAGGGCCTAAAAGCTTTGCACGAAGTCCGCCTTGTAAAGTTAATATGTTTTCCTGCTTAGGTACACCCTATGGTAACCAGACGAATGCTACTATTACATTACTTACCTAATGTACCTAGGTACAGGTACCCAATAAAAGATGTCGACTACGCTATTGTCAACAACACGGACAAGTATAAGGCACATTAAAGCTGTGAGCTCCTGGAGTATTTTTTGGTAAGGTAACCCTCTTGGGTGATACAGCACCCGAGCTCGAGCATCGGTGAGGCTGTATGTCTGAGTTAAACCGATTAAAACCACCTCACGATGTGGCAAGCTAAATCTGTTGACTCATTGGATGAGATCCAGACACAGAGGGACATCATCCCTCGTAATCCTGCAGGAGTAGTAGGTACACTAACCTCCACATTGCCTACACACTCGGTCCATCAGATACTCTTACCTCTAGCCACTAGAGTTACTAACGACCTTGGTTGTAACATAGTAAATAATAATAATAGTAATGTTTTTATTATTTCTCATACATTTATAAATAGTTATTGCCTATTTGCGTAAATAAAGTTAAAGTCAAATATCTTTATTACATAACTAGCTGTGCCCCGCGGTTTCACCCGCGTAACTCCCGATGCCGTAGGAATATATAATACGGGAAAAAAATTAGACTATGCGTTAATCCAGGTCTCCAGCTATCTACATACCAAGATTCGTCGCAATCGGTTCAGTGGTTTTTGCGTGAAAGAGTAACAAACATCCATACATCCATCCAAACTTTCACATTTATAATATTAGTGGGATTAGTAGGAAATGCTTTAAAAATTGTTAGAAAATGTTTTTTTTAGCTAAAATTTCAAAGTATAGATCAACACAATGTCACCGCAACAATAGGTTGTTTCGTGAAAAGTAAAACAAATAATATATGAATATAATACCGTGTTGTAAATAGGTAAGATCACTATCTGCCAATGTCGATCTATAACCGCCGCCCGCCCGTTTCCAAGTTTTTTTTTAATACTATAGTGGGCAAACAAGCAGACGGGTCACCTGATGGTAAGTGAATACCGTCGCCCATGGACACCTGCAACTCAAGAGTCACAAGTGCGTTGCCGGCCTTTGAGATAGGACTACGCTCTTTTCTTGAAGGTTTGAAGGTCGTATCGGTCCCGAAATATATAAGTAGTCGAGCTTTGTGAGAAGAAATCGGGAAAACAAACTCACGGCCAGTCTTTAACATCACCAGATATTTAAAATACATATTTAGTGAAATTATTATTTTATTAAGATTAAAGGTAAGAAAATAAAGACAAAAATAACAGTTTCCAAATGAAATGATTTATTTTTAAATCTTTGTGGAAAGTATTATTCATTGCATTCCTTTGGCGGATTTTTGAATGCGTCACAAACCGCTTTGAAGAAATTTGTACCTTCATAATCTACGTCATTAATACGAATATGGGGTACTCCGTGATAATTAATCTTTTTACTCTCTTCGCCGTAATATTTATGAAGTTCCTTGCCTCTTGGACCTTTAGCACATGTTTTGATCGCTTCGGAATCAATATTCATTTGTTTTCCACACTGAAAGATATCTAATGTTACACTTTTTAATGGTAATAAGCAATGTGAATAAAATAAGGCGCCATTTGAGAATGTTATTAGAACAAAGATTGTTCTAATTACGTTTCAAAATGGCGGGTTTTCCAAACTTAGTAATATTAAGAACTAAAATTGTAAAGTATCGAAAACAAAAGGTACTCCCAATTCTTTTATCCCTTTGTCTCTTATTAATATTAAACTTACTTACGTAAAAAGAGATAGTCTATATGCTTATTTCCTTTTTTTATTGCGAAGTGTTTATTTTTGCTAAGGTAAGCTACGGGGAGTATCGAAATAAAAGGTAGCCTATGCGTTAATCTAGGTCTCCAGCTATCTATATACCAAATTTCATCGCAATCCGTTCAGTGGTTTTTGCGTGAAAGAGTAACAAACATCCATCCATCCATCCATCCAAACTTTCACATTTAGTGGAATAGTAAAGTAGTTTGTATGTTTGAACGCTTGAATCTCAGGAACTATTTGTCGGATTTAAAAAAATCTTTTAGCGTTGGATAGCCCAATTTTTGACGAAGGTTATAATCTATTTAACATCATGCTAAGACTCGTAGGAGTGGAGCAGATGCGATAAACGTAGGCAAAAGTATGCAGAACGGCTAGTACGTTCTATATTGAACGTAATTGAATTTCATTGATATAATAACCTTATCAGCCATTTTGTCATCTGAACCAGCCCTTTCATTTAGATCCATTAAGCAAGTATTGAAGTTGATGGCGGCAGTGTGGTTCTTCACCAGGTCGAGTGCGCATGCGTGCAACATATTCCCGTAACATTCCTTTGGACCGTGTTGACAAACAATATCGTATGTTCCATCTCCGTGTTCATTAGTCTGTTGGATAATAAAATTTTATTAAATTATATATATACATTACAATATTCTTTTTGTCTCTCCTATAAAAATAATAAATAAATAAAGAAACATGAATAAATTGAATCATTCGAAACTATAGATGTTCGTAACCTAAAAGGCATATCAGATTTTTTTTTCTAGACAATTGAAGGAGACATTTTAAAAGTCCTTAGAAAAAAAAACTAGTACAGGACTGTACTAGTTTATTTCAAAAAAGTTATATAAACTTTTTAATGTGTAAACTTATACAGGGTGTATTTAAAAATAGAACACTTACTTAAATCACTGAAAGGAAATTCTAGCATGCAGTTACAATAAAAACTATTGAAAAAAAAATATCCGTTTACAAGTTATGACCGTTTGAATTTCCAAGTATTTTCAAACGTTCATAACTTGTAAACGGTTAGTTTTTTTTTCAAAAATTTTTATTGTAACTGCATGCTAGAGTCATGCCCTTTCAGTGATTTAAGTAAGTATTCTAATTTCAAATACACCTGTACACAACGATGTTTCGGATATCTCATTCTCCCGATTTTGCATATCTAAACATAAAGTTGCGTTAAAATTAATACTAAAATATGAATATTTTCAGTTATTATCTATACAAGATAAAGAAAACTTGTTTTCAAACTTAATATGATAGTAAATCTATACCTACAATATTTAGTTTTTAACGATGCCTTAACCTAGAAAATACATAATTAATCTACGTTTGTTTACAAAAGTACCCACCGAAGAGACCGAGAAACGCATGCATCGGTTTCAATATCCCATTTTAGAAATAAATTTAACCTATTATAATTCTTTTCACATTTATTTTTTACTAGCAGCGCCCCGCGATTTCAACCGCGTCACTCTCGATCCCGTGGGAATATCAGGATAAAAAGTAGCCTATGTGTTAATCCAGGTCTCCAGCTATGTACATACCAAGTTTCATCGGAATCGGTTCAGTGGTTTTTGCGTGAAAGAGTAACAAACAT
This sequence comes from Euplagia quadripunctaria, assembly GCA_963859945.1. Lineage (NCBI taxonomy): Eukaryota > Metazoa > Arthropoda > Insecta > Lepidoptera > Erebidae > Euplagia > Euplagia quadripunctaria. The sequence goes on along the minus strand of OY982568.1, from coordinate 4,042,663 downwards.
CCATCCATCTATCCATCCTCTCATGACTGGCCTGTTGGTCTAGTGGTTAGTGACCCTGACTGCTAAGCCAGAGGTCGTGGCTTCGATTCCCACCCAGGACAAATGATTGTGTGATGAGCACGATCCTTTGTTCTGTGTCTAGGTGTTATTCATCTACAATATGTATGTATTTACAAATATATAAGTATGACAAATATACAAATATATCAGCAGTCTGGTTACCATAGTACAGGCTCTGCCTAGTTTGGGATTAGATGGCCGTGTGTGAGATGTGTGTGAAGTTATTATTATGTTATCCATCCAAACTTTCATATTTATAATATTAGTGGGATTGACGCGACGCTTGTAGTATATTCACATGGCTCCGACCACGAATCTTCACGTGGGAGAGCCATGCTTCGGCACGTATGGGCTGGCTCGACTCCGCTCGATGCCACAGCCTCACAGAAAACCGGCCGTGAAACAATGCTTGCATTGCTTTTCGCCGCGTGAGTGAGGTTCCCGGAGGCCCTAACCCTGCCCCCTCCCTCTTCCCGTCCTTCCCCTCTCCTCCCCTCTAATCCCCCTCTCCCGTCTTCCCGCTCCTCCCCTGTTCCCACCTTAAAGGGCGGCAACGCACTTGTGACTCTCGAGTTGCAAGTGCCCATGGGCGGCGGTAGTCATTTACCATTAGGTGACCCGTCTGCTCGTTTGCCCCCTATATCATAAAAAAAAAAAATCTTCTAACAACTAGTAAACACCACTTACCCTTGCATTACCATACGGATAACAGTGGACATCGACACGATCCTTTAACTTGTTGATAGTCTTGGACAAATCATTAACCATGAATTGCCTGCAATAATAACAGAGACTTTCATAGTAATCTTGAATCTTCACTATATCATCTTCTTCAAAGGCCTGTGAAAAGAAAACAGAATATTCTAAATATTCTAAAGTCTTGAAATAATATAACTATAAATTAAAAATTTAAAAATCCCCCTACGCCAAAAAATACTTATAGTTTAAGAAACAACCCTTAAAAAGTAAAAAAATCACTAAATCGAGTAATCATACGCCAAAAATGCCTTACATAATTTTGGAAAAGAGCTGATACTCTTACACTGCTGGACCTATATTAACCAAACATAGCTAAGAACCACCGCAAGGAAACTGGCTTTCAAATAAAAAAAATCGCATCGAAATCGGTCGATCCGTTTGAGAGCTACTATGCCACAGACAGACACACACACACACAGACATCGACGTTACACTCATAAACACCCCTCTTTTTGCGTCAGGGATTAAAAAGGACTTCTCGAAATGCTAGAACGAAGAAGAGAAGATACATATTACTTTACCTTATTTAGCTGCACTTTTGTCTTCTCAACACTTTGCTCAGGTATTTCAACAAGTTTTGAATACCGGGGCTTCGATGCAGCATCTGTTAACAAAAAGAAATATAACCCTATTATTGTGTTCATGTGTAAGCGATAGCAGAAGAATAGGGAATCTCGGTTTGCCAAGAACAAATGGTTGAAGATATGGTGGATTGGATGCGGAGGCAAATTAGCTAAGGTGCCTCTTGCATGTATAAGGAACAGACAAGTTACCCATAATATATAACATGTATTAAATAAAGAAATCACGAATCCCTCTCAATCCCTCTCCTTAAAGACTTGAGAAGATTTGATAAGAAAAAAATTTTAACGTTCGATTATTCAGTTTCGCAATCTTATCCTTGCATTCGTTTTAGCCCTAGAAAACCGTTAAGTCTACGAATCCATTAACATTCAAGGGCTTTCCTATAGCTCCTTGTGTAGGCCTATAAAATTTAATGTTTTATTTTCCTAGTATAATAAATTTTGATAAAATATATAAAAGAATTCATAACAGGTTTAATTTTAATTTAGATTTACAAAGCTCGTTACCAACCGCTATACTGAGCACACATAAATATCAAAATTAGTTTCCAAAACATCCCGCACTGAAGTGGGATAATTTTTTCTTGAAATTGTATTTTTTTTCTGAAAATGTTAAGTTTTTAACAAAGCCTTGACTTGTATACACTGATAACACGACAACCATACATATTTATAATGTTATTGTACAGTGAAGAATGATAAGGTGTGGTCACATACACAAAACTCCACGGACAGAAAATTCTGTGGATACTATCCCATCTGGGTTTGTAATAATTCTTCAACGAATATATTCAAGTAATTCAAATAAAAACTTTCGTGAGTATTATTCTACCTACTTTCTACTAAATTTTTTTTTTTTATTGTATCGGGTGGCAACCGAGCAGACGAATCACCTGATGGTAAATGATTACCGCCGCCCATGGGCACCTGTAACTCAAGTCCCAAATGCGTTGCATTCCTTTAAGGTGGGAGTAGGAAAAGGGTGGAAGAGGGGGAGAGGGGGAAAGGGTTAGGACCTCCGGTAACTTCACTTACTCGGCGGTGAAGCAATGCAAGCATTGCTTCACTGCCGGCTTTCTGTGAGGCCGTGGTATCACTCCGGTCCAGCCAGCCGATACGTGCCGAAGCATGACTCTCCCACGATAAGCCTGATAGAAAATGACGTTGAAGACGAAGAAGGTACACACCTACCCAAGAGAAAAATTAGCCTGGTAGCTTTACGGCGATGCTCAAGAGGATGCCCGTTTTTTAAAAAGAGAGAAATCACAGAAACCTAAATAAGGTAGATATTAGAAATCAACTTACTCTCTTATTCTCATTCTGTCGATAATCCATACTATGCTAGTTATATTATAAACGTGAAAGTTTGTGAGGATGTATGGATGTTTGTTGCTCTTTTACGCAAAAACTACAAAACCGATTGCAATGAAACTTGGTATGTAGATGGCTGAACACCTGGATTAACATTCAGACTTTTTATCCCGATATTCCCAAGGCATCGGGACTTACGAGGGTGAAACCGCAGGGCGTGGCTAGTAACATTACAAATGTGAATGAAAATCTGTTTATTATGTTTTCACGCCTTAACTACTGAATCGATCATCATGAAATTTTTCGTACACGTTGTCAGGGGCACAGAAGAGGACATAGGGTAAATCTCATCCCGAAAAAATTTTCTGTTCCCTACCGATAAAAAAAAATAAATTTTACGCGAGCGAAACCGCGGGCACAAACTAGTAACTTATAAGTGAGTAGCGTTTAGATATTATCGATATATTATAGTATCGATAATTTTGTAACACCTTATCGAATGAATAATTTCCGTTCGTTTCGTTCATGACTCTATTACAAGTCTTTACTTTAAAAAATGCTATAACATAAAATAGTATACGTTAATATAGTACAGTTATAGATTCCTATAGTATTTTGAATACCATTATTAATAGCCCAGTCAAGGAACTAAAATACATAAATTTTGGATTACCACGCTTTTTTATTTTTGCATAAATACTGAAAAAATGCGCTGATTAAGAATTTTGATACCCGCAGTCTGAATAAGTGGCGCGTCGGTTTTTTTTTAACAATTTTACGAAAAAAAAATACTTTTTTTACATTTCATATGATATCTTGTTTCTAGTAAGTTTTTCGTCATATGTGACCAAAGCTTTATTGCTCTCCATTAAATCCTCTTTACACGACGTATAAAAGTAGGACTTAGCGACTTTGAACAGATCTCTTTTTGTAGATAATTTAATGAAGAACAAAAAAGGTTTGGGCACATGTAACGAAAAACATACTGGAAACGAGATATTACACAAAATTTAAAAAAAAAGTATTTTTGTTTTTAAAAAGTTTTGTATTAATTTGTGTAAATACTTCAAACTATGGCTAATGTCTCTAACTCACTTTTGATACCCATGGATAATAATAGTCGTTAGGTAACACATACAATTATTTTTAAAATTGTTTGTATTCTTTGTTAAACTTTTTCTGTTGGATCGTTAATAGAGTGCCTAACAATTAGTTTTAATTAAAGGTAATGTTTCTAATGTAAGATGAAAGACTCTTTTTGAAGCACTTGTTAAAAACAGTGTTCCTTAGCAATTAATAAAATGGGATATATCTTTAAAGAATCACTCTGAAAGATTTGTCCAATATATCAATAAATACTTTGAATTATTTCTGTTTACGGTTTGAAGAATAAAAACCTATAGATAATACCAAACAGTGCAAAAAAACAACAAAAAAAAGATTCAAAAGACCATTTAGCAGCCGCATCTCGCGTGTTAAGAGCATCTAATACCTAATATTATGCCCTTCCAACAGCTGGTCTGGTTTTTCTAGAAAAACAGTGGTATCATAAGCAACGTCTAAACCCCACATTACTTAAAAATAATTCTTTAAAAAAAAAACCGACTTCAACAAAAAAATCTATTCCATAAAAGACTTATATATGGTTTTCTCATGGATGCCATTGTCAGAACTGGACCAAATTGAAATGGGACCACATGGGAAGCACCAGCTTTCAAATAAAAAAAGAATCATCAAAATCGGTTCACCCAGTCGAAAGTTCTGAGGTAACAAACATATAAAAAAACATACAGTCAATTACAGTGAATTGAGAACCTCCTCCTTTTTTGAAGTCGGTTAAAAAAGGATTTTTTTTTTTTTTTTAAAGATTACTAGTAACGTGAGTCACACATTACTAGTAATCTCGTTAACCCCTCCAGCTAAGCTTAACGCTTGTGTTAGGAGTGGGTTCACGACGGTAGTGCACTGGGTGGGGTTCGAACCCGCAACCACTTGATCGCAAGTCCGACGCCTTATCCATTACGCTACCGCCGCTTCAAATTAATTAATCCTCTAACACCCACTTCCATTCACCCCTAGCAACTGCCTCATAGCAACGCTATTCTAATTCGAGCGTACAGAATAAATCAGGGTTTGTATAAAATAATAAATAACATAACGTGAGTGGACAGCATCGCGAATAAATCGCGACCAGCTAACGAGTCCCGCGCGGCTCCCCGCGTGACAACCGTGGACGACAGTAATTTCATCAACGCCTGCACTTATAAGACATGTTGCAGTTTGACTTGTGTGAATAATAGGGTACTTTTCTATGGTTGAAATAAATTGTTTAACTGACCTTATGTAATTAAATAGGTACCTATGACATAAGATTGTGGAATAAAGTTACTTTTTATTTTTTAATTGTTAAACCAACTCATTATTTCTTCATAAATGTCTACGAAACGAATGGTTTTGACGTTAAATAAAGAGGAACTGACTTGACATGACAGGCTAAATGCCGTATTGTACCGGCACTTGGTGTATTAGTGGGGTATATTTTTACACTACGCATAATAATAATTACTAGAGATCGCGTGGTGGTCGAATTTCAACCATGGTTTATTTCATTGGCCAATGTTACTTGACTTGTCATTGTATAGATTTTTGTACCATGACAGGTCAAAATATATACTGGACACTCATAGCTGTTTGTACCCGTTTTTGCATTTTTTTTTAACTTTGTAGCAAATATTGTTCAAAAATTTTAGCATTCGTCACTTCTTCTCTGTATAAACTATAAGTGTTCGAAATTTCTTACTGCTCCATCCGCCCAATTTTCTTAAAAAGGAATCCAAAGTTTTCGCTTCACGTATTAATATATAGATAATCTAGGGTATATATTTTTATGGTATAGGGGGTAAACGAGCAGACGGGTCATCTGATGGTAAATGATTACCGCCGCCCATGACACTCAAAAGTCACAAGTGTGGTGCCGGCCTTTGAGGCGGGAGTAGGGGAAGAGCGGGGAGAGGGAAGTCATTGCTTCACTGCCAGTTTTCTGTGAGGCCGTGGTATCACTCCGGTCGGCTCACCCACGGACGGGTATAAGAGAAAAGGACGACCAAAGAAAAGATGAATGGACTATGTGAAAGAAGATATGGCTATAAAGAGAGTAAGCAGTGAAATGACGAATGATAGAGCTGGATGGAAGAAGAAAACATATTGCGCCGACCCCAAATAAAACGAGATAAGGGTAGGTAGATAATGATGATATTCTGGGTTTTCTTTTTAAAGAAGACAATCCTGGAGGCATTAGGAATAACGTCGCTACGGGGCTTCACAGACATTCAAACAACGGACACAAAGAACACCCAGACTCATTTTGGACCACACAAATTTTTGTCCCGTGTGAGATTTGAACCCACAACACTCGGCGCGGCGTAGTGACGAGGTGACTACTTAAACCATTGCGCCATCCGTGCAGTCAATTATATTATTAAATTGTATATTACACACCGCCTTGTAGGCTCAAGCTGAGCTATGGTTATAAGACACGGAAAAACAAGTTCAGATATGTACTTGTTTTTGTAAATACATACATCTCTACATAGTATAAAACAAAGTCGCTTCCGCCGTTTGGACGCTTAGATCTTTTAAACTACGCAACGGATTTTAATTCGGTTTACACCAATAGATAGAGCGATTCAAGAGGAAGGTTTATACGTATAGTTTCATATTGTTTTGTGTTAATTTGTATAATAATATGACGATAATTATTCAAGATATTAGTATATATATTGCACCCGTGCGAAGCCGGGGCGGGTCGCTATTACTGCTATCTATACAAATGTTTGCACTTAACAGGAACCAAGCCCGAGACCCATGATGTTGCAGTCGAATGCGCTAACACCGCGTCATAGAGGTTGTGACGTTGCACTCGATGCAATCACTAATAACAATCTTGTAGATGTTGTCGGTTTGTGCGAAACATATTATAAGTATATAAAATAATTTAAAACATAATAAATAAGTTTAACACAGTACAAAATAAAAATAAAATATTAATTATGACAATACATTATTAGGGTCCGCTACAAAGGTCTTCATAGAATGGTCACAATCCGATCACCAGTTTAGGAAAAAAACCCGTACAAAAAAACACCTAAAAAATGTTGTACATTTGTTTGGAAGCACTAATATATTGCCATATGTGAATATTTTGCAGTTCCAAAAATATTACATACACACATCAACGTATCGAATTGATAACCTTTTTTGAAGTCGGTTAAAAATAAACTCAAAGCAATTTTTATACCACCATGTTTGCAGACAAGCTCACGTGCCGTCCAATGATACTCTGTTGTCAGTAACGGTATCACTTTATCTTTGGCTAATAACATCGAACAGTTATTTTACCTGTGGTGTCAAATCAGTTGAATTGAACCGGCTTCAAAACTTATTTTTTATTTTATAATTGTTTTTATAGGTCAATTAAAAATTCTTTGTTATAAATAACTAAGTAATTATTTTTTTTAATATAATATATAGAGATATTGAATTCATAAGATACCTCCTTTTTAGTCAAATTAAATGTCTCGGATGTGTGCTCCGTCATGAATGAAAGTCTCTTTTTCATGCAATAATACTTTATTGAACGAAATCCTATTTTTTGAGTCACCTTTAGTATAACAGAATTCCAATAAAGAAATAATTACATGTACAAAAAATAAAACCTCGCTTTTTGCTTTCTTTAAAAATATATTCGCTACATCTACACACTCAATATCCAGAGCCGTAAAAGATACGCTCATGAGCATTAATAAACTGAGGTTCCACTTATCAGTACTCATTATGGCCATAACTTGAAACAAAACCACACGGATACTACGTATAGGCGGGACCCCAATTACATCGTACTTCTGTACAAATGTTGTTTATCCCCTTACCGGGAGAACGTTACCAATAGACAAGACTTATAATTATCCAAAGATATATTATATCACACTTTTTCTAATGACGTGCGTATGCGATTGCAATTGATTCCGCTCGTTCACGCCATCAACAAGATTTCTCCTCGCCAATTGCACACAAAAACACACCACACCATTTACGCGCTTCGGCTCGTCTGGCGCCGGCTAGCACCCCCGCCTCCAACATAACAACACACCAATCACACTCATCTATTTGAAATTAGAACTTCACGCTCGCGATTACAATCAAAGAGTGTGGTTAGCGCGGGAAAACGAGACGTGGCGCCATATTTTTTTTTTGTTGCGTTCCGTGCGTTCCATTTCACGCAACATCGTTAGCTGTCGATCGCGAAATAATATTTCAAACCTCAATTACACCATCCGTCAAGTTGATCCTTTGGGGCAGCAATTTTGTCATTCAAAATCGTTGGGACTGGTTAGTGGCCCGTTATGGGATTAATTAATGATCAGGTGGTTGCGGGGCAGCCATAAGTCGATGTAAACGACTTGTTGCTTGTCTCTCATGTATAAGAAAAACGTTGGAAGCGCGTGTCTCGATCGTGACTACATCAGTCAAATCTTCACTTGATATGCAGGGGATAGCATTCGTTACGACAGCGCGTGCGACTCTCATACGTATTATGGATTATTTGTTGAATATATTATTGTAATGTTACATGTTAACAATCCAAAAGCTATTACGTGTGTATCTTGTATCACAAGTTGGACTACATATCTATATTCTTGTTTTATTTATTTTTTATTACTCAAGACTATAGCAGTTTCCTTTGAGTGTAACTATTCATTAATTTTATGAAATGAGGATACTAGTACTCCCAATATCTTGTCACTCCCATTATCTATCTATATTTGTGACAAAAAGGCTTCACTTTAGTTTTCGTGGGGTTGTGGGGCATCGCTGAAGGCAACATAATATTAAACACGGTTATAGAAGGATAAATCAGTAAACTCAAAAAAAAAATTAACTGACTATATCGATAGATAAAAGTTATATTAATAATAATGACGTATGTGAACCGCGACACGTCAATTGATATTTGAATGTGAACGTAAACTGATTTCTTAAACGATTGACTGAGGTAAGTTGCTGACACAGCACAAAGTATAACTGTATGATACGAGAAACGTATAACGCGGCTCGTACACACTTTGATATTTCAGCGCAGTGGTCTACATTAAAGGTATTTTAATATTTTTAAACTTTTCCCTAAACATTTATATTTAAAATTCTGCAAAGATTATTATTAAGATTTTAATCTTTTCGATGTAATTAAAGTATGAAATTGTGTGTGTGTGTGGGTGTGTGTGTCTACGACACAACACATCTCTAACCAAGTGGCACGTGCCTAAAAAATCGTGCAGCCCGGAGCGACACGGTCGACCGCCATTCTCGTTCGTCTCTCAACAGACGCTCATTGTAACATTTATTTAGCATACTTTCTTCTTTATTCAACTATAAATTTTGATTGGTACAAAAGCCAGCGTTATCAATTCAATCCACTTCTCTTTCTGAACATAGGTCCTTCGATAAAGCCTGTTCAGTGCCGTGTAAAAAATAAAACAATCCGCGTCCGTCGCAGCCATCTTGTAAAAGCGCCGGCCTGGCCACAAGAATTCGAAGAAACAAACACGTAGCACCTGGGCAGGCGCCTCAGAAGATAGTAAGTCAGATACACGAGGCGTTCAAAACAGCGGGCAGCGTGTCGAGAGAATCATCAGACCATCTTCACCAGACGTACTGTCAAATCAACAAAATATCACTTAAAGCGTGTGTTAGGTTTAACCCACCTTACGTGTAAGGAAATGTATACTGTTCTTGTACAAATAGCAGGTCTTTTATATTTTATATGACATCATGACAACTTGAGGCCCCTGACGCTTCTTCCATCAGATCCATCGAATTTATCAGTCCTCACTCCATTCTACTTCTTAATTAGTCGAACTCTAACTGTCATACCTCATCCACAGATAACTGGCTGCAATCCGCTTCGTATGACAAGATACAAGCGTGTTGAACAGTTGCGTCATCATTTTTGGAATAGATACTACAAGGAATATATTTCACAGCTCTAATTGAGAACAAAATGGAAGGGTTCCCAAGGACAGCAGCTAGCAGTAGGCACTTTAGTGGTAGTGAAAGACGAACATCTGTCCCCCGTTCACTGGACTCTGGGATGGATCACAGGACTTCTTGCCCCAAATGAAAACGAAAATAAGTGCCCATGTTTTTAGGCTCTTGTTTTTTTTATAGTTTCTTATGATGTTTACTATGAGGTTCAAAAGTGTTTAAGTTAAAGTGTATAAGCTAAAGGGATACCTAAATAGAAGCTTAAAACAAAATAGCCATAATTGGTTTTAAAATAATGATTGTACTATCTTTCGCTAGCAAGGCATTCTTTCTAATGTACTTTAACGAGCATGTTATAAGGAGAAACATCATTCAGTATGTATAATATTTATTACATAACACAATATATGACAGGACAATGAGACCAATAAGGTATACAGTTGTAATTAAGCCAAGAAGCACAATCAAACCCTTTGTCCGACAATACACTCATGACAGCCACGGTACTCCTAACAATCTTCACTAAAAACCAGTTATACAAAACTCATCCTTACAACCTTCGCTTTTAAGTCTCATATCATTTTTATACTAAAGGTATATTTTGTCTTATCCGCACTTAAAAGGCGTTCCAAATCACGCAGCCAGCGTTTCGTTTAGACCACAGACAATGCTAATAAGACAAGTACGCTCGTAGAACGGAACGCGGATGACATCGTACAAAACATTTACAATAATATATGATGCTATTGCAGCGTTTGTTAAAATGATTGTAGTCATATTTTGTTTTTTACCTCCCTGAAGATTAACAGTGCTACAATTTATTGGAACAATCTATATTTTTCTTTAAATCAAATAATAGCTGCTGCACTAATGGCGTATTGATTTCAGTGGTCACTTTGATAAATGTGTTAAGGCTTATTTGAAAAAAAAACAAAGTAAAGGTACTAAAAATTAAATAGTGTGTAAAATTTGATGTAATTTAATTAAATATATTTAATGTTGTATAACTAAAAACTCAAGCTAAATTCAGTCACATAAATTTTTAAATATGAAAAATTTCATCATTATTTCTTTTTTTTCAAGTCTAAATAATCTCTAATTCATAAAAGTTTTTGACCTCATATTTTATACAACAATATTTCAAATATATTAGAACAGTACAGAACAGAACAGTAGGACGATTCTTGACGTTTATAAAAACCCACGCGATACAGGGATACTTCAGTAATGAGGTCGAATTGTACTTTAAATAAATGCAATATTGTCTGTATAAAAATTCAGTATTGTTATCTCCCTCGGACATACTGGACAGTATCATCCCGAAAACAGTATAACAGTTAAGAAATTAGAACTGGGATGGCCCACGGACAATATGACCGTTTCTTTTTTTTTGTATGGGAACCCCTGCGGTTATCACCTCACCAGAGCTAACGGTAAAGTGGTATGTCGGAATCGAACCGACTAAAACCACACGGTGTTCCGTCACAAGTGGGTCTATTGCAGGGTATACCCTAGGAAGGAATCCTCCGAGAACCCCTGCAGACTTTGGCCACCTTCAGCAGGCGACCACACCGTGGAATACGCGGCCTTACCCACCTCCAGATCAGAGAGGTGCGCGTGGAACACGTCGCGCCACCGTCTCGGGCCTGCTTCTGCAAGGGTAACGGTCAGCCCAACCCGTTACCCCCAGGCCAGCGCTCATGGAGGCTAACTAACTAACAATGCAAACATTCCAAACAAGATGGATTTTGATGACTATTCTTATAAACAAACTAAAGGCCTTTATTTGCAACTAAGTCTTCAATAATAAACCGATCCATTTCGAAGTATTTCCATACAATTTTCAACAAAGTCGACACCACCCAGCCCGTATGCTTTATCACTCAAAATGTAAAACTCTTTATTCACTTAATAGCTGTCGTAATACCTTATAATTTAAGTTCAAAATGGTTTGTCGTAAGAGTAAATCAATTTGTAAATATGTGCGACAATGATGAAGCGTTATGTCGAAAGGCGGGACCGAACACGCGCTATTCGCGAACTCTATAAACAATTGCGTGACAATTCACTATTGTTTGATTGTTACATTTGATATGTTATGCAAGATTACGTTGTCTTTATCTGACATACGATTACCAACTCTATGACACAGAAAAATAAGGGTTATTTTGTTAGGGACGAAATGATGCATGATCTAATATATTGTACTGTTCTATTGGTTTCGGTAGCAAGATTTTATGTGCAAGTTACTTCAAAAGGTATCAAAGGCTATTTTATATATTCACAGGTATCTGGTAGGTAGAAGTGGTCCCATATAATAAGGGGCAAGTCTATTATTTCCACGTTCCGTGTTGATGCTGTAAACTTCTTAACAGAAAAACCCAATATGGATTTCCCTGGTAATCCAGGACCCTTGACAAATTACAAATTACAAAAATTACACACCCTAAATATTAATTAATGCACGTACGCTCAACCGGAGTGATACCACGGCCTCACAGAAAATCAGCAGTGAAGCAATGCTTCCATTGCTTTTCGCCGAGTGAGTGAGGTTACCGGAGGCGCTAACCCTTCCCTCTACCCCTACTCCCCTACTCCCACCTTAAAGGCCGGCAACGCACTTGTGACTCTTGAGTTGCAGGTGCCCATGGGCGGCGTTAGTCATTTACCATCAGGTGACCCGTCTGCTCGTTTGCACCCTATACCATAAAATAATAATAATAATTTTAAAATGTAATTATTACAGTGGTGACTTTTAATTTTTTTGTTTTTTAAGGAATACTAGTAACGTGTGTCACACATTACTAGTATTCTTGTTAACCCCATTTTGCCAGGTTATTTAGCCTTCGGAAAAAAGCCTGTGCATTTCCTTACTGTGTGCAAACTTTTAACATCCAAATAGTTTTTATAGGATCACCGACAGGATTTAAAACTAACCAAATTTATTTTCCAAACAAAATATAATAATACAAGTGCTAAATAATGCATACAAGAAAGAAAATTATCGTAAATACAACTAATGATTGTAAGCGTTGGCCATTTCCAAAGCTCACAATCCATAAATCGTGCGCGTTCCTGCAGCATGCGCGTCGCTGCGTTGCGCGCGCGCATTTACTAACTCTGTACGCACAATGCGACGCATCACTTCTATAAATGGGAAACTGTAATAGAAGTTATCCGCTGGTCCAACATGTTCGACACGAGGAGATTTATTTTCCGAAAAATTACACTCTCAAGTGTAGCCTTTAGGAAAGAACTTGATATGAAAGATACTCGAATCTAGTATGAAGTCTTTTTTTTATGATATTGGCGGCAAACGAGCAGACGGGTCACCTGATGGTAAATGACTACGGCAGCCCATGGGCACCTGCAACTCAAGAGTCACAAGTGCGTTTGCCGGCCTTTAAGGTGGGAGTAGGGGAAGGGTGGAAGAGGGGGAGAGGAAGTGTTGTTAAGTTCCTTGCGACAACAAACACTAATATATCACTTAGGATGCATAATGTTTTGGTCTTCTGTGATAAAGGCACTACGGAGACAAAGTTTTTAAAGGATATTTTACTGTTTTTTTAAACTCCTGTCTCCCGTTTCGCTAAGGAAGGTAGTAGGTTTATTATACACTTCATCCTCCCCAAGAACTTCCTGAGTGTCATGCTCAGTGTTATTTTGGTTCATCCCATTCAAGAAATATAAACCACCTCTCCAAGGAATAGGTATGATGTCAGAACAACGACGAAATTTTTTTTTGTGTGCTATAGTGTGCAAACGCGCTGACGGGTTACCTGATGGTAAGTGACTACCGCCGCCAATGGACACCTGCAACCCAAGAGTCACAAGTGCGTTGCCGTTCTTTTAGGAGTAGGGGAAGGGGAGGAGGAGGATGAGGGCCTCCGGTAACCTAACTTGCTCTTCGAAACACAACGAAGCATTGCTTGACAATGGTTTTTCGAAATTTCTTATTTTGTGCCACTACGCAACATAAATAAGTGGGAGAGCCAGGCTTCGGCACGTATGGGCCGGCTCGACCGGAGTGATACCACGGCCTCACAGAAAACCGGCAGTAAAGCAATGAATATGTTGTTTTTAGCCGAGTGAGTGAAGTTACCGGAGTCCCTAACCCTTCCCTCTTCCCCCGTCTCCCCCTCTTCCCACCCTTACCCTACTCCCTTACCTACCTACCTTAAAGACTAGCAACGAACTTATGACTCTCGAGTTGCAGGTGCCCATGGGCGGCGGCAGTCACTTACCATCAGGTTACCTGTCTGCTCGTTTGCCCCCTATCCCATAAAAAGAAACATTTAGTCCCGAAGACAAGGAAGAATTTATTTAGTAAAGTTATGTGGTTTTTTGCCCGAGGTTTGGCCCGAGGGGAAAACATCCGTGTGGTTTTTCCCTCGGGCACAGAATATTCTGGATGGAATGTATCCTATGAGCGTTTCTATACCCCTCGCAACGTGTATGTAATTTTATGATGGTCGATTGAGTAATTAAGGCGTGAAAGCAAAACAAACAAACTCACTATAATATTAGTTAGTATGACCCTGTTATAAAAAGTCGCTTCCGCTTATGACTTGCGCTACAGTTGCTCGGTATGGTTCAGCATCACGGGTCGCGCCAAATTGTTCCATTGGCGGCTTATTGTGGTGGACAATTTGATACTGGCGGGGAATATCTCACATTGTTATACTGAAAATGGCCACCTTTTATTCCACACGCCAACTACTGTCGATGCTATTAAATGCACAATTTAGTATCATTTGAATATCAATTCCGTTTGTTTAAAATGGAGTAATTGATTTTGTTTTAAAGTATATTTTTAAATCAACTTAAAATAATAAATTATAGTTTGAGAAAACAAAAAAACACGCCCTTATTTCCAATTGAACTAAAAAGTCGTAATTTTTTAAGTTATACTTCTTTTGGCGCGTTATGGAAAAATTATGAGAGTAAATTTTTACGATGCGAGCGCACACCGTCACGAAAAACCGACACTCTGAAGTTAGCTAGTCAACATTTTAGTTTTGCAAAAAAAGTTACCACGATAGTGATAAAAATGGTTTTTAAATATTACTTTGAGTAGGTTTGTAGAATTTGAGGTTAGTTGACGGTATGTATTATTTATTATGTTATTTAAATAAACTTTATTTAACTAGATAAAAGTATGACTTTTTTTTTATTCTGGCGATCTTAATATTATGATATTATTGTAGTATCATCGGTGATGGTCATGGAAAAATTTTGAAGGCAATCAGGTGCCTTTAAGTTGATTAAAATAAAGTTAAACTATTAGAAAGATAAAGAAAGAAAGAAGAGAAGAAAAGATACATTCATACATACATACACGTCGAATTATAAACAGTGTGAAAATAGTATTTAGCTCACTATAGCGTAGGTGACATGATTTACACAAACTGTAGAACAGGTTCTTTTACTATGTTCGAAATAGTAGTCTGCTGTGCCCGTCTGTGAGTCTATTAATTATCACTATGATCATATTATAATATGACAACATACTCATATATACTAAACGCGTGTAGCCGTTTTCACGTAACTTTTTTAATTTGTCGTCTATAATCTTCTTTATATATATATATTTCTTCTTTGCGTGTGTATGTTACTGAACTCCTCCTAAACGGATGGAAAGATTTTAAAGAATTTTTTTGTGTCTTCAGGTAGATTCGAGAATGGTTTAGATTTACCATTGGACCCGGTAGATGGCGTTCCGATAGGGTTATAGGAATAATATCTTTTATGTTACGGCAGGACAACGTCTGTCGGGTCCGCTATCTTTATATATTTATTTCTTCTGTGCGTGTGTATGTCACTGAACTCCTCCTAAACGGCTGGACCGATTTTAATAAAAAATTATTAATATTTTTTACTTTCCGGCAGGACAAAGTCTGTGGAGTCCGCTAGTTTTTTATATAATTCAATTGACAACTTGACTTAAAAGAAACTTCTTACATACCAGTACAAATATATATATCACAAACAAAGAGCTATAAACAAAGGTTTGATATGCTACAGTATACATATAGTACAGATTAGTCAAAACACAGCAAGTGTAGGTACGCTCTTCATTCTAGTGCCGCCGGCGGGGCCACCGTCAACCACAAAGTGACGTATACTTGCCCCTATGGTAAATAAACAAACTTTCCTCTTAACACGATATCGATTTCTCCATGAGTACGACAAGGTACAAATTATTCAGGTGCTGGCCGCGTATTGGTACTCGTTACATGCGTATTTGCCGAACAGCGTATACACTTATTTTATAATTGGCGCACTTATTCAATTTTCACTCTTGTTCCACGTAGGCTGTACGCGTATTATTTACGTGTTTTCACGCAATGTTGATAAGGTCTTGCAATGTGTATTCAAGATAAAATAGCTGATAATCTGTCATAGTTAGCAGGCTGAGTAATGCAGTTAGATCTTAGATTTTTAAACTCTTTGTTTGTTTATGTGTAGGTACTCGTACTGTCAGGTTACATACATACTTCACAGATGGATCCGCGGATTCCTCCTTTTTAATCTGTCTATAAATCTATGGATAAATGTTCTTTTTAAAACTTCTACACCGTCCAGGCAGTAACGAGTTCAGCTGATTTGATTAAAAAATAATGTAATAATTACTTTTGTTGTGATAAAAGTCAAATAAATTTTAAGTAGACAATTTTCGTAGGCAAACGAAAGGTTTAGAGTGGTAATAATAACAATTAATGTAACAATTAATAATATTAAAACCTACATCAGGCACCAGTCTTTCACAAAGGTGAAATTTAGTTATAGCACGATTGTATTATTTTATCTTAAAGAACTGTTTGTGAAAAAGAATAAATGTTTAATTATTATAAGATAAATATATTAATATATTAATTTTATCTTATCTTATTTATGTAAGGTTAGCACATTACAAAGTTAAGAAATACTAGCAAGGTCAGTCTAGGATGGGTGACCATTCTTAACACATTGAGACCCCTCCGTGCGTCGGAGAGCACGTTAAACCGTCGGTCCCGGGTGGCATACATACACCTGTGGCATTCGTTACGTTCGTCCAACTAGGACGCCTAAAAAGTCTGGCAACCTGATCTAACTACAGAACTTCGATATCGCCTAATACTTGGGTTGTGGAGGTCTGATGGCAGTCGCTTCTCGTAAAATATCACAGTTCAGCCGCATCGTAGTTAGACTGAAAGCCGACCCCAACTTAGTTGGGAAAAGCCGCGGAGGAAGATGGATATATTAATATTCAAATAATTATAAATAATTTATCTCTTACTACGTGAAAAACTGACGATGGACTGACGACCTGAGGAAGGTAGCTGGGATAGATTGGATGCGAAAGACGGTAGACCGGGTGCTATGGCACACGTTGCATTACACTGATTAATTGATTGATTGATTCACATGAAAAACAGTGACAACATGTTTTATACGGTAAACTAACCAACTTAATGTGGATGGACCTTTAATATAATTTCTTATATTAATCTTCTAGTAACTTCCATAATACCGAAGGTCAGTTTAAACCTAATAAAATAAAGTATGAAACACGTGAATTTTTGAAGTTATACTTCTTTTGACGCGTTAGGGAAAAATGATGAGAGTAAATTTTTACGATGCGCGCACACCGTCACGAAAAACCGACACCCTGAAGTTAGCTAATCAACATTTTAGTTTTTCAAAAAAGTTACCAACTTCACGATATTTATTCAAGTCTTTCTGAACCTACAACACGTGTTTTGTATCAGTCCGAATAAAATATATATAAATATACATAAATACATAGTTTTCAAATAATATATCGTAGTGACTGATATTTATTAACAATTTATTTATTTTATTACTACGGTCAAATTCTAATTGCAACTAGCTATAAAGACGAGATTTTAATAGAAAATATAATAATTCAAAGTAGATCCATATACCAGGCTAATAACATCAGCTGGACACAGGATATTCCAATGAATAAATTATATTCTCTGAGGACATTTGCATCATACCAGTAAATTGAACAAATTTGAAATTCATCGAATGGACACAGTTTCAACACTAACTGAATAAATTGCCATAATATGGATTTATATATTCAATACGTTTCCGCTCCTATTTTAGTCTCAAAAAGATAAGGTGGTTGTAAAATTTTATCGCATTCCACAAAACATAGTCAGCAAAAGTGACAGCTACTGGACTTATTTCCGACTTTAAGAACAAAAGGAGAATTTCTTAACATAATAACTATTTTCCAGACCCAGGAACCTAATCTTGGCTATGGTCGAAACGAGATCAACAAGGCATTCCAAGAAGCACCTTTTCAAATTTAGTAAACATTTATTGACTCCATTGTTTATGTTTAAAGCAACGACTTGTATACCAACACATAAATATCTATTTAAACGTAATAAATACTTCTGTCAAAGATAATGAATACCTGAGAAATTTAAAATACTAATACAAATATTACCTACAACAAAAAAATATTACCAATCGCTTAATATCCTTATTTGTTGAATATTCACAAAAACGATTAATGACGTAGGTATGTATGTTAGTTGTCCTACAGGAGCCTAAATAGGTACTTAGTTACAAATAAGTATATGATCATAAAAACAAAAGACAATACTTATGCTTAAAATTTGAATTTAGAATACTCCTTCACGGATATACACACATACACAGCCTAGAATCTAGAGTAGTCGAGGAATCTTACTTTTTCCACATTTAAAACATTGGCTTCGCATGTATGCATTGTATGCACAGAGTATCAAAAGAACGTCAATACGCAACAAGATTGTTTTTCTTTTATAGTGTTAAGTTATTATGAATTAAAATTAAAGCTGTGTTTGCCAGTTGATACTGTACGCTTTTAATATATCAAAGAGCATGTTAGTTGTAAGAAAAAGTGTGGGCGAACCAATAAATAAATGAAAAATAAAATTTAAATAAGTACAATAGAAATTAACTCCAAGATATTTTCAAACCAAAAAAGTCGTTACAGCAATCGAAGTTTATAGAATTCAAAAATCTTTAGCAATTGTATTACCTAATCTCGTAAAATCGTTGTAATTTATTAACGTGGTTGACACTACTAATATATTTTCGATATATAAATACCGACGATTTTTTAATGTGTTTTATTTTTGAGGGAAATTAATCCTTTCATGACTGTCTTTGGCTGAGAATAGACACACTCTGAGCCAATTCAATAATACTTAATCCTTATTCATTTCTTAAGAAAGCTTTACGAACATTTTGCGTGCGGCTACAATGTAAAACTAGACCCTAATAAAACAGCAATTTGCTACGACAAAACTTACTACAATAACTATAGATAAATTCTACAATACTTATAAATCAACTGTGCTCTGGGAAACAGCTTTCAATTCATTCTACTTCGTACATCATACTATTCTATTCTTAAAACGAAATCGATCAAATAGAACGATAATTTATTCAATAGCTTTTCAATTGATTAACTGTGTAGTCAGCGTTCCAAGAATTTCTACAATCTCTATGGTCTACTTAACTTTTTTACGAGGGCAAAGACAGCACAACTTTAGAGTCATTTACTTCTTTTTTTTTCAATAAACAGCTTCATCCAGGTTATACTAGATCGTAATTGCCTTATAAGCTTGTTTCCTCTGTTCAAATAAAAAACCAACATGCTCCTCGCCACTGCATACGGTTAATCGATTATTTTCTAGTGTGCGACAACATAGAACTATACCATATTCAAAACAAGGGTTATTTTCAAGTGATACCCAGTATTCTTCTTTATACACGTGAAAAAAACTAATGTTTAAAATGACCATATAAGATGTAGAATTGCACTTTACTTTGTAGTAGCTCTAATTATATAAGTATCCGATTATGCTTAAATCAAGTTTAAGTTAATTTAATTAATTTTCTAGGTAAGAAAGGTTAATCAAGAATGAGTTTGATAGACTATCGTAAACCCTACTTATAACAAGAAATAGTACCACGGAATAATAAACAAGGATAAGCGCCAATATGCTCAGCTTAAAGGTTAAAAGCATACCTTTCATACCTAGAAAATTAATTAGCTTAATTTAAACTTTCAAAGTTCAAAGCGAAACTCAACAACTACTAGTACATACATTCGAATAGAATATTCATCATTTAACGTTCCCCCATTTAGTAACAGAGGAAGTAGCCAAACGGGTAGGGGGAGAAGAGGGGAAGAGGGGGAGAGGGAAGGTTTAGGGCCTCCGGTAACCTCACTCACTCGGCAAAAAGCAATGCAAACATTGCTTCACTGCTGGTTTTCTGTGAGGCCGTGGTATCACTCCGGTCGAGCCGACTCATACGTGCCGAAGCATGCCTCTCCCATAGTTACCAGTCTTGTGTATTGTAAAACTCTCGCACTGGGGCCTAGCGAGAAGCACTCGAGAAAGGGTTTATGCATAATTGGATTGATATCCAATCCAGATAAACCTCTTTTACTTGATAGTAAAAGAGGTTTATCTGGAATTTCGATATTAATATCTCAAGATTAAATTCACACATAACAATTAATATTTTAATATGAGCGGTGTTGTCACTTTATACCGCTCACACTTCTTGACAACTCTTGACAGACCTTTCCCATGTTCTTAACAAATTATACAAATTTAAAATTTCAAGATTCGAACTCAGTGCGCACTTCTCACACACCAGTACAAAGTATTTCTTCAATCTGTCTTACTTTTTTAAATTTCCCTGTGTAAATATTGTTTTTCTTTTTAAATATAAATTCGAAATTTCGAAAATGGAATCTTCATCGAATACTGAGAATTACATCCAATATTTCGAACTGTACCAATTTCCTAGCTCGTTGTTCCTAAGGCAAATATATGTAAACATGATCATAACAACAATATAGAAGCTAGGAAATGAAATATTCTAACAAGGTACTGGCACAACAAAGAGAGCCCCCGAGCGCTTTTCATTATGTTAGACCAGTCGTAATGATACACCTTGTTGGTTGCTCCGCGACCCTTGCGCTCTGAGGAAATCTTCAGAACTTACAAATAATCACTTAGTTATGCCATTAATACTTACCTCTTAAGATTTGCTTTGTTTTTGTATTTTGAAGGAGTTAATAATGGGATTAAAACTACACAAATTTTAGGAAAACCACTTCATAAGTGGTATTTCTAAAACTTGTGTAGTGTACCTATGCCTCTGCAGGGTTTTTTATGGTTGTATGAAAACTGTCTTTAGTTATGAAAATCACTATACTTTCTTATACATATTCTCATTATTGACAAAACATAAATTATTTTTAAATGTGTTCGATTAATTTAAGTAGGTATCATACAGATAGATGTAACATAGATACGCAAAGCCACAAGAAAGTATGGTACGTACGCTATTAAATGTATTAAGCTAAAGATAGATCTTTGTAACTTAAGGCATTAAAATTTATTTAAAAAAGTAGAGTAAAGGAACGCTCAAAAAGTAAAAACGCTTTTAACATAGATCACTTTGAACCTAATGAAATCTTTTTGCGCATAACAGCTATTAGAGTGCATTCAGATTATGGGCGGCGGCCGCGCGCCCGACGCGCGTCATCCGCCCTTCACATGGCGAGCGTTTTACGGGCGTCGACCGCGCATTGTCGCAGTTCAGTTCAAATTCTGTATTCGTTGAAAATGGATATAAAAACAGCCTTGTGTTTGGTAATTTTATATCGACGTCAGAAACAGCAACACAAGAAGACACGGCAATATTGGGTTCATCCATTTTAACATCCAGACTTACTGAAAGCCACTTTATAACGTAATATCCTTAACTTAGGCTACATGAAACTAAACTCAGTTAAGGCTTAGTAAAATTTCACAAATATAACTATGACAAATTAGAAGTTAATCTAAAATACTCAGTATTTTTCGTTATCAATCGAAAAGTCGATATAATACGCATACATTTGTCATGTCGAAAATGTATGTAAATGATTTGCGGCAAGAAACATACGGAAGCTGAATTTTTATATAAACATAACATACATATAGATTGAATTGAAAATTTCAAGACAATTCATTAAATACGCATGCATTTGACGAGATTTGCGACCATAAACATACGGAAGTTAAATAAAAGCTTATTATATGTACATATAGATTGATTTTTTTATCTATAAAAAGTTTTGAAATAATATTTAAAATTTGAAATTTTGATGTGAAATAAAAATTAAAGTAAGTAGTAGTGCTTTTGGGATTTCTTGTGATATATTTTTATTTTAATAAACTGCATAAACATAAGTGTCACCGAAATCATACTTTGTGAAAAATGGTATACGGACTTTTATTTAAATGGCCGAATCCTTTTATTACAATCACTTGTCGACGCTTTGAAAACGCTCGCTTATGTGAACGAATGCGCAGAAAACCAATAATCTCAAAGCGAGCGTCGCCGCCATGGGCGGTGCGGATCAAAACGCGGGGCGGCATGTGAACGACTTGAACAAAATGCGTGTTCTTGTTGACGCATGGTAGCAAAACGCGTGCCCGACGCCTGTCATCTGAACGTGGCCTTACATTCTAAATAAAAAAATTGTGTCATTCTATGATTAGATTCTTAATTTTTTTATATTCAATAGGTATTTGAGTTGTTATATTTAGTACTACAGTTCCCGCGTAACTTCGCTCGCATGTACATATTTATATATTTTGCGCGGCACCCCAATTCTTTCTTTTTCCAAAATAAAAGTAGCTTAAGTTACTCCTTATCGAAATCGGTCCACCCGTTCCGGAGATTAGCTGGAACAAACAGACAGACAGACAAAAATTTTAAAAACTGATTAATAGGCATATAACTGTATGAGCTAAAAAAAATATTATTTTGATATTAAAAACAGACACTTCTATTTTATTTATTTGTATTGATTTGACTTTTAATAAAAATACTAATCATGTATTTTTTTTTAGAATTAGGCAAGTTCAAAAACGCAGTGATTACTCTTTTGTAGTGGGAATTTCGATCTGAAAATGAAAAATGAATCTGGGAAGTTTGCCTTGAATGAGTGTTTCAATCAAATAAAGGGATTTTAGAAAAAGTCCATATCACAAAATGCCAAACAAGAAATCTGGGGTCCTTCCAACTGTAGAAACTCGCGCAATGTCTGTTACATTTATTACGCACTAACTAAAAGTACACAAGGAAACACAAAACACTGAATACAGGTCCATTTATTATTTTAATGTTGAAGTAAATTCTTTGACAAATGGCGGTAGTGCAACCTTTATTACTTATTTGTTTAACAATTTCCTCTGACTAGAACTTAAGTGCTGTTTTATTAGTTTTAACAATAACGCGGTAATTTAAGTCATTAGGGGCCGTAATTAGAATAGATTTTATCGAAAACTGTAACAGAGAACGTGCTTCCGTCATTAGATTTACTAACATCCGTTGATTTTGAGTTATATAAAGCAGAAGACTTACCTTTCTGTTCCAACTTTCTAGGTATTAAAGGTTTCTTTTTAAATTTGGAATTTAATAGTCGGTGCTATAGACACCATTTTTTTTTTTTTTTTTTTGTGGAAACCCCCACGGGTCGTCACCTCACCGGGCCAACGGCATGGTAAGGTGGTATGTCGGGCTCGAACCGACTAAAACCACACAGTGTTCCATCACTGTTCTTCTTGCCGGGGCCTCAGGTGTACCCTAGAAATGAAATCCCTGTGAACCCCGACAGACTGGGCCACCTGTTGAGCAAGGCGACCCCAGCCTGATGTACCTGTCCAATCTTATTTAGAGAGATGGACGCGGAACACGTAGCGCCACCATCTTAGCCTGCCTTTGCTAGGGCGACAGATAGCCCTGTCCGTCGCCCTCAGGCAATCGCTTATGGAGTGCTATAGTCACCTACTCCCTGCCTACTATTTGTCAAATGTACATTATCAATTAGGTAAATAATTCTCTTTAATTTTTTTTAATTATAGATATACTAGCAACCTGCCCCGGCTTCGCACGGGTACAAATTATACACCTAAACCTTCCTCATGAATCACTCTGTCTATAAAACCGCATGAAAATCCGTTCAGTAGTTTTTCAGTTTATCGCGAACAGACAGACAGACACGGCGTGCGACTTTGTTTTATATAATACTAGCAAACCGTCCCGGCTTCGCACTGGTACAAATTATACACCCAAGCCTTCCTCATGAATCACTCTGTTTATTAGTGAAAACCGCATGAAAATCCGTTCAGTAGTTTTTCAGTTTATCGCACACAGACAGACAGACGTGGCGGGGGACTTTGTTTTATAATATGTAGTGATGTAGTGATATGTAGTGAAGATTTTTATACTATGATTTTTTTTCATCATTAGCTCAGCCACATAATATGATGATGATTCTAAACGCAAAAACCTCATAAAGTTATGAAAAGTAAACAGAAACACTATTCGTTCCTACAATTTTCGAGGGTTTCTCTCAATTTTATCAGGATCCCATCATCAGATCCTGACTTCCTTGACATGGGTAGTCCCATGAGGAACAAAAAAGAATAATCAAAATCGGTCCGGCCCGACAGCCGCTCTGTTTTTAAATCTCTGATATCTTCTAAGATATTCATTTTAATGATATGTTGTAAAGGGCAATTTTGATCTACATAAAATGCACAACGTATCTAATTTATTTAATTGGATAAGGAATAATACTGTATAGTTTAAAATAGTTTGATAAATAACCCATATTTTTTTTGTAATATGTAAAAGATAAAAATGTTTACTGTGGGTTATCCTTAGGAGATAAACATATACCATTGCAGACTTTTTTATTGATCTTTTTAAGATATACAATTCCGTAGTACATTAATTTGATCTATCTCGTAAGGTTTAGCCAGCGTTTGCAATGTAAGCGCACAAAAATATATTTGTTACGACATGATATTACAAATCTTTGAATTTCTCGACTTTTCTCTACAATAATATACATGTATACTACATATAAACCTTCCTCTAGAATCACTCTGTCCATTGGTGGAAACCGCATGAAAATCCGTTCAGTAGTTTTTCCGTTTATCGCGAACAGACAGACAGACAGACGCGGCGGGGGACTTTGTTTTATAATATGTAGTGATTATATAATATTATTATATATTTTACGTTAACCCTATGCAAGGGTTTGCGGTTAGGTTCGCTCCTATTGAGAGGATCAAAAATATGGCAAAATCTGAGCGTGTATTAAGTAATATAAATTTTCTGCCTATTTCTAACGTAATCACAGATAAGATAATAGTTACTTCGTAACAGATACATCACTCCCATACAAAAGTGAAAATACCTACGTTATAATAGCCTACAAAATTTAATTAATAATACCTGGCATTAGCTGCGACCAGAAATATATCTTATTTACGCTTTTCGAAAGTTGAGAACGCCTTGCCCACCGCGCGACCTTTGTCTGTGTGTGTAACTGCTTTGCCAGACACTTTAGGGTTGTACAAAATCCACAAATAATGAAATAGATTATTTATTTGATAATTAAATTTATGGGTGTTGAGTTTTATATAGGTAATAATAAATAAAATTATTTCCCCTAAGTTTAATTTTTAAAAGTAATTAAAATATTCTTCACTTTTAATATTGGGTTCGATTCCCACCCAGGACAAATAATTGTGTGATGAGCATAATCATTTGTTCTGTGTCTGGGTTAAATTAATCTATAATATGTATTTAGAAATAAACAAGTATGTTTATCAGCAGTCAAGTTACCATAGTACAGGCTCTGCCTAGTTTGGGATCAGACGGCGGTGTGTGATATGTGTCAAGTTATTTTTAGATATTATTCTTAAACCTTTCCATAGTAACATAAAATGTTGATGCTGTACACATATACATATATACTAATGGCCTATTGGCTTAGTGGTTAGTGACCCTGACTGCTACGCCATAGGTCGTGGGTTCGATTCCCACTCGAGTCTGGGTGTTCTTTGTGTCCTTTGTTTGTATGTTTGTCAAGTCCCCCGCGACAATTCCTAATGCGGGAGTTGTCTTTTTAAAAAAAAAAAAAAATGGTCGCTGAGTAGACGGGAGAAAGATACTCTGCTTACGATTCAATGCTTGCTTTTCTGTAATGTATGCCAAGTGACAGTGACGGGATTATAGAAAAAAGAGCTTCATTCAATTAAAAAAAAAAATTGCTCCTCATTTATTTTAATTAAGATTTAATATGTGTGAATTGCGTGCGAGAAGCTCCAAAAAATGTTTCTCAATTTTAAGAAACAACGCTGTTTATTTTTCTAAAATGTTTTTTTACTCTCCGACTTTAATATACTTTATTTCTCATACAAAAAGTTGGCAACTCAGTTTATAATAGCGCGAGTATGAATTCAGTTCAGAATCATACGGTGAAATCTATCATAGATATCATTATGATGATTTTTACTATTACAACGAAAGTCTACAAGTACAGGAGTATTAGAGACAAAAGGTTTCTGCCTGCTTACCTGTAACTGTTTGTATCTTATGAGAGCCCTTTAATCGGCTACACGTTTTATGATATGCGCTCCAATTTAATACTTTTGTATAACATAATATGTTATCCAAAAGTATTAAATAACAAATAACTACCTACTAATATGCCGTGCCGCTCTCAATATGTTTTACATTTCAGTCGCTCTTACGATATTATTTTCTAGCCTTATTATAGATGGTCCTAATTTAATTTCGTGTTTTAAGATAATCCTATAGGTAGGAACCATGTCAAACATATTGTGTGAGAGAAGCAACAAATGAATACGCGGGCAGTCCACACCTACAAAGTTCGTCACCTTTCCTAAATGTTATGGGTTCATTATTTACAATTTAATAGACTACATTTATTACAACATCCACGCTGGCCAAACCCTCTAAACCTGATTTAGTACAATTTCTATATAACATTGAATAGAATATATATAAGCAACATTTATTATTTGTGTTAAGAAGATAACTATTATTTATTATTAGCACAGCCACGCGGCGAGTAAAGAATAAACACCTTAAGTATTTTTAAATTATATTGACAAAATAAGTAATAACTAAAATAATTATTGCGACTTATTTTTAAAGGATTTAACAGATAACTAACATCTGTCAATAATGCAATTTAACATAATAAATAATTGTGTAAGCTGTGTGGAGTTATTATTATTATTAAATACATTTATCAATAACAAAACACGTCCATTGTACAATAAGTTCGATTTGGCAGTTTGTTTTTATTTACGACGTTCAGTGCGTGCGTGCTCTCAGCAACGCGTTGTCGCCCCTACTGACACTTATTCCGGCCACGGATGCCAAATTGGTAGGTATATAAAACGCGACCTCGAGCGAGTGATGTAGCACTGACGTAATATACCCGCTATTCGTTTGAAAAGTACTAGAGAAACACGAGCTTTTGAAATGTGAAATCACGAGTGATTTTTTTCTAGGTTTTCCTTCTATCCAAATCTATAAAAAAATCATAAAAAAATTTGAAAAAGAAGTTGTTCCTAATTTAATTCATTTCAGATTTAACATACAACAACAAAACAAACACAACAAAAAATATTATCACAATTTATATTTAACTACTTAAGTATACTACCTAATATATGCATTTATTTAGTGACTGGTAAGTTTATCTTTTTAAAGAGGTATTATGTTTAAACAGACTGTACACCATAGACAACTAATTGAAAGGACGAAAAAATGCGATATTCATAGCATAGAATCATAGCGGGGCCGAAAACAGCTTTACTTAATTAATTTTACGAGTAAAAGTCTTTTACAAATTGTACGATTAAATTTACGGGATTTTTTATGATAATAATAACTTAAGACACTTCACACATGGCCGTCTGATCCCAAACTAGGCAGAGCCTGTACTACGGTAACCAGACTGCTGAGTTACACACTAATATATTAATAAATACATACATATTATAGATAATGTACACCCAGGCACAGTACAAATGATCGTGCTAATCAGACAATTATTTGAGTCCTGGGTGGGACAAATTATTATGTTCCTTTGAACTGCCTAGCATTTCGAACAAGTTACATCTGCTCTGGTCCACAGGCTGAAAAAAAAATTACAAATCGATATGTTAACTTTGTGGAACTTGTTTACAGTTCTTAACGTTTACAATAAAGTTTTTTTGTTGCGTTCGAATTTTGAACGCTAGCAGATCGACTCAACAGCGCGCTCTTAAGTCGATCTTTTCGAAAATCGAACACCTTCGAACCAATGAGTGCACTCGCGCCATAATTTTCATAACTGTTATAATTATGCCCCGTTTTATTAACAATACAAGAATACATTTCCTAGTTACAGAAGGAGTTGTAAATTATACAAAGCATCGCTATCTACTCCCAAACTAAGCATAGATACAAACATAGATACCTTTTTTTTTTGTAAATACAATATATAGAAACAAAAAGACTGATACAAATAGATATAGAATAGTGAATATTCATGCATACAACCAACTTTGTAGTGGTATGCTATGCCACCTCACTACAAATGCGGTAAAAAGAAGTAACAGTAGTGATTATTTGATTGAAGCTCTATTTCTTTCAAAGAACTACTTCTAATCCAGGTCTCTCAAGCTCGTTTCTCAAGGATCTACATAAGCTACCACATATGCTCCTTATTTTACCACCCGTCCTATGTAATTTCGACATTAGTTCCCGTTACAGCAAGGTAATTCCGTGAGTATTTGCATAATGTGCCCGCGCCCTTATTACATGTTACCGGTAAACGGACAACGGGACGGGTAATTTCACCTTATTAAACTATCACATTCGTACGGTGTTCACATTCAGAAAAGCAGTTTTTAGTTATATTAAAAAAACCGGACAAATGGGCGTCTGACTCGCGCACCGAGGGTTCCGTAATCAAACAAACTTGTATGCAGACAGTTCGTCCATCTCGCGAATCAATTCTCGAAGGTTTTTGCCCGTCTTTTCCAAACGACAAACTTAACTTTACCGTTTCTAAAATTACTCTCCCATACTTTGATGTACGACAAAGTCAACTTTCCAACCGCAAAATAAAAGTTTGTAATCATAAAAACTATTTTTTTTATGAACAAATTAACGACTTTCGGATTTTTTCCTTTACTTGTGCTGTCAGACCTTGCTTCTTACCACATTTCATGATTCTAGGTCAATGGAAAGTACCCTATAAGTTTTGACTTACCTGCAAGATGTGCCAATTTCTTTAAATCTAAAGCTTAAAAGCTGTATCTTTTGATTGCGTTGACTTAGAAACTTGATTTTACAGCTTCAAGAGACGGCTGACAAAAGTATTTGATGTTAATTTCAATTTGATGCCTCCACCGAATACAGAGAAAAAGGGTCTTGACAGATAGACAGACAGACTGACAAGAAAGTGATCCCATAAAGTTTCTCTTTATTCTTTAGAGGAACGGAACCCTAAAAAAGTTACATTGCCATGTAGTTCTAAATTTAAATGCGGTGACACAAAATATATTGATAGACTATACTTACACAATTTGTTTTTTTTTTGTTTACGTTGGCAATTGAATACACTTTCCGCCTGTTGATAAGTGGTTACCTACTTGTTAGTAGCGACACGAACCGTGAGCCATGAGAGGAAAAAAAAAAAAAAGTAGTTACCTACTTGTTAGTGGCGATACGAACCGTGAGCCATGAGAGAAAAAAAAAAAAAGTGGTTACCTAGCAACCTTTAAACACTCGCAACAACCATTGCTGGTTACTCCCGTCACAGATAACATAATATGTACTATACTCATTATACTAGTCTCCCGTTATAGCCCTCAACAGCATTCAACTATGGCGACCATATAAAAGGCCGAAATATACATAATATTAAGCTGGTAATCTGCGAGGTTTTACTTATAGGGCGGCTCCGATTGAAGTAGAAGTCTGCCGTGCACTATCTTCTTCATGTTATTATACGGCATAAAGTTTATTTATAGTTTTACCATAAAGTAGACCGACAGATTTTAGTTTATGTACATTTCTTTAATTCCACAACTTTTTTGTTTCTTCTTTACTAATACATCATTTATTTATTTCCAGGTGTTGCAGAAGACATGCTGAAAGGTAAACCATCATTTTCTTTTTCTTAGTATAGACAATATAGACTTACATATATGTGCATACCCCGCATGTCTTTTAAAAACTGTCGTAATAAGAAAATGTAGCTTTTAGATAAATGGATTTTAAGTAATATTTCTTCTATGTTCTTTCAGCCAGTAAATACAGTAATGGGTGAAAGATTCTACACATAGTCCAGTCAAGGAACTAAAATACCTAAATTTTGGAATACCACGCCTTTTTATTTTTGGATAAATAGTAAAAAAATACACTGAATAAGAATTTCGATACCCGCAGTCTGGACAAGCGGGGCGTCATTTTTTTTTACAATTTAATAAAAAAAATAAACTTTGTTTTATATTTCGTGAGATATCTCGTTTCCAGTACGTTTTTTATCATATGTGTTTAAAGCTTTTTTGTCATTCATTAAATTACCTACAAAACCTACCTACCTACCTACTTCTATTTATTAGAGCAAGATCCCTGTGCCGCTAGACCCAAATTATTTACTGACGAACAAAATATGTCCTATGAAGTATTACTAATAGACTTCGAAGGCATATCTGCTAGCTTTTGCCGGCCGGCGGCGGTTCTAGGTTGTAGTCTGAGTCTTGATTTTTATATCTGATGTTTAGAGAACTATTATAATACTATTTGTATAGTCTAATGAGTCTGGGGGCCAGAAATCCCCCAGACTCATTCAAGATGTCACCGTAAAGGTGAGCGAGGGATCATGTAAATTCGCCTGGGGGATTTTGGGTCTCTGGGCTGCAAATGGCATTAAAATATTTCTCTAAATATCGAATATAAAAATCAAGCCCCCAGGTTTTTTTTTGACCTTTAAAGCGTCAGGCGTAAATAACCGCCAACGGAAACTATTTGTCAATATTGCTAATAACTTTTAATGATATTGTGGACGATATATATAAAAATCAGCACTTTAAGGCAAGTGACCAATAATTTTAACCTACACCTTGTATCTGAAAATTAGATTTTTAATTTATGTGACTAATCAACATCACTACATATTATAAAACAAAGTACCCCGCCGCGTCTGTCTGTCTGTCTGTTCACGATAAACTGAAAAACTACTGGATTGATTTTCATGCGGTTTTCATTTATAGACAGAGTGATTCATGAGGAAGGTTTAAGTGTATAATTTGTACCCGTGCAAAGCCGTTGCTAGTCGAAGATATACATTAGTTGATTAGTGAGAAAATTTTTAATTTCCTGAACATAAGAAGAAAGAAATATAATATTATTTACGTATTTACGGGAATTAACGCCATCACGAAAAGGGATTACATACCTCTGAGAGTCAGCCTGTGACCACGGCCAGTGCAACCTGGTCGAAAAGTCAGGCAATTAATTTCAGGCATGGAACGCGAAAGTTTAAAAGTTAGGCAAGAAATATATTTTTTTGCACTCAGAAAGTATGCGACATTCATCGTACATGTAAACTGTAAAAACTCGTACTAAGATAACACTGAGACTCAGCTGCTTACAGTTCAATAAGTCCTGTCCAGAAGTAAAAGCACGAAACCCAATTAATTCAGAACAGAACTCTAAGGCACAATGAATGTTTCGGGAAAGAATGAATATGCCTTCAATCGTTTCTTCTTCAATATTTTTCTCTTGTCAGGACAAGCAGCTTTATCATAGACTATAGAACTTATAACTTATCAGGACACTCGCGCTAAAGTACGCTGCTGTATCTGAGCCTGATTAAGTTAATAAAATTCATAATCGTTTTTAAATGATAACTTCTTCTGGGAAGGTAAACCGTTTCGTTACGTAACGCGTTACGGCGCCAATCTGTCTGGCTTCTCTTTCTCTGACGCATACAGCAGCGGTAGGCAGGCTCCTCCTTCTAGAGTTTTCTCAAGTTAAACAATTTTAATATTAAATTAAATAGTACAACTTAGATTAGTTTAAGTTATCACTTCTGTCGGGCGTCCCGAGACGCACACGTTTTTTTACACAAGATACTGTTTAATCCGGAATTCCTAAGAACTCCTAAAAATATGTAAACGTATACGGAATTTTGACGTGACAACGTCTTATAAATTGGTTTGCCGGGTGACACTTCAAGAAACTGCGTTACGCTCCGCTCACGTTATGCGCTCACAATGAGAGCGAGTGAGAGGCACGCGTGAATATTCGAATTAATATACGAATAATAATAATATATATATAATTTATATACGAATGAATATTCACATTAAAATTATTTTACCACTCAAAGTCGTTGTCACGTAAAACTTTCGCCCGTATACCGACTTTACAGGCAACCAATTTTTTTAGATATCGAATCTACCTATTGAGGGAGAGTTCTGAAAGTTCATTACATAATTTATTATCTGATAAGTTTAAATAAAATTCATATAATTTTTGTATTCTTTATACAGCAGAAAGTACAAAAAATACCGTAATTTCTTGTTTTCCGGGCTGTATTATTTATGTATATGTGTTGTTGTTATTTAACATAAATTTTATAAAACAAGCTAGCACAAAAATATAAGCATGTATACATACACAAACTTGTTAAGACAGTACACATGTTACGCCTATCGCAGCGATAGTATGCGATAAGCGCGCGATGTAGATGCGATATCCGATTGGCGATAACACATCGCTACATAAGGTGCCCTTGCGCATTGGAATTAATTAAAGACACCAATGAATGTACAGTAATGTGTGTGTACCAATATTTGTTTAACGCTATTCATTAAGGATGCATGCATAATAACTATAATAAGTAACGGATGCAAAAATATGTATATATTGTAGGTTAAGAATTAAATATCGAATTGGAAAGAAAAATAATTAAGCCACAGACATCGCTTACGTATCGAAAAAAATCTTTTCTAACAATGGTTCTTAAAAAACTGGTACATTAGTTTATTTTCTCATCTTTATCGGGTACAAATAATTGAAAATGAGTGTACTTTAAAAATAAATATTATCGTCATTAAACTTTAAATGATGTATTTCTAATAGATTTATAAGAGTAAGCGTGACTAAATTTAATTTGAAAACTCGATTATATGAAGTGTGATAGTAAGGTGATGTGTTAATGATGTGGACTGATACTTCAATAACCAATAGTCAACGACTCCCGACTGACAAACTGACGGACAAACCAAAGACGGAACGGAGATAGGAACGTTCGCTGTAATGTTAACCCCAGGCATTCCTCTCCTGACACCGAAAGAGATCAAACATTTCTGCACAGAACGGATTTGCCTTCAAAATTCGTCATGATATCTGTAAATAAATGAATAGTAAAAAAGAACATTAAAGTAATTTGAATTTGAATGGTCTAAAAAAACCTTTAAAGTAATTCAAACCCATCATTTTGTTAGATTCCATATAATATCAGCGCTAGAGAATATAATTATCTCGGTACAACATTAAGGATTATCTGATCGAAATAATGAAAGTCTGATAAAAGCTACCACGGTTATTAAATTATGCTCTACTAAAAGATATTTTAGTAACACGGGTTTTTGCCTAAGTTGTCCCCATACAGACAAATTATATATTTTTTTGGTTTTCATATATACGTAGTGGGTCTATATAGGTATATTTTTTATTGCGCTCTTTAGAGCGCAAACGAGCAGACGAGTCACTTTATTATAAGTGACTACCACCGCCCATGGACACCTGCAACTCAAGAGTCACAAGTGCGTTGCCGGCCTTTGCACCATAAATGCTATAAATCCAAAGCATCAGCAAGCTTGAACATCCAATGCCTTTGGGTAATAAGTTCTATCTTTGCTAGAATTATTAAGGACAAGCCTAGCCCTAAAACTTTGCGTACAGACCATTTTTGAATTAAAAAAAACTGCAAATAGTTCGATAGTGCTATTTTACATACCTACAAAAGTACAAATCTTATTCTCCATCGACCATGTACTTTACAGTTACAAACTGACACTTTTAAAATATATTCTATCAGATCGATACGCCTGAGGTATCGTTATCGATAACTCGAACTAAGAAGAGATTCGATTGTCGATAAAACGCCGATCTCGAGGCGATAACGTCGCTCGCTACATATGTTAGGTGCTGACATTATAAAGTAGCTTTTATACGATGCGCGTATCCGAACGTGGCTAGTTTATGGTTTGTGTCTTGTCCATGTCACGGCGGGGGTTACACTAGTTGTTCGAAATTTAAAAAAAAAACGCATTTGCACTGATCGTAAAACAATAACTGGCGACTTATATTTTTATAATCTAATGACATATAGTTTTATAATCATCAGAGCGGTCGCTTTAGGCGCCAAAGTGGAAAGAGTCCCAAAAAGCCGAATGCGAAAAAAGTTCCAGCTTGAAATAAAATGTTGAATTCTAATTTAATTATAGAGTGGTAGGAGCTTTCTTATTGTTAAAGACGCAGGGTGTACTGGTAACTAAGTACGAGTATTTATTATATATAGAGTATAAGTATCTAGTACAGGTAACTAAGTATGAGTATTTATTATAACTAGAGTATAAGTATCTAGTACAGGTAACTAAGTATGAGTATTTATTATAACTAGAGTATAAGTATCTAGTACAGGTAACTAAGTATGTGTATTTATTATAACTAGAGTATAAGTATCTAGTACTGGTAACTAAGTATGAGTATTTATTATAACTAGAGTATAAGTATCTAGTACAGGTAACTAAGTATGTGTATTTATTATAACTAGAGTATAAGTATCTAGTACTGGTAACTAAGTATGAGTATTTATTTTAATAACAGTATAAGTACTCACTACTCAAACAATAATATGAGTATTTTCTGAAGGTAAAAACAATGATGATGATGAAAGGTTAAAGCAAGATAGGTACGTTTTAAAGTACATTTTCTTTAGTAGCAACTCAGGGTGTGTCATCGATATATACCTAATAATATCATATATCTGGGACATAATAAATGGCACTATTTAGACCCAACTTAGGCACAGTTTGTACTATGGGATCGAGAACACGAACCTAAAGATTTTTTTTGGTAAATATCACATATTTTTGTAACATAGATAGAAACTCCCAGATCAGTGGAAGGAATCGAACCCGAGACCTACGATGTTGCAATCGGATGCTCTGCCACATATGCGCGAGTGGCAATGGCCATTGCGAATAGAAATGATATCAGTGAAGGCTTTTGGTTGCTGTGAGAATAAAAAAAGTTGTTTCTACTCGAGCCTAAAAGGTTACACGAACTCATTGTTTTCAATTAACCCTGCAATAAAAAAGGAGGGATGCTATAAGTTTAACGTGTATATCTGTGTGTCTGTCTGTAGTATCATAGCTCCTAAACGGATGGACCGATTTTTATTTAGTTTTTTTTTTGTTTGAAAGGTAACTTGATCGAGAATGTCCTTAGCTATAATATAAGAAAGTGTTTTAATTCTTTTATTTATACGTCTTGTAACACTCAAGTAAGGCAAACCAAAGTCCAACCAAAGTAACTGCAACGTAACGGTTAGTCGTGTATCACAATTGTTTTTGTATTTTGAATTTTTTGATGGCATAACTTTACAAGAACCAAGAAATTTTATTACTTTCGGTTAAGGAGTATTTAATTAGGTTTAAAGAACTTTATCGATACTCAAAGAACATTACAGTCAGCTTTGAGCGTTGAATTTTTGGTGAAAATTTTACCGTCCGTACGCTGTTTATTGGAACGCGGCATAAATCAATGACTCAAAAAGGTTGAGGAAACAAATTGGATTATCTTATGTACTCACATGAAATTATATTTAATACATTATTATCTTTGTAGGGAGTCCGATTATCGTTAATCACTTTTGACAATTGAATGTTAAACACTATTCATTTCACTAAGCGAGCATTTTCAGTTGCCGAGATTTTCAGGATTTATGTAACCCAGATTCATAGCTCTTGAGTGTATATGGGAGACATGTTCCTGCGTAGGTAGGTATATTATTATTAGTGGGTATTAAACAAACCGTAAGCAACCTCCGCCCTAGGCATAACAGTCACTTATGTATTTAATAATAAACGATTACTGACTACCACCGATTTAATTAAAATGCTGTGTCGTGTATAAATAGCGGCAGTCTTAATCGTGGCCTGGAGGGTCAGTCGGTTCGGCTCTCGGTCAAATCTAGTTATAAAAATAAATTATGTTAAAACCATTAGGTCTTTGTACAAAGATGTTAATAATAATCAGGTAATTGCTTGAAAGTAGATAAGTAATTTACTTTGTCATAATCGTTATTAATTTTATTATTTCAATGGTTTTTGTTTATGGGTATAAACATTGGTCTACTCTACAACATAATACGGTATTTGACAGTCGAGTCAAATCAGTATTATTAAATTATTATCGCCACATCAAAAACTCTTATTTATTTTATTAAAAATAAGAGCAAACTATAATAGATGATGAAACAGTTCACTATTTAATCAAAATCAGTTAATAGACATTATTATGACTAGTTTTACCGATAGTGCTACGGTATTGGTCGGTTGACGACGACGGTCGGTATGGAATTAAAAGGACAGGCATGCATTTTAAGTTAATAACAATCACTTGAGTGCTGAACAACATAGCAGTTACTGTGATTTAGTGATTTTGATAGTTTACAGCAATTTTACTTATACTCAAGATATAATAATTCTCTTGGGCGGCTTGCGAAGGCACACATCGCAAATCCTGGTGCCCTGCGGCCATTATCGCATACCGAGCGTTGTACTTGCATCGACAATTAAACTTAACCGGAGGCAATAAGATACAGATATCAGGCGCTACCTTAAATTTATCTAGCCGCACTTTGCTACCACCTACAAGGATACTTTTTACTGTTTTCTCAATTCATATTGTTTTATTAACTAGCAACCCGCCCAGCTTCACACGCGTAGTAAGTAGAGTATAGGTATATTAATTTTTTTCGGGTATCTTTAACAATCATCGTCATATTTAAACTATTTGACAGAAAACCTTAATAAAATTATACACATAAACCTTCCTCATGAATCACTTCGTCTATTGGTAAAAACCGCATTAAAATCCGTTGCGTAGTTTAAAAGATCGAACCGTATAGAGGCACAGACGGCGGGAAGCGACTTTGTTTTATACTATGTAGAGATAAATCATTATGGGAAGTGATTAAACTCCTACAAAAATCTATATAATCTCAAGTAGCAGCTTTGACCCAATTTGCAAAAACTAACAAAGGGAGGCAACCAAACCATTTTGGTTGCCTCCCTTTGTTAGTATAGTAAACTAATTATATGAAAAGAGGGTTTACTATAGTTATCTACGAGGTTTGTCTACACTCTCGATGAAGTACTGAAGTCTGTCGGTTGTACGTTTTGGAATTATATTTTATATTATCAAATTAATCTTTTAATTTCTCGCCATAATCCATTTCCCTTTTGTGAAATCAGTGTAATCCACTTTTCATGCGTACGCATTTGTCTAGTTTTGGTGATCTGATGGAACTCATATCCGAAAATAACTGAAAATTTCAATTTCACATTGTCACAGAAATAGATGAACATTTTTTTTTTAATCTGTAACAGAAATTTCAATTGAATTTGAATTCTAAGTAAAATGTAAGAGATCGATCATCACACTAGCCAGTATGAGGGTTAAGGAATTTATTCTCTAAACAGACATGAAAGCCACTTGAGAATATAAATGAAGTAATAATATAATTATATAATAAAATACGTATGTATAATAATATAAATTCTATAATAAAATACCTCCTAATATTCTTTAACTAAATGAGAAGAAATTTAAAACTTGCATTAAACGCACACTATGTAAACGAGCATATTATAAACTAGAAGATTATTTCGCTGATAAAAATGCTTGGCAAAATGCTGGTCCTGCTCCACAGCCACACTGTAAATGACGCGGGGTCGTAAGAAATATGCATATATGAATATTTACTTGTATACTAGTTTTTATCTGACATGTTATTTATTAATATTTTTTATCATTATTATTGACATTGTTAACTTAAATCATTGACATTATCTTAAATGTGTTTGATATCAATTTTATGTTACATTTAGAAAATTTTGAATTGTACATGTGAGAACTGTGTAGTCAATAACATATTAAGTTAATTTGCTAATTTGCCTGGCAGTTCTGAGTATGTCATGCTCGCCTAGATGTCCTGCCGATGGTGGTGTATGTGTCGGGTCGTTCAGTTGATATGGTTAAAGTGGACGATGGCTGGCGCGTGCTTCATGCTCGTGAACGAGTGCCGTTGGTTGGGGCTGGTCATCTCCGAACTGCTATTACTTACATACAGCAGTAGTTTGCGCGACTGTTTATAGTTTAAAACAATGCGTTACATTGTCCTCACATTTAATTTGCGCATATAAGCAACGTAACCAAAAAGTTGTAAAAAAGATGTTGAAAAAGAGTGTCCTTGGAGTTTTGATTTTTGATTGGATTTGATTTGAATATAAACATTTAATAATGGTCACCGAAATGACAAAGAACATTATACATTTGGCGGTTTAATTCTCAAAAATTACACACTACAAAATACAAATTGTCAATTTTGGAGTATTATTCACTTTTAATTTGTATTCAGACGAGAAATTTACTTTTATTTAAATAAGACCAAAACTATCTGAAGGCAGTACGACCAAAATGCTGACCATTATAAAAATAAGTCTCTTAAGACAATAGTTAGACACTATAAGTAAGATTATGCTACCAGTCCCGTCATCTAACTGGCTCATATGTGGAGAAACTGGTCAAGCTGATAAGGTGCTGGTCTCGAACAGTCTAATCTAATTCGAACTGTTTTACCCAACTCCACTAAATTACGAACTGCTACTGACTAGATTAAACCCAGTTCTTCTAACTTCGGCCGGCAACACGTACAGCGCGTGAACCAGCTTCCATCATAAATAAGGTATCCGCGATACTCAATGGTCGGTTCTCTAATCAAGCTCTTAGCTGGCCGCCCATTAAAGGGGCAGATAATTCTGTTCATCGCTAAATATATAAACTCGCTTGTCACGAAGGCATTAGGTTCCACTTACGGATAAGATGAAACGTTCGATTTTGTTAGCCAGACCCCTGTTACATTCACGTCGGTAACCGTTACGGACTTGCCACGTTTGATGAATGCTCGTGACTAGTTAGATGGAAGCTTTCTTTTATGAAAGTCTGTTAGGGATGCCATTACTGTGCATTAGTATTCAGATATTTTAGATTGTCTATGACCGCTCGCAGGTTCTTTTGCAGAGTTGCAAGGTATTATCACAAGAAATAGAAGATAGAGCTAAAACTAAAAGGATTTAAAATTACTTTCCTGCTATACCTACTTATATCTTTAATTGTTTTTAAACTTTCGTGACTTTGACAAATCTAATTATATCTTTAGACCCATATCCACATACTGTTATGTGCGTTTAATCACTGATTTTTATCCGAAGTAACGGGAAGAGGGGGCAGTTTTTCGAAAATATTACCTGAATCTTTCCCTGGCGATAAGACTAAATGATTGGTTAGTTAATGCTTCTTTATAAAACGGTTTATATAAAAGGTGCTGAACCATCAGACTTTAGGAAAGGTTTTCATAACGGGAACAAAACTCCTTTGAATTTGCATTACGAAGAATTAAAAGTGTGATTTCTTCGCATGTTGGGCACGCGAGGAAATCACACTTTTAATTCAACGAGAATATTTTCCAACTTTTAATATTGACACAAAAATTTGTGGTATATACGATCACCTATTTTACACACAAAACATAAATCATTAAAAAATATGTTTACAGAGCTCTCTAAGGACAAAATAAAAGACCACATAATTTGGAATCCTGCCCTTTTGACTTTAAGGATCCATACACTGCTACAACTGCATAACGCGAAGAGCGATCTGACCACGGATACTCGACCGGAAGATCGCATCCCTTGCTTTAAAAAAAAACAAAACGAGGTGTCAAATAAGCAATCAATCCATGCAGATAATGCACTCAAGTCGCGACAGATCACGACAGATGGAGTCGCGTGCGGAGGTGGGTGGATGTAACGAGCGGACATCACCGCGTGACGACCGAAGCCAACTGTTCGTTAACCAAACTGTGATTGATGTCATTGTATTATCGATTAAGAGTTTGTTTACATGTAACTTCACTGTTTACTTAGCCATTAGATTTTATCTATATGATATGGAATCAGTAAAAACACTGGCTCTTTAAGAAATACAGCTGGCGCCGCTCACTTGATAATATCTTAAAAACCGATCAAGTACGAGTCGGACTCGCGCATGAAGGGTTCCGCAGCATCGTACAAGATTTAATAATATGTAGGTACTTTTCAAATACTTTTCGAATATTATTTATTTTATTTTATATATCTTAATTTTTTAGCGAATAGGTATAGCAATACAATCTTTGTGAGTATTTCAAGAGTCTAGTAGGGGAGCCCCCCTTTAATTTAATTTTTTTATTTGTTGTTAGCGGTAACAGAAATTTTTCATTATAGTTCTATTTTTAAATTGGCGTTTTCGAATAATTGATGACCAATTGTATGAAATAAAGAGATTGAATTTGAATTTGACAGAAGTCTGCGTTAAAAAGTTTTACTAGTCATAGACGCAATTAATTTTTAATTTATTGTCTACTAGCAACCCGCCCCGGCTTCGCACGGATACAAATTATATACCAAAACCTTCCTCATGAATCACTCTGTCTATTAGTGAAAACCGCATGAATCCGTTCAGTAGTTTTTCAGTTTATCGGGAACAGACAGACAGACAGATGCGGCGGGGGACTTTGTTTTATAATATGTAGTGAAATTTAATAACCTTGCACCCTTACAAGGTTCTATGCTAAGCGGAGGTGTAGCGTAATGGCTAAGGCGTCGGACTTGCGATCAAGTGGTTGCGGGTTATAACCCCCTCCCCTAACACAAGCCATGATTAGCAGTTAAATATTTAATTAAAAGCCCATTTACTAAATAAAATATTAAAGCTTTCACTATTATGTTGCAGATTTTTGATGTCGTTAATAACATATTTCTTCAGTTAAATATTAGTTTTATTCTTGACTAGGTTTTGCCCCCACGGTTTCACTCACGTGAATATAAATTTCGTCAATCAATTGAGGTCCGTATCCCTGGGGATGGTATTTCTTTTCTAGATGAAAGTCACCCTCTGTCTTTTCCCCTGTCCATCTCCTTTCCTCTGTCCTGTTGCATGTGTGCAAAATTTCACGATGACCGGTTGAGTAGATAAAGCGTAAAAGCGAAACAAATAAACAAACAAACTCACTTACCCATTTATAGTATTAGTTAGGATTTTTGAATAACGTAAAAGGTGAATTTTAGTTTATTGGGTTCCAATTCCAATTCCATTAACAATGAAAGGTTCTTGTAAAATATGTGTATAAATAAGCCTACCTCTGCCTACACCTTTGGGAACAAGGCTTTGTTTGTGGGAATAAAAATCATTATCATTACTCCAGCTCTTAGACATTCACTGTTGAATACAATTATTTCCCTAATGTACGTGTAACTATTACTGGTTTTTGACGACCCCATCCATTTCGAACAGAGTAAACCCCGAGTCCTCCCGTCTGTAATGACCCGAGACCCCGCCTGCCCTTTCGACCCATCTGATCATCTGGATCTTTTAACGGAGAGTTTCATCCTCCAAACCACAAGTACCCACTAGTATTTTCGGGTGTTATTCAGAATTACGGATTCACTAGGCCTTCTGGCTAAGCACCATCACATCAGAACCTGAAATCTGTAGTAATATTTTTTGTGAAGAATACTTGTAACGTGAGTCCCACATTACAAACCCAAGTCAAACCCTTGAACTGAAGAATATGGTCTTGTTAAAACGGGGTTCACGTAGCCGTCCTTAACGTACTTGATGGGGTTGCAACCAGCAACACCACTCTATCACAAGTCCGTCCTTTTATAAGTAAGCATTACCGTCACATTTTTTCAATACAGACACTCTATAGACTGGAAAATGCCAAGAAGGACGTCCTTTGTCCCGAAAAAATCCTCACAACCAGCAATGCGGAGCGACCAATGTCTAGTTGATTATAACCCCGAGTAAACATTTTATTATGTTAACTTAAAGGTTGCTACAACCGGAAATGAATGTTTTAACATCGAGTTTATTGAGCGTTTAATATCTGTTATAAATTGTTGTAATCAACTGCAATCGACTATGTATTTAAGATATAATACCGAGTTGTTAATCTTTTGTGTAGAAAGCATTGAAAAATCATGTGCTTGGAGCGCTAATTTTCCAAACACGGAATGTTATCGAGAGTAAAAAGCTGAACGCTTTATATTTGTCTCGTTATAACACGGTTTATAAAGAAACAAAGCTATAATTACTAAAATTTTCTGTTATTTACAACAATAATTAATGTCAAAAGTAAGTTAAGCTTTAAGTTCACAGACATTACGTCTTTTAAAACCGTATCGAATTAAAACTTACATTGTTATTAAATTCTTTAACTATCCTTTTTATATTGAGACTAATCCAACACCTTCCAACTACGATACGGTAATAGCGGATTTAGTATGACTTTGTTTTTAAGACCTCGGCTACTGCTAAAATCACGAATACAGTTAGCTATACTGGTTCTATTTAAATAAATAAAAAAGTGTGTGTGTGTGCAATTCACACATGGCAGAAGTGAAACCTCAGAAAAGTAGCCTACGAGAGAATGAGAAATAAAATATAAAAACAACACAAACAATTTACTAATGTTAATAAATTTAATTTTAGATAATGTTTATAAAAGTTATTAGTCAAATTAACACATATGTGTTAAATAATTAATAAATATCTTTATGAAATAATTAACATAAAACAATTAACCAACGAATTTTAATAAGCAAATTCACAAAAATG
Source organism: Euplagia quadripunctaria (assembly GCA_963859945.1). Lineage (NCBI taxonomy): Eukaryota > Metazoa > Arthropoda > Insecta > Lepidoptera > Erebidae > Euplagia > Euplagia quadripunctaria. Next base: position 3,999,983 of record OY982568.1, on the reverse strand, counting down.
ACACCACATTGACATTGATACATTTTCTGAAGGCTTGGTAGTACGCAGGCGTATAGACAAAGATTATATGAAACACTGATACTTGTATTCTATCTCGTTCTCTCGTATCCTAAATCCTATTTATGAATATGTTTATCTTTTTTTACTGTCTCTTTTTCATTTTATCGAATTTCAAATCACAACGATTCTAAAGAAGATACATTTATAAAATGGTCTTTTTCTGCCACTTGAACTAAAATACTACAGGAATATGACCATACACCCCGAGCAACAAGAACAACAGACTATATAAAAGAATTAAAAAAAACCCTAGAGGAATAAAGAGTCTAGCGGCAGAGAGAAGTCTGAATAGAGTTGAATTTGTAATTTATACCGATAATTTCGGTAACGAAGAAAAGAAAAGTCTTGTCAAATGAAGAAGGGCCAGCCAAAACATAACCCTCAATAATTTATGCTCGTATATCTTCTGACCGAGAACTTCTTTTATTTGATTACTACTACTACTTAATTGAACATGACATTAATATATTATTGTAACATATAAAAAAGTCCTTTAAAACACAAATTTCCTTAAAAAACCTTCTCCTACATCCTGATTAAAATAAAACAGTCTCCGACAATTCAGTAATCAAGGAACAAAATATTGGTTTCAATACACAGCGGTCTGTCGGCGGACATTGTGTACGGTCAGCAAGACAATTACGCCGCACGTTGTGCAGTTAATTGAGGGCCTTAATTAGTGAGGTGTCGCGTGGGCCCGACGCCCCCGCGCGTGCCTGCCTTGCACACTGTACAGACAGCAAATTAAGCTTATTCTGACTTCATAAATATATATAATTTATTATTATTATATTAATTTTATAGGTTAAGAGTTGATGAAGGCTACCCAACGTGAAATAATGCAAGTTCCATTAAGAATAAAAGATTCAAAAAATAAAACGTTAATAGAATTAAAAAAATTAAGGGGTATTGGTTATGGGTTCTGTTTCCGCATTTAGACTCACACGATCCATTATGCTTTGAGATCTGTCTGGCTGGTTGAGCCAGCCCAGCTCCCTCCAGAAGCATAGAAGCCTGGGGCGTTTACAGGCTTCTAGGAACGATTTCGCATCCGCGAGGATATTTCCCCGTTGTGTGGTTACTATCTTGCACTCCAGAATAACGTGGGCGACCGTTGTATAACTTGCAGATTGCTCAGTCTCAACCGATTCGATATCCGAATAGTTGTAGGGACCGTTGCTAGGTCGCTCCTCGAAGCCTGTAACCTATTCAGGAGGCTTCTGTGCCTCTGGAATAAGATAGTTTGGCGTAAGAAATTATAAAGTGGGATCAAGAAATGCGAATGATTCTGTGTATTTCCATTTGCTACTGTAACCAATGTGTCGCCTCTAAATAAAAAGCTCTACTTTCCAGGTTGAAAACAGATATATACTTCCAAAAAAATAAAACGTTTATTCTTACTAGAAAGAACAACATTTTTTTTTGCAAGTACTTACAAGCCTAATAATACTACAACCAGTTTTTTCACCAGACATTGTTTCTTCTGGCTTGATTATTAACAGTTTAAAATTGCAATATAATTGTTGTTTTTGCTGACCGTCAATCATGTTGGAATTGAGCATATTCCATTGCGATGTGTTCGCGTGGCCGGGCCGTGTTTATGAAATGCTCTTGCATTGTGCGCCGGCGCAGATACACTCAGTGGACAAGCATACTTGCATATCTGGTGGTTTCCTTAATTGAAATGGTTATTTTGGCCAGCTACTAATGTGAAGGAAGAAAGATGGATTTATTTAGACATACTATGAAGAGAAACTTACAAAGACGATTTAAAACAACAACATTATATTAATGAAATACAACAACATCCTAATAATATCAGGCAGTAACTGCTAATGGTAACCAGGACGCATGCTTCTGTACCACCTTATTGGAGGTGAAAAAAAAACTGTCAGTTGTAGGACTGCACGTCAGAAGTGAAAACACATATACGCACCCATATGTATACATATACACACACATCAATTATGTCATCATGACAATACATGTCATCTAAGCGTGACGGTCACGCGAGTTCAGTGCTTTTTCCCCATACCAAAAGTGCACAACGTGGCTAAAGAAGTTTTCACTTCAAAAAACGTTTTGTACTGTTATTGTAAAATGGAATAGGCGATGATTTTGTTTGCATGTTTCAAATTCAATAAGTTAGATGCATGATAGGTTTATTATATTTTACTAGCAGCGCCCCGCGGTTTCACCCGCGTAAGTCCCGATCCCGTGGGAATATCGGGATAAAAAGTAGCCTATGCGTTAATCCAGGTCTCCAGCTATCTACATACGTTCAGTGGTTTTTGCGTGAAAGAGTAACAAACATCCATCCATCCATCCAAACTTTCACATTTATAATATTAGTGGGATTGTAATGTTAAGTTAGGTTATTGGCCTACTGCCGTTCTAATTAAACTGAAATAAATAAATAAGATAAATACTCTTTGGTGTAAACTACAAGCAAGGACCAATATTCCGTATTATTACTAAAGTTTTGGGTTCGAGATAATGAAAGGTTTTTACTTTATTTATTTTTATTAAAGTATTTATGTAGATATGTGCGTAGGTACTTTGTTTTTTAATTAATTTTCATAACATTTTAGGCTTAAATATGTTCCTAGGGCACGCCGCAATTGTGGCGGTAAGACCCATCATGGAAGATTGGCTTGAGAGGCAACAACGAAGCCTATCCTACCGGTTGACACAGGTGCTCACCGGACACGGCTGCTTCAGTAAGTACCTGTGTTGCATAGGCCGAGAGCCAAGGTCTGCGAGCCACCACTGCGGAAGCTGTCACGAGGATACTGCACTCCACACTCTAGTGGAGTGCTCAGCGTGGACGCAACAGCGGTACGACCTCGTGACGGCTATTGGTGTGGGTAGCCTTTCGCTAGAGACCATGGTTCTGTCCATGGTCCAAAGCGAGAGTGCGTGGGATTCCGCCGCCTCGTTTTGCGAGGAGGTAATGTTGGCCAAAGAGGCGGTGGAACGGGAACGGGAGAGGACAAGCACTCTCCCACCCCGTAGAAGACTTGGACGATTTGGGCTAACCGTTACCCCAGCAGAAGCAGGCCTGAGACGGTGGCGCGACGGGTTCCGCGCGCGCCTCTCTTATATGCAGGGGGGTAGGGAACCCCCTATTGCACGGCTGCAGGGATTCTTGGAAGCTTCCTTCCTAGGGTATCCCGGGTCCCCTGCCATAGACTCACTAGTGACGGAACACTGTGTGTGGTTTTAATCGGTTCGAGTCCGGCATACCACTTCACCCTCGGTGAGGTGATGACCCGTGGGGGTTTCCACAAGATAAAAAAAAGCCTTAAATATGTTCCTGAATATTTACTTAGAAGAAATATTAATTTATGTAAGTAGGGTACTGTGTATTTTTACGGATAAGTACTTTTATTATAAACACAAAGAAACTCCTTAAAAATATATCTAATCTGATTAACTGAATAGGCATCCCAATCCGAAATCATTACGTTGTTCATATCTAATCTGACTAAACCAATCCGGAATCATTGCGTAGTTCATATCTAATCTGACTAAACCAATCCGAAATTATTGCGTACTTCATATCTAATCTGACTAAAACAATCCGAAATCATTACGTTGTTCATATCTAATCTCACTAAACCCATCCGAAATCATTGCGTAGTTCAAGGTTTGTGCCCTTGTTCGATTTTGAACAGCCTTTAGAACAACCTGAAAGTCTTAAAACAAAAATGTTGTCCACTTTTAAAAATTCAAAAATCACCGACACTACAGATTCGTTAAGATTAGAAATAATCAATCAAGAATATCGTCAAATCTATTGACAAACAAAAGAGACAAACCATTCCAACATCACTGCTTACGCGAAATCTGTCGATGTGAGACCGAACTGGTTGTCAATTTCCGCTGCAATTTTCATCTTATTATCCACCATTTAGGAGTACACTCCTCCCGGTGGCTGTACCCTGGTTTCTTCTTGGGAGGTATACTATATTGCATATTCCACATCGCTTACAGAGAGATCAAATCTTACTAACATTAAAAAGGTGAAAGTTTGGTAGGACGGATTAATGGATGTTTGTTACTCTTTCACGCAAAAACGGCTAAACGGATCTGGATGAAATTTGGCACAGAGATAGATTATAGCCTGGTATTCCATATGAGCTATTGCTCATAGGCTACTTTTTATCCCGGAAAATGTACGGTTCAGATGGAGCAAATTTCACCAAAATTACGAGGCGAACGAAGTTGTTCTGAAATGTGTTTGTTCGTATTATATGCGCTGCCGTACCGTTCATCCGATCATCATGAAATACTGCACACACGTTCATCCAGAAAAAAAGTACCATTCCTAAGAGATTGTCCATTAATCACGTGAGGCTTGAATTGGGGAGGAGGGGGTTTGGAAAAAAGCACGAAATATCACAAGAGGGGAGGGAGGAGTAGTGAGACATCACGTGTACTTATTTTTTTCACGTGATTTTGGCTAAGGGGGGTTAGTCTAAACTCTATCTCCAGGGGGGGGTTAAAAAGTTGCTAAAAAACATCATGTGATTAATGAAGGAACCCTAAGGGATGTAAAAATTATTGTAAAAGCGAAGCTGCGGGCAAAACCTATTAAAATGTCGTATTTGCTTTTTTGTGCAAGTATTTATGATCCGTCGTTTGTATTAAACAACAATGTTTAATTACGTACGTTTAATTGCATTACGTCAATCATATAAGATTATCGCATTATGATTGACACAATGGTTGTATTAGGAATTAAAACGTCGGAAGACCTATTGATATAATAAAATCAAATCCCTTAGGCGCATTCGAAATCCCGAGAGAGTCGTGACTATTCCATCGCGATGAACAAAGACGCCTTCAAATGGACCCCAACAGTAAATCCTTGTTGGCTTTACAGAACCAATTGAGCTAAGTATCGGCGTGCTACCTCGATCCCAAAATCAGATATAAGTTTACTTAGTATCGTAAAAAAAGTACTTTTTTTCTCAGGGTTGCCAGATCTAACATTACAAGTTCATACTAAAAAGCCTGACTACCTACTAAAAGACCTTATGTTTAAGTTTAAGAACGACTAAAATTTTGACGAATTTTTAAAACTAATCTTAATGAATCCTACAATTTGATACATGAAACCATTTACTCTAAAGTCAAATAAATAAATAACATTTAATTTTGTTGAGAATTCCTATAATTAGAATCACATAGTTTGAAATAAGTATGTAAGTGTATATTTAATACAAATATTTAGGTAAATACATTTCCGCTGGCTATTAAATGTACAATGTAATCCCACATGTAAAGAATCAAATTTTACCGTTTATGTTCCAATACTTCTTTTATTTATCACATATTCGAATCGTCGTTCGGAATACAAATACAAAATAACATGTAGAAATCATTGCTTTATAACATTAAAAAAAATACTGGCCTAGTAGTCTTACCGCTCACAAATATTTAAATTAACAAAAAACGAACAAAGATAATATACAAATAACACTGTAATTGCATAGGTAAAAGCCAGACAAGTCTCCCATTACGGTAGTCAATTTAGTAGCCAAGTCAAATCTGATTCTCGTCAAAACGTATAGACTCGTTTGAAATAAAAAATTATGACGTCATTCATACTTTATAGTCAAAACAGTTACGTTTAGTTGTTGGTTTTACAATTAAAACAAAAAACAAGTTGAAAACAAAAGAGAATTTATTTTCAGTTTTATTGAACATTAATTTCATGAGAACTTTTAAATAATTTATTTTAACCATAGGCAAATACCATATTTCCTAAATTTTTTTTTTTAAACGGCATTGCAATATCTACAAGTTATAAAATTTTGATTTGTTGCATGTCAATGTATATTAATCTCCTTTAAATACCCGAATATAATACATCGAAAACAAATTAACAGCTAAATTTTAACGGTTTAAAGTCATCGTTCATAAAGTGTTACAAAGTTACTATTAAATGGTTTTTCAGGACTAGCTCACACTACTTAGTCACTAGAGTGCTACTATGGGTTTCATTAGACCCATATTAACACTCCAATGACTTCTGTCTACCAGGATCAACAGTAGTGACCCATAAGAATGCCGAGATTGAATTTATATTTTCTTTTGAACCCCTATTCTAAGTCCGATGTACTTACACGTCTGTAAATAATATTAGTGAGATACAAGATTTCTGTTTGGAGCTCGGCTGCAGCGTGCTTATATGTTCAGAAAACAATTTGTAATTAGAGATTCAAATACAATTATCTAGTTGGATCCTATGGGCTACAGATAGATAAAATGTAGCCTGTAGCGCGTTCAAAACTTCAAATAAACAAACGCTTCAGTTTTACAATATTAATATGTGTTGATTAGGATTGGTATAATAAAATGTATATATAATTATATTACCATAACTATAGGTAAGTATGGACGTTACTAGTTCTGTTTTATTACAATTTGAAATTTATTAAAAGATTTACACTCGAAGAATATTTGATGTTTCTAATAAAGTCTAGTCTATTCTTATCAAAAAAATTACCCAAAATTCTTCATCCGATTAGCGTAAAATATCTAAGGAACTTAGAATATTAAACACCGCCTAATCCCTACTAAATTAAAACTAGAAAACGAAAAAAAAAACTACATTCGTTTTGATCTCAAGATTTCCAAGAAACACTGGAAACTGAGAAAAGAGCCTGACAAGTATGCAGTGCATTCCACGTTTGAAACTACCTAATATAAAGTAAAATATAATACTTTTAATTTGTTAATACTAAATCAAGCTTATATATAAAATCTTAAAAAACTAGACTACAAGAAAGCAACTTCCTACAGTTTTATTTGTAGCGATATGTGCACAGATAACTACATACCGCGGCCAGATGCACACCTGTTTCCGAACGATGCGCAGTTCCCGCGCCTAACAGGAAAAGGGGTCGAATAGCCGCGGGCACAGCACTTGAGCACTAGCATTCAGACCACTGATTTATATTAACGCTGTTGTACTGATATTTTCTAGTAAAAGGTGTTATTCGTATAAAATTATAGTCATATATTTTATGAGCTCACACAAAATCAGCTTGATTTTCAAGTTTGACACGATAATGTAGAACCGGTATGAGGGCGGTGTTTACCTACTACCTATATGTTCGCGATGCGAATAAATATAATATCTTTGTGGAATGAAATATTTTATAAGTACCTATACAGCCTGTCTAACGATAAATATGATGGCCTGCCTAATTTTGTCAGCTCAATTTCCGCGTTGCAAAACCTTGTCGTATTGCATGTATTATATAGGTATTGTGTGGTAAATGCATAGAAAAAAAAAACAGGTAGGTAATGGTTATTATAACCTTAAAAGGGCACACATTGTAATTTTAAGTGGATCTACTTCTTCTTTTCTCTGCATCTCCCAAAGGTTGACTGGTAGAGAATGCCTTAGGAACGTCAGGCAATTCAAAGGTATGTAATGCGTATTTCGTTATCGCGTTAATTCCCGTATAAATACATAATTAAGTATCTCATGGAATGCGAAAGTTTAAAACTTATTGAATTAAGTTCACGTATCTATATACCAAATGTGCATAAACTATAAATAAATAAATAAAACAAAGTTGGGCATCAATCAATTAACAATTTAGTCTAAGCGTCAATTGATTAAAAAAATAGTTGCAATTGATTTTAATCACAATTAAACATTAATTGCACTTTACAATTACATTATTTAGATTAAGCTTTATTAATTGCAAACTCCACTTAAATTAATCGCAATTAACTGTTTACACAAAACAATGAAAATTAACAATTAGTCGGTCCTGTGCCTGTCGTGCACGATGTCAAACATAAGGATATACCTATAGATATACGTTTAGGTATGTATACATTTATTATATAAAAATAGATAATATGTATTTATATGTTTATCAAAATAAAATATTTTCCACCACATTTTTGCAAATTAATCATTAAATATCAATTGTGGTAGTCACAATATTAACAATAAATTAATTGTTAATCGTGGTAGTCACGATTAACAATTAACCAACTGTTAATCTTTAATTGTAAGAACAATTTAATTTTGTCCAACACAATAAACTGATTACTCTGGCAAATACTCTACACATAAAGATGTCTACATAAGTCAATTTTTACAAAAAAAAGGCCCCAGAGTTTTGGTCATCACTACATATTATAAAACAAAGTCTGTCTGTCTGTCTGTCTGAGTTGAAAAACTACTGAACGGATTTTCATGCGGTTTTCACCAATGGATAGAATGATTCAAGAGGAAGGTTTATATGTAGTATACATCCATATTATTGTAGAGAAAAGTCGAGAAATTCAAAGATTTGTAATGTCATGTCGTAACAAAACATATATTTATGCGCTTACATTGCAAACGCTGGTTAAACCTTACGAGATAGATCAAATTAATGTACTACGGAATTGTATATCTTAAAAAGATCAATAAAAAAGTCCGCGATGGTATATGATTATCTTTTACATATTACAAAAAAAATTATGGGTTATTTATCAAACTATTTTAAACAATACAGTATTATTCCTTTTCCAATTAAATACATTAGATACGTTGTGCATTTCATGTAGATCAAAATTGCCCTTTACAGCATATAATAAAAATGAATAATAATATCTTTGAAGATATCAGAGATTTAAAAAGCGGGGACAGAGCGGCTGGCGCGATGGCGGGCCGAACCGATTTTGATTATACTTTTTTGTTAGATAGGGTACCTCAAGGGTGGTCCCATGTCAAGGAAGTCAGAATCTGATGATGGGATCCTGATAAAATTGAGAGAAACCCTTGAAAATTGTAGGAACGAATATTGTTTCTGTTTACTTTTCATTACTTTATGAGGTTTTTGCGTTTAGAATCATCATCATATCATGTAGCTGAGCTAATGATGAAAAAAAAACATATTATAAAAATTTTCACTAAATATCACTACATTTTATAAAACAAAGTCCCCCGCCGCGTCTGTCTGTCTGTTCGCGATAAACTGAAAAACTACTGAACGGATTTTCATGCGGTTTTCACTAATAGACAGAGTGATTCATGAGGAAGGTTTAGGTGTATAATTTGTACCCGTGCGAAGCCGGGGCGGGTTGCTAGTTATTAATTAAAATGTTCGTTCAATAATGAAAAACGCTTTCCGTGATCGCATTCACGTGTGTCTATAGGGGCAAGATTGACTGAACGCAGATTCTTACTTTCCCGTTCCTGCAATGCAACATACTTCCTTACCGATAAATCAGTGGCACTTGTAAAGCACTTTTAGTGCACGGTAACACCTACAGGCTTTGACTAGGATAAAGAGAATAACAGGCAGAAAACGTATCCCGGGCATGTATTATGGGCGTAAAAAGCGACATAAAAATATAGGCGAGTTTGCCCATTATAGCATCCAAGGTCGTTTGGAAAAGGAAAAGCGAAAACCGCAAAGGTAACATAGGCCCTTGGGCATAGATCATCGAGTATTTTTTCTTGACCTGTATTTTTAGTTGGTGCAATTTCTTTATACCCCATTACCAATTTCGACGTGCGCTCTAGTATTAGTATACTCTTTGATAAGTTCGACGAAGCGGCAACATAATATAATATGTGGATAACGCTGTGGGTTATACATATTTAATATAATTGAATTGTCTTAATTAAGATTAGTGAATAACTGCTTGTTTTTTCAAAATAAATAAATTATAATAATAATAATAGTATATTAAAAGTTAGAGACACCGGGAGAATAACATTCCATTATGGTAGCTACACTATAAAAAATCCCGTCTACAAAAAGACGTAGACGAGGTTTAGAGTTGCTTATTAATCACTAATTTGGAAATAAATAGTGTACTTAAGTCCTTGCATTTACCTATATTATATTTTTTAATATGGAATTCGAACCACTAGCAAAAATTTGCAGACCTTAGAGCTTATCGTAGCGGAGTCAATTGACTTAAAATTCCTTGCTACCTAGTTACACAATGTAGAACTACAGAAGATTACCTCTCATCCCGTTATATCGGCCCATAAATAATGCATCAGATAGTCCCAGTAATGATAACGAGCCCGGTCCTACGTTAACTGATATTATTTAAAACATTCCACCATTGTTTCTATACTAATGGTGTTTCTGAACGAGCGTTTTGATACTATCTGTGGTTTAAGGTTATCTGTGGTAGGATGAGTTCGGCATTTCGCGGGAAATGTTGTTCGTTTCAATTAAATTTGACTCTTTTATTTTCATATAAACTAATCATAAATATACATCGTACAAACAAAATATGTAAGAATATAATAAGATATAGGCATTTTTCTATGTCATCACGAAGTAAATAATTAAGTTAAAAGAAAAACAAACATAGGTTGTTTAATAACGTGGTCCAAAGAGTTTAGAAGCTGAATTGACTCAAGACCTCTTAGAACACACAGAGAAATTGTACCTTGGATTAATACCTAGTTCTAGGCATTATACATAGGTAATATGTACGTGGTCGTAATGTAAATTAAAAAGACTTGAACTTTCATAATACGTTTATTTGCTTAATCTAACTAAAATACATCCTTATGCAGAAGACGTGACTAAAAGAACCCAATATATATTAGACAATTATAGCAAACAACACGAAACGATGTAATCTATTCAATCACAAAATAGGTTTACGAGTAGGTACCTATGCCTTGTAACAAGCTAACATCCCAGCAAATAGAATTTCCAGAAAGCCTAGAGCAAAATACTTCTCAAGAAATGACATTAATAGGTACTTGTCGTTGATCAATGGCCAACGGACTTTAAAAATTGACGTGATTCCTTAACATATACTGATTTAGGCTCGTACAGTTTTGTGAAAAATGTTTCTAAGCCCATCACATAAGACGTTGAAAAAGATACTCTATTTATTTATCTACAAACAATCCTGAACACATTATGACAGAATAGGGTAATAATCAGTTAAATAAATTACATGGTTTTAAGCAAATTAGCAGACTAAAAACATATCCGTAAATGAACAAATCTAGAAATAACAGTCACCAATTCCATGAATAAATAATCGAATCCTTCGAAATGATATCCAACAAAGTGTTTATTTAAGTTCGCCCGGAGCGTCGCATTACTTACAAACGAATAATAATCAATTTAACACTCTATTCATCGTCAGCACTCGATATAATAACAAAAGTATCGATAACTGAATCGATGGCGACTTCTCGCTATTTCTATTATTCAATTGAATCGATTTGCCCGGAGCGAGTAACGACGCGACAGCTATTATTCGAATCAGACGGGATTATTTTAGACGAATTTATAAATCGCGCATAAATCTTAAGATTTATATTTCTATTATAAATTTTATACGTGAATACTTTGATTATTTATGACGTGAATAATAAAAGGCCAGTGGGAGAATTTTCTCGGCAATCTTATTTTAAAGGATTGTTTTAAAAGCAAGTAAACCTTTTTACTTCAAACACTTCAAGAAAACGGGAAAGAAGGGAGCTCGTCTTTTCCCATTCCCTTTCTACCCCTTCCTTGACTGTCTTCCATGGATGATCTCACCAGTTTGCGGCACATAAGTCATACACGGGTTTCCCCAATATGGTCTCTAGACCATCTAGACCAGTCTACTGCAACTGCCTCTTGTGAATTCCATCTTAGTTATCTTTAAAAAATCTAGGTGTCCAGTCCTCTTAAGAAACACAAAAGCGGATAAATTCTGTAGGAGAAGGAGAAAAGTATTTTTCATGGACGTCATACAAAAATCAAAAATAATAAAAAAAATGTACAAAATTGTATCCTCTTTTGTTTTATCTACTCAGCGCGTCTTGATTCTAAACGTTACGTAGACGAAATATGTAGTACCGCCGAATTTTCCATTATCTTATCTGTGCCCAGGGCCAATCGTAAGCCTCAACGTGAAAGTCCAAGGGTTGTGACGTAAACTTATATTATCCTGTGAATCAGTCGTTTAAGTAAAAGAACAAAAACTAATGTACCCTTGTAGATTTTGCTATAAATCTCAAATACTGAACATGAATGTAATATAAGGTGGCGCACACGCAAGAGACAAACATTCTGAATCGCTCGCCTACGGCGGTTTTGCTGCGACAATCGCATTAACCGTATGTTGCGCTGTAAGTCGTGCGCAGACTTCACAAGGTGGTCGGACTACCGTATGATCTATTAAATTTTATAAGCAAACAGAAACTTTATTCTGAGGACTTAGGACGATATTAGCATGACTATAATTAATACGGTATTTGACTGTGAAGTCAATTACAAGTAAATTCTCAAGTAAATTTATTTAAAATAAAACAACAATTGACGTCATACGTAGCTATTGCCAAATCATTTTCTTTTAAAGTTTACGTTTACATTAAAAAATAATAAGAAACGTGAAAATAATTAATCAAATTTTTGTAATTCTCATAGGTATAAGACTTAATTTCATGAAGACTTTGAAAATTTTTTTTTTAAACTATATAAGCTAGCCAGCTAGGAGTCAGACTTGCAATCGAATAGATTGCGTGGTCAAAGTTCACCTCGTAAAGAGTCGACAATAGAAGAGCAGTAGTTAGTATATTTTGAATGTATAGTAGTATATATATATAGTAGTAATCTAATATGGCAAATTGCCAAAATATATTTTCTCTCTTTTTGCGTTAGATACACACACACACACATTGCGTTAGATGGATTTAATCGTGGGAGAGCCATGCTTCGGCATGTATGGACCGGCTCGACCGGAGTCATACCACCGCCGTACAGAAAACCGACGTGAAGCAATGCTCCGTTGTGTTTCGCCGAGCGGGTGAGGTTACCGCAGGCCCTAACTCCTTGCCGCATTCCCCCTTCACCTACTCCCACCCATGCCCTACTCCCACCTTAAAGGCCGGCAACTTGAGTTGCAGGTTTCAATGGGTGACGGTACTCAGTTACCATAATGTGAACCATGTGACCCGTTTGCTCGTATGCCCCTATTCCATAAAAAAATATACCTGATTTACAGGAGCACAACAACCCTCAAAAAGTAGGGGTGTGCAAAATATTTTTTGAGGACTAAAAAGGAAAAAAGTTATTGACGTATTTCAAAGTATTGTAAGGCTTAGTTACTTGGTATTACGATAAACAATTCTTTTTACGACGAACAACATTTTAATTACAATATATATTGATTCACATCGTTTTCTGGGTTATGTGGGGATATTTGAACACCCTCGAAGGAGGTGTCCACAGGTTTTTAGGAGGTGTCCCACACCCTGACACCCCTCGTTGTTACGCCCCTGGTGATATATGAAGAAATGCTCAAGCAAGCAAATTTATTGAGTAATTTATAGAATAAAATTCATGGAATTACAAAATTCCATCGAAAAAAGACTGATTCTTGTCAAAGAAAGACTAAACAACTTAATTTTTTTCTGTAGATCTATAGGTCTAGGATTTGTCTCTGATATCTATTACAGCATAAATGCACTATATATAATGTTCTTTAATTCTTTACATATATATGTAGAACATTTGAAACTATGCAATAAAGTAGGTAGGTACACTATAAATATCATTTGTGCTAATCATCTTAGCCGTTGGTTTTTGATTTGTTAAAAAAACAGAACAAATGCATAAAACTTTGACTAAGTATTTATTAAAAATCTCAGCAACACTTTGTAATTGTTCATAGGTAAAGTACGCAAATGCGACTAGACTTGTTGCGGCGCAGCGGCACAATCTGTAATCGTCGCTCGGGGCGAGCACGCGAGCCATTCTTCACCTGCCGACGATGTGCCTGATTAATCGCCGGTGTGCAGATACCTTAACGCCTACGGAGAGAAACCGACTTCAGATACGATTGTAATACGCTTGTCGAAATAAAAGTCTACCTAAAATGTATTTTATTTCTAATGTTGTCGAGTTACGCGTGAGTTACGTCATAATCCTGTACAGTGGTTGATGACGACCGATAAAAGAGAACGAATGATAATAGAATAAGTCAATCCATGCCCTGCGGAACAGTAAGGATGTTATATTGGGAAAACATGTTACTTAGACACTGTACGCAATCACCCGAAGGTATCTGAAGATTGTGTACCTACATTTGTATTTTAAATAAAGCGGAAAAAGAAACTTCATTTCAATGCCATCGTGCATTAGAATAAGAGGAATATACATATATAAAAATAGAACATTCAGCTTCACTCCATTTATTTATAAAAATAGAATTCATGGATTCTTTGCTGTAATAAATAAAATTTTAAAAAGGAAATTAAATCGCAGCATCCGTGTTCCAAACCTTTGCCGATGTCTTCATCATAATTTACCAGCAGGTCAAAGACTACCAGATGACCCAACCACCAGGCCGGAACAATGGAACATGCTGGCGCCCTCGTGAGGGACAGTGTTTCTCTCCTCTAAGTACGCGCGATCGCCAGTACCGGTGTTCGGGATTCGTGTAACCCGTGTGTTTTAGTTGGTTCAACTCCTACGCAACCGCTTTATCACAGGATCGAAGGATGCCACACGAACAACAAAAAGGTAAATTTACTCACTAGTATATTACTTTTTTTTATGGGATAAGGGGCAAACGAGGAGACGGGTCACCTGATGCTAAGACTGCCGCCGCCCGTGGGCACCTGCAACTAGAGTCACAAGTGCGTTGCCGGCCTTTAAGGAGCAGGGTAAGGGAGGCAAGAGGGGGAGAGGGGAGAGCGGTGGGGGGTAGAGGGGGGAAGATGGGGGAAGGAAGGGTTAGGGCCTCCGGTAACCTCACTCGCTCGGGGAAATACAACAAAAGTATTGCTTCACTGCCGGTTTTCTCTGAGGCCGTGGTATCACTCCGGTCGAGCCAGCCCATACGTGCCGAAGCATGGCTCTCCCTTCCCCTGCTCCCTCCTTAAAGGCTCGCTTTAAGTGTTTTAGGCCTAAGGTGTGCAATAAAGAGTATTTATATAAAATTAAATCGAAGCATCCGTGTTCCAAGTCTTGGCCGCAGGCTTCTCAGTAATTTATACTTCATCTCCTAGCATCATATAACGTTTTCTAGAATTAGCAAAAGCAGTATTTGTTCAATTGCCAACTGTTTGATATCGTCAATGAAACTGTTGCAATAGACAATTTTGCCATAAACCGATAAAAGATGCCATTTTACTATGGGGTATCATTGGAATAATGAAAGCAAGGCAATTTAATGATGTTGAAATCAGTAAACATTTTGATGACCTGAATGGTGGTGCTAAAATAAATAAATTACCCAACTTTTTGACACCTTGACAAAAACTTTACGTCACGAAAACAGAGCACTCACGAAGGATAAACTGTTTTTAAACTAATTGTTACGTTTGGAGATGGATTTTAAAGAGACGGTCTTTGTTTAATTATTTAAACAGGAATTAACGCAATTAGTAGGTATTACATAACTGTAAATTGCCTGACGTTTAGACCAGGTTGCACGGGCCGTGGTCACAGACTGACTGGTGCAGAGCCCTCCGTCGTCGAGTCCGTGAGGTAGACGGTTCTTCATCTACCCGCACATTTTCGATATTTTTGTTTCACCATATACCGTCACATATTATGTCGTGGCCAGATTTTAAATTTGACCACTTCTTGATGTATCGGATCAATTCCTGAAATGGTCGTATTTCATGATAGGTATTCGTATTTCTAATTCATCGTAGATATTATTATATTATTATGTATTAGGTATAACTGTCTAAAACTTAACCGTATCGTTTAAAAGTCAACGTTTGATGATATGTCAATCCACGTTTGGCCATAGCATTATGTAGGGTCTTCATGATATAAAAGTTTAATAAAAATTAAAAAAAAAAAGAAATTATATATTTTAGAAACTGTCTCAAAACCACTGCTATAAACTATGAAAATCACTAACTAATAGTAACTGCCATGTTATTCATCCCTCTCTCCGCACTCAAGTGATTGTTATCAACTTATAATACATTCCTACTCTTTTATAACCCCACGATTTATCAACCGACCAATAGTATTGCTTTAGCATTATAACCAGTCATAATAATGTCTATTAACACAATTTTATTAAATAGTGATCTGTTTTATGGTCTATTATAGTTTGTCCCTACTTTTAATAAACTAAATAAGAGTTTTTGATGTGGCGACAACATATATAGTGCTCTTTAAGTTATCATAACGACATTTTACTGCAGTTTTTTCTTCTATTTGCACATTATTATTCGCTTTTAGAACAAATAATTGTCCACCGTAATGATGCATCACAAAAACAAAACAATATGAGCGCCTCTAACTGTTGATAATGTAAGTATTTTATGATACATGATGTTTGCCCATATCATGAAGTCGTTGTGCGTTTAGCTGTTCATTTCGTCAAACGCTGATTATTCATTGATCTGGACAGATCATATCGTGATGTGACCGACCAATTTTTTTGTCGTGGGAGAGCCATGCTTCGGCAGGTATGGGCCGGCTCGACTGGAGTGATACCGCAGCCTCACAGAAACCGGCAGTGAAGCAATGCTTGCATTGCTTTTCGCCGAGTAAGTGAGGTTACCGGAGGTCCTAAAGCTATATATAAACAACTGCACAAGAGTTAAGAAAGAGTTACGGCGATAAAAGTCACCCGCGAGCGTACTGTAAGCACATGATAACATGCAGTTCATCTGTGCAAATCAAACGCTTATCTTATTATTATGTTATCCAGAAATGTTACGTATATATTATCATGATACATTTTTGATTAGTGACTAGTGCATATCGCTGTACTTGACTAGCAATTTGATACCATTTATACGTCGTATATTACGTGGCTACATTGAACCTTAACGAAACTGAATTACTCTAACGACGATATTTCAAAGTTGTCCTCAACCATTTATAATGCAAATGGCCTCAAATGACGCTGCTAATCCAGACATCAAGACTGTGATTACAAAGTACCACAATTTCGTATGCTAATTTAATGTACTAACTGTGGCAATCTTGATCTTAATTAAACGATTCCTACATACTCTAGACGCTTAGGCCTCTAGACGTCATGTCAAAACTAGCTTAATCTCTGAAGGACAGTACACTCATGCATTTTGGGTTTAAAAAAGGCTATCATTATTGTTTCTGGTGAGTCCTAATTCATGTGCCATCGGAGAAAAATTACCAGTGCCAAAATGTTGGTCGCGCAGACTTATGCCGTGTGGGTGTCACAACTGCACTGGTCCCAAACAGTGACAAACAAGTGAACAATCAACTGACTGAGGGACAGACTATATTATTTCCTCGTTACTTGAAGTATTTTTTCAACCAGATGGCTTTCTACAGATGGCCATTAGGCTGCAGTACTAGGTTACAACTCCATGGCAGCTCACGAATAAGTTGACGGGGTTGCACTGCGGGTTACTGATTAGTTTCACTGACATTGGATACGTTTCAGTTGCCGGGGTCTTTGGCAAAGTACTTGAGTAAAAAAAATTGGTTGTCTGTAAAGTTGGTTTACGGACTATAATTTTACGTAATAACGTCATAAGAAAAGTACAATATTTTAAACTCTGGTTAAAAACATTAATTTTCAATTTTATTTTATCAAATTATTAAAATGCAAGAATTAATTACGTTTTTTGCCGCAATTGTTGTTGTAATAAACAATGGAAACCACATTAACTTTTCACTTCACTTTATAAACAGTTGACAAAACAGTTTACGTGCAGGTTGTGTGCTGCCGCTATCTCTCTTCTACTCGGACGCAACGGCCGATGGAGTGGAAGAGAGATAAATGCGTCACAAGCCGAACGCTTAGGCCGATCATGCCTACCTATCGCTTTTTCCGCACTCTCGCTTGCACGCTCGGCTCAGGCGGAACGTGACAATTTTTCGTGCGTGCAGCCGGCGTTCATCGATTTATAAGACGTTATCACGTCAAAAATGGTTAAAAACTTTTGAAAATAATATCCCAAATGGTCTCATAAATTTCAATACAGCTACTGGTAACGAAAAAAGCCAATACCTCGATATAAAAAAGCCATAACATTCAACATATACCTACACTGTACCGCGTTGTTTCTTTAACTACTTATTTGAAGTGATTACAGACTACCAGTAATGACTGAAGCAAAAGTGAAGCTGATGAATAAAAAAATTCGGAAAATACATTTATATATAAATATTATATTCTCATCGCACTGATGCAATTTCATCAACCAAGTCATCAATTCAATGAGTCCAGCTTAAAACGATGTTTTATTTATACTCAATTTAAACATTGCAATCAATTGGAAAAGATCAAGAATTGTTTGACTTGTCTAACAGATGTCAGCTCCGTGTATTGCAAAAAATGACAGTACGTCACTATAATATGACATCCTTTGTCTCATTAACGTCAAATGTTTCTTGTCAATAAAGAATTTTGAAAAGAAGGATGATTGTTGCAGACAGTTATATAAATGTATGTACGCGTATGTGACAGTAATGTTTAATTTTGTAATACTAGCAGCGCCCCGCGGTTTCACGAGCGTAAGTCCCGATTCCGTGGGAGTATCGGGATTAAAAGTATATGCCTATGCGTTAATCCACGTCACCAGCTATCTACATACCAAGTTTCATCACAATCGGTTTAGTTAAGAAAGAGTAACAAACATCTATCCATCCATCCATCCATCTATCCAAACTTTCACATTTATAACATTAATGGGATATGATGGTTTGCATATGTACAGAATGCGGTGCATAAACATCCTAGATTACGAGTATTATACATTTAATGAAGGGTTTTAATGGGACATCATCAAAGAACCAGGGTTGCCAGCAAGGACAACTTATTTTATACCTTTGCGTTTTAAAAATTATATAAAACCAAGCCGTAAATCCTTTGATTATATACATGGTATGTATTCAAAGCGTAAATCATATGTACGTGTACGTACGGGGTCACGTACCTCTGCATAATTTTTGGGGATTAGGTAAATCAAACTTATTTTTATTTTAAAATAAAAGGGTTTTACAGTTTACACCTTTTACATACATGCTTCCTCTCGATGGTTATCATGACTTACAGAAGTAGTATCTGATCTAGGAGGAACACTTAGATCGAGAAAAAGAAGAAATAAAACACAACAAATTTTTCGTTTTACTGCAAAACAGACCTAGTTTTTTTTTACTCTAATAGGTTCAAACTATTTTCTTTTAGTATAGTTTTTAGATATGTGAAGAAATTCCAGATACATCAAGTCTAACTTCGGCAAGGGTCTTGGCGGTCTGGTCAGTGTGTAGATCTTACTGGCCTGCTAAGTCCCAAGCCGAGGTGGACAACACCAACGTGCGAAGATCAGCAACTCACCGCTGGATGGCTGGATTCTACTAGATAAAATGTGTTATTTACATGTATATTGATTGTCATCATGAGGTTAGATATTGTATGATCCCAGCAAGTGTCATTTTAGCAACTCTGAAATTTTGAGACCAAGTAATACGTAAATACCTAGTTAAGGATGTAATTATCATGAGATATCATTCTCTATAGAAAGTTGTTAAAATCCAACATCCTTATCAGTAGACACTTACGTATAATAAGCACGGATGCTATTTTTGACGTGATAACGTCTTGTAAATCGATGAAAGCCGGCTGCACGCACGAAAAAGCATGACTCATTGTCACGTTCCGCCTGAGCCGCGCGTGCAAGCGAGAGCGCGGAACAAGCGATAGAGAGACACGATCGGCCTAAGCGTTCGGCTTGTGACGTCGCTTGAGGCTTGTTTTCTTATGACGTTATCACGTAAAATTATCGTCCGTAAACCGACTTTATAGACAACCAATTTTCCTTTTTGTCTATAAAATATCGTTGTGGAAGCAATACAATGTTCAACCAGTATATATACATATCTCTATCATTTTTTTGATGAAATAACTTGATTACCAGGTCCGATTCCAGACTGTGGAATTCCCTACCAGAAACAAAAAGAGTTGAATTTAACCATGTACGCAAGCTTGTTCACGAACAAACAATTTAATTGGTTGAATACCCACAGACGTCTACTATGGTACCGAAACTGCAGTTCAGCACTAATTGTTCCATAGAATGTCAAGTTCGACTCTCAGTAGCTCAGTGGTTAATTAAGAGCGGTCAGCCGCTGAAGTGCTTTCATGTCTCCGTGTATTGTGTTGTAGCTCACGAGTTCATCTGGTCGTGTCACGAGACTCACCTGCGAGCCTTATACATCTTTACCATAAAATAACTCGCTGGAAGTTAGTGGTTGTTTAGATGTAAAATATTATTTAAATTATTATTAAATGGCGATAAAGTGTATTTAAATTTCGAATAAAGAATTGTTTCGAAGGCTGTAGACATATGTGTACCTACATATTTGGAATTGATTTGTCATTTAGTTCGTCTTGATGTGTGTACGTCTAAGAAAGGATTTGTATGCCCTATAGTCCAAGGTCCCAGGGCCGCCAGACGTCTTCTGACGAACGAAATGTGGACGATTGAGTAGTGTTAGTATGTACTATGATCGCATGCCTACCTGCTAGCTTGGTTAGACGGCCAATTTCCAGGTATCAGGTAATGTAGGTACATAAAAACATTACTTACCTCACGTAAATTCTCAAAGCTGATTTTCACGTATATTTTAGACAATATCGTTAAAAATAAGTCGACAATACTCCCAGACACTTTCCGTTGGCCGAATTGTTTAACAGACGCTTTATGGCTCCCAAAATAATTACTTAATTTCACGTAAATTCTGATGCTTCATTTTTATATATGTTCGCCAGGCAACTATTTTAAAACCTTTTACAAGAAGACAGACCGATCCAAGGGGCCAATCATCCCCTAAACTCAATTTTAATTCCTCAGTGGGTAGGAGTGCGAGAGCATTATCCACGCGCATGAGACTGAGTGAGACCGATTAGTCCACATAGTCACACATAGTCCACATTTTGTTCGTCAGAAAATACGTGACGTCTGGTGGCTCTGGGATCTTGCTCTACTATGATTGATATTTATCGATGTACTTACTGGAAAATATGCTCTTTATATTTTTATTCATGCAATTTTAATTCTTTTTTCTTCTAATTGACCTATGCTCTATGTATTTGCTTCTAAAACGATATAATAAGAATAATAATAATAACTTCAGACGCCTCACGCACGGCCGTCTGATCCCAAGCTAAGCACAGCCTGTACTATGGTACTGGTTACCATAGTACAGACTCTGCCTAGCTTTGCTGCTGCTAACAAACATACTTATATATTACTAAATACATAATATTATCCACAAATTACACCCAGATACAGAACAAATGATCACGCTTATCACGCAATTATTTGTCCCGGATGGGAATCTAACCCACGACCTCTAGCTCAGCAGTCAGGGTCACTAACCAGTAGACCAACAGGCCAGTCATGAACATGTACTTGTGCCGCCGTATAGCTGGGGTTTCAAAGCGGCATGTGCCTCCTGTTAAGCAATGCCCTTGGAAATCCCAAACGTGCTGGCGACGACACCAACAATGCCGAAGAAGAAGAAATAAGAAGAACTTCGAATTTATACGTGTACGTATTTTAATAGGAATTTGGGTTGTGTAACTTTAATTAACTATTTAGTTTAATAAAGTTCACGGTTGATTTTCTATACAGGTTGTTACAGAACGGTGTGGTCATATTTTAGGGTCGTATAGCAGACCCCGTGAGTAATGTCGCTTACATTTTTTTAAACAGAAATTTTATTTTTAAACTGAAAAATTAAACTTGAAAATTTACCGATAAAGCTGATATTTCGTATGAGAGAGGGCTGAGATGAATGAAACTATAAGTATTTAATACCCAGGTAGTTGATGGAATGTCCAGATTTTTCTGAAAACATTTTCAGAAAAAAATAAAAAAGCAAAGTCATTAAAATTGACATGAAAATTCATAATGTGTTGTTCAGAAATGTGCACCTACATTAGGAAAAGAGTTTTACAAAGAAAAAATATTTTTTTTTTCTTTTTCAAGCTGGATCAACTATTTGTCCGCTAGACATAAACGCTCCTAAAATTTGACCACACCTTTCTGTAGCAGCCTCTATACAATGCTGTGTTATTTTTATGTATGTTATAAATATATTTTGTGAAATTAACGCCCGGTTTCTGCAAGGCTGATCAACGCAAGAATTAACTAATCATATGTCAAATCTCTTGTCAAGTTTATTATGATTTGCTGAAAGCATGATTGTACACTTTGATTTAGACACGATGAATTAACAGAGCTTTTAAATTTAACTGCAAAATCTACCATTCGAACGTTCGATTGTTAGCAAATTTTTTTTTGTTCGACATTTCAGAAACTCGAACTGTTAGTTAAACAATATTTTAATCAGCCTTACAAAGACCAGTTGTTTCAATTTTTTTTTTCAGTTCACCCGCACAAGGTACATCCCTATTTAAATCATTAGGGCCGATTCTATTGTAGATCTCACTAAACTAAATCTAAAAATTGTTTTCGTTTAGTTAGAAGAGATTTCAAATATGATGCTATTGTCTTCGGATCAAATTTAGATTTTATTAAGCATTAACTTGATTCTGACATTACTTATTAAGATTAAGTAAACCATAATTTTGACTTAAAGCTTTACTGGTCAAGTCCGAGATTCCAAGGTTTCTTGGTTAATAATTAGCGCTTGATTCGTGTATGTAATATCAACAGTGACCGTTTTGTTATAGAATTAGGTAACCCTAACAAACATTATGCGAATGTGAGGCTGTTTGTTTGTTACGCTCTCACACCTTAACTTACTTACTCTTACTCAACCGATCATCATAAAATATTGCATAGGTACACGTTGTCAGGATTGTAGAAAATGACATAATGTACCTTTCATCCAGACAAAATACCGGATATCTAATGCCCGGTTCTTATAATTAAGAAAATTAAGAAACGATTCGTTAGGCTTACGGACGGTAAAATTTTAGTTAAAAATTCAATGAAATTTTACCTTAAGCAAAACGAACCGTTTCTTGATTATGGGAACCGGGTATAAATTGATTGCCAAAATAAAAGAATCCCCAACCCACCTCACGAATCACGTGCGATGCGATGCGATGCGTAGCGTCCTCCGCTACCCAGTTGTCACCCGGTACACTTAATAAATCTCAAGAAAATAAAACAACTCTTACCAACATTAATCTTATTGTAGTCTATTATTAATAATATAATTACTTAATCCCAACTTTCACTTTCTTTAAAAGCTGTCACGCAGTTCGACTTGGCTTCACTATCAAACTTGTCAGCTACTCTTGATTTCTTCTTTTCTTTGTTGCTGTCTCTCTTATCCATGACCTTTTCTTTCTTCTCACTTTTTTCCCTATCGGTGATTTTCTGGCAGCCATTCGCGGGAACTTCGGACTTCTTTCTTGGGCTGTCAGATAGAGATCGTGTTAGCTCGGTCTTCTTTGGCACGGGTTCTGATTCGTCGACCTGTATAAAACATTTTACGTTGACGCTAAAAACAAGTTTCTCTGTGCCTTAGCATGTCGTTCGATTCTCGAAAGGAGACGTGTAGCGATTAACTACTTTGTCTCTCTCCTAACTGTTGTTACATAATTTTTTTTATTTATTGATAGGTACCTACTCGATTTGAAGCACAATTTTCTGAATGCGTCTATATTTAAATTTAAATTATTTTGTAAAAACAGATTTACCATACGCATACATGATTAATAGAAAAACAATTGGTCCATTTGTGAGTGAAAACAACATTAAACTCAGTAGTGTGTAGTGTAGAGTGATGGTACCGACCCATCTTGCGTGAGACTGTCGGGGGTTGCGGAAGCATGCAATAGAGATTCTCACTCCCCCGATCATAGGCAAGCAGCGGAACACCGGGGTGGTTTCTAGTCAGTAAGAGTCCAACAGACCCCTTCGCAACCCCAAGGGCGGAGAACATCCATGTAGGATCTTCCACCACGTCACCAAAAAAAAATCTTACATCTCTATTTGCTAGTCAGTGTTAAGAGAGTGAGCTTGATGGCCCCTCTAATAAAGATCTGTGAGGTCTAACCTGTACCCACGAACCTTCAAATAAGTAAATATTTGTTACCTGAAATACGCCGGAGGAAGTTCTCTTCCTAGCAGGCGGCGAGGCCTGTGTTGATGCCGCCATCGAGGTGCTGTTGGAGCGTGCTCGACTTACTTTCACTGGCAGTGGTTGTGAAGAGCGCGGCGAGGACAGGTTACTTAACACTGCCAAGACGACAATATGGTGTAAAATACTGATGGTAACTCACACAAGTTTTATTTACACCTGAATCACGTCTACCATTGTTAATTCGCATTTATCTGGATTGGTTTTAAGCTTCCAGCTTCAACAAGATTTTATCGCATGATTAGATATGATTATATTATTCATGTCATATGATCTTCATTGAGCCGATTAAAAGTGCGTTCTTATAATCAAGAAAGGCTTTTGTTTTGCTTACGGACGGTAAAATTTTCGTTGAAAATTCAACGAAATTGAATCGTCCGTAAGCAAAACCAAAACGCGCGGAACACATATTACTAGGTAATTTTAAATTCCATAAAGTTAGTAGCTACTTAACAATTACAAAGAGTACAAACCTGGTCGCGGTTTTGTGTCAGTTGTGTTCCTGAAACAAAATAAATTTACTTATTATCAATTTTGTGACATTTTTCTTAGGCTTACGGCTTAAACAGTATTACAATAAAATACGTAGTAGCAGATGCAAATTATAAGATTCCACATTTAAAGCCAAAATGCTGAAACTACTCGTCTTAAGGTATACATAATATAAATAGATATGCCCAGTTTAAGATCATTTAACTGTTCATAAAATCTCTAGTGAGTGCATCTCCAGTGAGTCTTAGTGGCTCTAATATTACCTGGGAATAAATGAAAGCGGTTGTCTAAATTAAGATGATTAAATCATATAATAAGAAGCAATTTTTTCTATATTGAATGTGGCTGGGTGGGATGTGAAGAAGTGTTGGTTTCCTTAGTATTCGTATGGGAGTTGTAAGAGATATTGCTATTTAAATGTATAGACTATTTATAATAGTTTTGTATAACAGGCCATTAGCACTGGCCGGCTTAACAAATGAACCATAAACAAAATAAATTAAAAAAATACAGGCACTATTTTTTTATGTGCAAAGCGATGGTACCGGAGTGCAGGATTTGTCGCGTAAGCGGTTTAATTGGTATCGGACACTAATTGTAGGTGAGGGCTGGTCGACACTAGCGCCGTATTCACCTGTCGCTTATGGGACACGCCGCCGGCGAACCAAATTACTCCAACGTAGTCACGACTTTATTTTTTTTATTTTATTTCCTAAGAAGTGTTTGAACCTGTCCTCTATTTTCTCTAATGCTGAATTCTAAGGTAATTTAAAGGACGTAAAACGAAGACAATGTCTTTCTTTCTTTTTTATATTTTTACGGTCAAGAAGTTAAGCCAATTCTACGCCCGATTAAATGTAGCTACTATTGAAAAGGTTTAAAAAAAAATTTTCGAAGGTCGAGGTTGCACACCCAGCCGATAGTCAGACTGAAACCACACGATGCCTGCTACATCTCACCAACCCCTGTCAAGTCGTTCTTCTTTTTCCGGAGACCTCTTTAACTTGGAGGACAAAAATCAACTCTCAATTCATAAATTGACATACTGCCGACACTGACGCCATCCATGGTTTGATAGTGTTTATCAGGGGTATGCAACTGCCATACATTCGGGTCAATCAAAAATATGCATAGAAAATGCTGTCATCTATCCGTTACCGTACCTAAAACTAAAGCTTAGTTTTCAGTTTAAGTTCATAGATGGCACTTTACTATATTTTATAAATTATCGTAAGAAAACACTGAAAATTGAAATAATTCTTGAAATTAAATTTGAAGAGAATATAAACACAATATAATTACTTACATGTAATTTATAATTAAATAATTAAACTAAGATGTTTTTAGTCATTGATAGTAAACTAGTTTGTGGGTATTTTTGACAGAAGACTGATTGACGTTGATCCGGTTACCCCTTTTTACAAACGGTTTCAAAGTTTCAAAATTTGATAACTGCTTATTATGTTTTGGTATTTTTACCACGAAATTCTGGACTGTGCTTGTTTTTGTGATATCTTAAAACGTTTAACCCTGCTTATCCCTTGGACTCGTGCTATCCGTCATATACGATCGAATCTGCTATTCGTTACTGGACTTTGTTTACGTGTGAATTTGGATATTGAAAGTGCAAGAGGATCCACATACAAACAAATTGAAAAATAGTATAATTGAAAAAGTAAACATATTTTGCTGTGATTCATAGTTGGTGCACTAATGTTAACAGACTACTTAAGGGTAAATTAAACTATGATTCCTTAAATGATCCAACAACAATGCAAGCCATAAATATTTTAAGACCCACGATCATAAAAGAAAAATGATTACATAAAATTACATTCACCGTTTTGAGTTTAATTTCATTTCTATCGAACCTTTTTCTTTAGTGAAGTGGACTAAGTTTTGTAGTATTTTATTTCTTATTTACCACCAAATAAACCAAGCCTTTTTTAATTATTTACTTTTCTTGTTTAGTGGAATGGCATTGCAAAACTTAGCTCATTTGAAAAAAAACATTTAAATAATTTTAAAATACTGTAAAGAGCCATCTACCGGCGCTCAGTTCAAATGAAATGAACTCGATCTATCGGTCAT
Organism: Euplagia quadripunctaria; assembly: GCA_963859945.1. Taxonomy (NCBI): domain Eukaryota; kingdom Metazoa; phylum Arthropoda; class Insecta; order Lepidoptera; family Erebidae; genus Euplagia; species Euplagia quadripunctaria. The sequence goes on along the minus strand of OY982568.1, from coordinate 3,973,257 downwards.
AGTACATAGTTTTTCAAACTGATTCAGAGTGGCGTATCTATCTCTAGTTATTAGTGTATAATCTATGGTGTTTATTTACGAAGTATTTTTTTATAAACAGTTCATCCTAAATACAGACTATTTCGTAGCCTAGCTATGAGGAAGTTTTGAACCCGCATGTTTTTGTAGTGAATTGTTTACAAAGCTATTTACTTTTAATTGCATTATCTATTTCTGTAACATTTAAATTTTTTTTTCAAGCTAAATCAATTATTTGTCGGTTACACATAACGATCCTAAAATTTGTCGACACCTTTCTGTAACAACTGTATATGTATAATTTCTAGACAAACATGAATATACAGGATATTCATGTCTGTTCACTCTCCATATATAAACTCATGCAAGTCGCGAAAGATTAAAAACAATAATTGCAAACTACTGCAGTTTGTACGGTAGTACTCGTATGTCTCAGACCTAACTCACCGTATTAAAATAATCCATCACCTCCGACTACAACTGGGATAACTATTTTTACCCTCATCCACACACACCTGTGTGTAAAACAGTTTTTTGATCATTTCTACACAATATAAACATCGAAAACCCGAAGCTATACTCTAAGTCTAATGTATCACCGTTGAGACAAACGTATTTTATGAATGGCCACTTACATTCTATGGACTTGATTATACAATGTTGACATCATTATAATAAAGACGTAGAAAAAATCCTCGTTATTCTTTATGACCATCATAATATCCTACTTGCATTTTAAAGCGTCTACCCTCATCAGAGAAATACTTCAACAAACTATAAAATAAAGATCTGCTAAAAGACATAAACCCGCAATTTTCCAATTCAATTCATCCTTGCATTGAGTATAAATTGACTTATTTTAAGTGTAATATATCATAGAGAAAATAAATCTGTATGAGTAGCATAGAGAATATGTCAATTATAATGACACCACAAAACATAATTCAATAAAAAGTTGTACGAGAGTAAATTTTAAAGTTATATTTTGAAATAAAAATGTTATTTATTCGTTAAAGATGCGGACGTGAGGGTCCAAAGTTGGCGACGGTTCATCTATCAACCGTATGCCCGTATAAGGCGAGTGGCGCGCCGCCATGATGACACACCACAGACAACATTTGATTGACTTGTAACTTTTTATTTTTTGTTGTAACGCTCGCTAATAAGCAATGTTCCCGCCGTTCTCATCAAATGAACGGAACTTATCCAGCTAAATCAGAATTGTATGTCATTAATCGATCATAAACTAGTCTTAGACAGATTATATAGATGAGATAAATATGTATGGTAGCATATTTTAAATTCTTTAAACTTAATTACATACACTTTTTATTTAAAAAACTTAAATAAATTAAACGTCCAATTCTGTGCAAAGCTCAGACATAGAGTAAGTAGATCGTAGAATCGTCAGTAAATTTAGCTGTGATGTATTATGTGTGCAGGTAGTTTAAAAATGTGTGTCCTAGCTACCTATTAGCGTTACCTTAGCGTTTATTTCATCAAAGAACTCTTTGAAAAAAACTGCTTTTAAAAAGAAATAGGAGCTGCCTGATAGGAGATCCGGGAACCTAATCGTATATTTTATTGACTACAGTTAAATAAGAACTGAAAACCGCTTGCCCTCAGGCGGGCGGTATGCTGGATGGGTGCCACCAAAATTCAAAAAAAATACCTTTTGCAGGTATCATGCACAAAATTATATAGATAACATTTTACGGAGCAATCTTATCACAGAATCAGAATGTTAAAGTGGAAGTGGGCCGGTCATGTCTCCAGGGGGACTGATGGTCACTGGATCCGACATGTGCTTGAGTGGAGACCGCGATTAGGCAAACGTACGTAGTGTAGGGCACCCTGCGGCACGATGGACCGACGACTTGAAGAAGGTAGCTGGCAGCGGATGGATGCGGACTGCCCAAGATCGGGTTAATTGGCGGTCTTTGGGGGAGACCTTCGTCCAGTGGACGGCGATAGGCTGATGATAATGCTGATAAGCAATCTTAAAGTGGCGCGGTGTGTAAATAAATAAATGTATATCTAAAAGTTTTTACATATTTAATCAGTGTGTAGTATTATAATTTAATTGACCATTTTATTGTATGTTTATCAGGCCTGTCTATCTCACTAATTAAACAGACATAAACAGAGGTAATTATATAGCATTTTCAGAAGCATTCCTCAGTCGTAAGTTTCTGATGTTTTGTAATTGATAATACCATGGATAACATTGGAGTATCCTTGTAGCACGTGATACATATCATATGCTGCTACTAATTGCTTTACTAGTTTGGACTTTATTGGTTAATGGCAAAGTCGCTATTTATTTATTAGCTTTACAGAGTAACCCATTTGTACAGAAGTATTGAGTTGAACTGTATTTATAAAGGCTTGACTCCGGTTTTAAATAAACCTCACAAAACCACGAATATGGTGGTCATTTTCAAAAATAACCGGTATTAAAATGGCGCACGTTCGTTATAATGCGGATGCACTGCATAGGGCCCCTGATACCAAAACGTTTGTTTTCAGATGAGCACCATCATCATACTAACAATATGTCCTTAGCCACATGTGTCGACAATTTATCTCGATGCTGCCGGACGCGTAGCCTATTTCTCTCAATAAGGTTGTTATTAGCACTGTGACATGTCCAAACAGACAGTGAATTGTATAGTTTATATCATGGAGCGGAATCGCCAAATTGAGACTTGTTAGAGCCATTGTAGTACGTCAATGTTACCTTACATGAAACAACTGTAGGTTCATATTTTTTATTGTGACGTCACTCAATTAAGTACATAATGTAGTATCCCAACTCTTTAGAGATCTAAACTGGATGAACTGGAAAAATTTTAAACTCAATATAAACATTCTAAAAACGAAGAAAGGTCGCTTGAACACAGTGTAATTCTGAATTGACTTAAGTAGGTACCTACTAGGATAAAAAAGTTTATTATAGTAAAATGTGCACTGGAATCAAATCAAATCTTGCGGTCGAATGATCGACCGCAACACCACATTAGTCAACATAAACTATTACAACATTTTCTATTATAAATTTGACTATTACAACTGCAACATAATACGATAATGCCGTTTAATAGAATATCAGATTAGTATTTATTTCTTAAAATTTCATTATTACCGTCGTTAACAGTGATTTAATCCGAAATGTTTGTTCTATTGCAAAACAGGAATTTACGAAGCAAGTTTCTTGAGTGACCTATAACACGAGCTTGAGTTAAAACGATAATTTTCGCAATATAAAGACCAGAACATTAACTTTTCGAATTCCAACTGTATTTAATGAGGAAAGAATTATTGGCGATTAAACGACACTCCTTGCTTTCCACCATTTTCCACACTCCACTGTACTGTAACTGTAACAGTTGGGAATATTAACGGCAGAAGATGTGCAATTATTCTCCACTGTTCCACAATCTGTTTAACGACAGTTATATTTTAAATTTAGAACACGAAGATTGGCGCGAGATTTGAAAAATATTTACCATTCATGAATGAATACTTCTCTTTTGCATTGATGACTGAAATAGCGCACAAAATTAAACTAATCAGAACCATAGATATAGTAAACAGCATTGCTTGTTATGCGCAACGGTACTTCAATTGCTTGGAATGAACGTTCTTGCTACTTTTCATAGACATAACAGACGAGCGAATATACAAGCTGTGACAACTAACAAGTTTCTTTATGAATCCTGTCACCTGACCGGTCTACATCATCGACATTTTCATAGATTTACTATGAAATAATTACATTTTTATGTAAGCCGGACTTGTCGCGGCTGCTCAGTGTACCCTTAGTTAAATGCTAATAGAAAGCATGGAACAAGGATGGGTGATTATCGCGAACATAATCGTTTTTAGTCGGAAACACTCGGTGCTGTTCTGTCGTAGCAGGGCTGTTTAACGTGTTTTAAGGGGTATTGTAGCTGTAGCTAAGGTCTCATGTACTGTTTAAAGGATAATGGCTAACTTAGATTATACTCAAGAACATACCGACCCCATTATTTTATAAACATGACAGTACGTACCAAATTGTGCAATATAACAAAAAATATTTATTATTTATTTCAAACAGAATTTTGATTTTTTATGGCTATGGGGGCAACCGAGCAGACGGGTCACCTGCAATCTCAATTGGTGTGCGTTGCCAGCCTATAGGGTGGGAGTAGGGGAAGAGGGGGTCTTAGTTCTCATTTTTACTAAAAAAATAAGAACTAAGACTTCTTATGGTGTTTGGTTTCAATCCCTAAAATAAATAAAAATATAGATACGTCATACGTGAATAATAAAAAGATATCGGTATGTATTTTTTTAATGTAAGGTTTGCATAATGAACTTACTATTGATATTCATTTCATTCGTATTATAATAGAAAAGAAAACACTATATAACATTTATTATTGCATCTGCCCTTTAAATCAATCATTTAGATCGAATTATCAATTAACAGTGAGAAATAATAAACTAATAAAATATTATTAACATTAAACATGGGCTTTCTGTAGGCCGTCTGTATATCATTCCAATAAGAGACAGTGACTTATTTAGGTTTTTATTGTTTTGTAAGTACGAATATAACAACCGCTGTCACTTTATAATGTTAATGAGAAGTTTTAAATAAATAATGGTGTTTAAAATACATTATAACAAACTAGAGGAACTGAGTAGGAGTCTAAAGCGGCTTGCATGGATCGTAACCATTGTCTTTTAAATACATATTATAAATTGATAAAATGAATGATTAATTTAAGACTTTGGAAGAGGTCATTCACATCGTTGTTATGCTCGAGCGCGGCAATAATAATAAAATTTTAAGTTTTTTATACGATGAGTTAAAAAAAACAATAGCAAAGTAAGTTGGAAGGCGTTTCTGGGAAAGCAGGACTAAGGGCGCTATAGCTCTATGGACATAGGTATTTATAGGCACAGCACGGATGTATTTATAGATAAATGCTTACCATCGAGTGGATGGAACTACTTTGATATGTTTTCAAGATTTTAATTACTGGATTAAACATTTTAATAGCCTGGCAGCCCTGAACATTACGCCTTGCGTGTGAGCACGCGCGCTCCGGTGTCGTTTTGAGAGCCAATAACGCGATCGCTGACTAATCACCATTTAGTGGAATACTTGGTATTATCGGTTGATACTCATTACAACTTATAACACTGTTTCTACAACACGCCTTTGCAACATTGATGAAGCACAATTGAGATCGACATTTTCAATTAGTCTTTGGTTACATTGCACAAAATTTAATTATCTAATAGGTTGTGCTAGTTAATAATATAAATAAAAGAGACCGGCCAAGTATGTATGTATTATACAGGGTGTTTCTGACAAAGGAACGCTTACTTAAATCACTGAAAAGGTTTGACTCTAGCATGCAGTTACATAAAGAATTTTTGAAATAAAATGATCCGTTTACAAGTTATTACCGTGTGAATTTCCAGGTATTATTACGAGTACCTTCGTTTCTCATAAAAGCAGGTGGAATGTGTAAAATTAAATTTTAAATAGTACATTGTTTTTTTTTTTTGGTTATTTTGGAACTATTCACTCAATTATTGAGACAATCAACAAAAAGTAACTTAAAAGTTTTCGAAATTAGTTTTTACGGATTTTCTTAGTCATTTGTAGTTTTTGTATTATGTGGTCAAATTTTAGTTTGTATTTCATTTATTTTACATTTTTTAAATAATTTTTTTAAGTGCCCCTACTTCTTTTTTTCTCTGCATCACCCAAAGGTTGATGAATGGTAGAGAATACCTTAGGCATTAAGTCCGCCTGTGTACCAAGTGTGCATAAAGATTAAATAAATAAAAGTTCTCCCGTACATTCCAACTGCAAATGTAAGTTTGTACGCACAATGTGAACAAAGTGACTTACTTCCGAGGAAAGTTGATGTTAGAAGGAATATTAAAGTTTTAGGTTTCCTTTACTTCTATGTCGTTTACTTCTCTCGTCATCCCTATGTTTTTCTTTAGTTCATTTTCTTTATTATTTATCTTTGTTTTTCATTTTTCTTAATTTATAGTATAATTTTAATTTATTTGCTTTTAATGTTAATAACATAATAGTGCACAACAAAGTAGTGCCTGATTTCTCTCAAGGCTCAACCATTTGGAAAAGGGCGGTTAGAGATCGATACAGGCAGATACGGTAATTATTATCTGTTATTCATTTTTTTAATAATTTTACATTTGACAACTTATTGTTGTGGCGACTCTGTGTTATTTATAATTTAAAAAAAATGATGATTGGAAATATAATTGTTGAGCAATTGAAATAAAGATATTTTTTAATTTGAATTTGACTGCGTAGTAGCAGTCGAGCTCAATTCATAGCTAGTTGCGACGTGCCCTATCCAAAAATATCTAATAGGTACAATAAAATAAATGTAAGTAAATTAACAAATACTGATTTGCCTCAATAATTTACGCTTATCGTAGGAAGTCCAAAGTCAAGCGTGATATTAATTCCAAACAAAACGTTGAAATTATACTTAATTTAGTAGAAGTTTAACGTTAATTGCTAAACAATAACAAAAGTAATTTATTTAACAGTATATGGGATAACTGTAAGCCAGAAAACAAGAACAACAGCTTAGTAGTCAGTCAAGTAACAGAGAAATTAAAAATTACGTTGGGTGACACGAGGTCTTCGACTAGTCTAGCATGACATTTCGCTACTCATAGATAGATATGTATGTCTATAGTAACTCAGTTTATTAGTAAATTTGTCTAATAAAGTGTACCTAATAAAATATATACATAGTTGTAAATAGACAGTGTGCGGTACCGTTTTTAATTGATCCCTCTTCCAGGGTGCTCTTTCATGTCATGTACGATTTTTTTATGGATCTCCGTCCTTCGACGACAACATCTTTTAAGAGAAACACCTACCTCCACGGTCTTTTTATACATACTTGAAATCGCGTGGTGGTCAAAATTTGACCATAATTCATATATTTTTACCTATTTATTTCCAGTATAACTTGAATTGTCATTGTTAGACTTTTCGTGTCATGACAAGTCAACATAAACACTGAAGACATGTAGCTTGATGTAGTCGTTTTCACGAAAAATTTAAATTTATAACTTATAACACATATTGTTTAAAAATTTTAGCTTTCTGCACTTCTGAAAACCGGCAGTGAAGCAATGCTTGCATTGCTTTTCGCCGAGTGAGTGAGGTTACTTAACTCTTCCCTCCCCCCCCCTCTCCCAACCCTCCCCTACTCCTTAAAGCCGGCAACGCACTTGTGGTTGCAGGTGCCTTTGGGCGGCGGTAGTCATTTACCATCAGGTGACCCGTCTGCTCGTTTGCCCCCTATGATATGTATATTTTTTTAAATCTTTACTATCTTTAAGTATTCTACATTTTTCGTTCCTCCATTAGCGAAATTTCCTCAAAATGCATTAAAAAAAAAGATATTGTTATTAACTGTTGTTATTTTTGGTACTGTAATAGAAAATAAAAATTTAGGTTTTACAGTTTTACAATATCTTCATCGAATCTGACGAAGCTCAACAAAATAGTTGTACGTGGTACACACCAAAAATTGTGTTCCAAAGTTTTGCTCCATAACCAGGCATTAAACCTATCAAATGTAACCCTATACAAAGTGTACTATGGATTAACGTTTAGTCGCGTCTTTAAATCGCTACCAGTATTTATTAGTCGTGTCGACACCGCGGCGACACGGCGCTCTTCGGGTAAATCACCCGTAACGGCCGAGCGTAGGGTTACATGTCGCTGCACCAATTTTGGTGTTGTCAGCCTGTAAATGGGCCGACAAGGCATTGTTTTGTGTTGTCGATGTTTTGTTTTTATTGTTACGCAAACAGACGTACTCGTTGTTTTAAGATCTTTGTATGGATATCTAGGGATACAGAAATGGATTAATATTAAAAATTAATAGAGTTCATTGTAAAACAAAATCAGATAAAGTTAGCCTACGTTACCTAAAAACGTAGACATCATGTCAATCAAGCAATTCAACTAAAACCCTATAAAATTGATGCTTTGGTTGTAGGCAACAACTAAGTCTCGTTGTACGAACAACGAGTTGACAAAAAGGACACGACCTGCCTCCTAATCTATAAAAGCTTGGAACGAGCTGACTATAAAATCTTGGAACTAATGGTGTCAAACTGGAGCTTTAGCGACCCTATTCACCGACAGAAACGATACAATTACGAGTATGATTAATCGTAATTGTATCGTTAGTAAGTTACTCTTCCAGTTGAGCGACTCTATGATATTTGACATAAGAAATTCTTAGATTCCTCATTTCTAGTTTTGAGAGGTCCGTTATCTCTAATGAATTCCACTTATTTTAACAACACAAAATATTGTCAGATGGACCGTTAATACGGCTCATTAAATGACTACTGCCGGAATAAAGTTAGTAAGTAAAGTTTATTACAATATTTGAAAAAGAAAGTCGCGGTTACTCCGCCCCGGCTTCGCACGGGTAGCAGAGACATCTTCAACAATCATCATCATATTTCAACCAATTTACACAAAACCTTAACAAATTATATACGTAAACCTTCCTCATGAATCACTCTATCTATTGTTGAAAACCGCATGAAAATCCGTTCAGTGGTTTTTAGTTTATCGTGAACAGACAGACGTAGCGGGGGACTTTGTTTTATAATATGTAGTGATAGGCGGCCTAAAGCTGTTGAGCGCCAGTGAGGTTTTGAATAAAAGATTCTTTGAAAAAAATGTTAGCCGTTAAAATTTCCCCGTCATGTATACCCATCGTTCGGTAACAAGGCGCGCTAATCGGGCGTGTTCGAGCGACAGCGTCGCGTGCGCCGCTCGATCACCTTGGGCTACACAAATCTCACGTTGTTAGCGCATTTTTACGCCACACGCCAGATGCATCGCACCTTGTAATTCTTTACATACGAACTTTCTTCTAAAGGTTAATTAGTGTTATAAAAAAGAGAGTAACTGGATGAATTTCTGTTATCGAGAGCAGTTGAGGCGATGTGTGGCGGTGCTCGAGAAGGACATGAGGCCCCAAAATTTATCGCTATATTTAAAGATCAATAAAAAATATATATCGTTGTAAAAATTATTACTACTTTATGCGACCTGTAGTAAGAAGGACTAATTTTAATACAAGAGACACAGTCATTATGTACGTCTGTTAACGTTTAAATACTTAGAAAACTCCTGATCTAATTTTAGATAGGCTGTCTTGCCAGATCTAGCCTATAGATTTGCCAAGTCTATAGTTTTGAAAATCATACTAAAATAAAACTATGTTTTAATCGATAACCGTCTTAAAAAACGAGTAGTCAATTTAATGATATTCTTGAAATTAACAATATCAGTGTTTAAAGCCCTAGCAAACCCTTAAATACTAGCGATCCGCCCCGGCTTCGCACGGATGTAATGTAGATACTAATGTGGTGAACAATTATCATCATATGTTTATAGAGATTAACACAAAACAATATTAAACTGTGTACGTATAAACCTTCCTCTTGAATCGCTCTATCTGTTGGTGTAAACCGAATTAAAATCTGTTGTGTAGTTTAAAAGATCTAAGAGTACAAACGGCGGAAGCGACTTTGTTTTATACTATATAAATAAAGAAAAGATAAATGCCATGCTGACTGACATAAAAGGTAGAAAGATCCGTCAGAGCTGGGCGAAGTAGAACAAAAAAAACATTTTCACTCAATATACTTTATATAATATACACGAACAGGCTAATATATTGTCAAGTATACTAGAAGATTTCTTGACAAAAAGAATGTGAAGAATTTTCCAAACAAGCAACAGATAATTTTCATTAAAAGAAAGTATCGTGTCGTCTTGTATTTTTAAAGTCCAGGCCCTCCCGTCTTCTGTGATCATTGCTAAAATGTCTGGACCACAGACATGATAAGAATCTCCTTCTTTTTTGAAGTGGTTAAAATTGAAGCCACATTCAAACGACATTCACACCAAAAAGGCTGAGTTCAGACTAGTGACTGCTGTAATTGACGACTTGACGAGCGTCGTCACGCTCTTACCCCAAACACGGTTGAGAAATGTTATTGACAAAATGGCCCGGACACGTCACTCCACGTAATTGGCTATTAGCTAATGAGATTGTAAGATGGTTATCTGTCGAATGTCGGCATCGCAAAGCGAATATCGGATCGAAGGCACCCGTTAGGTGCAGACGATGACAGGTGGCAGGCGACAGGACGGACCGATTTATTCGATGGGGAGATACGATGTGCGAATGTTGGCTATACGTGCGAGTGGTAAAACACTAATGACATGCGCCCACATCCATCACATTCCTCTTAGTGTGATGCAAACTCCTGGTAAAAGTGACCCAGATAGCGTAGTGGTGGGAGATAAAGCAAGCCTGGGGGTAAGTGGGTCACTGGGTGCATCGTGGGTAAACTATCCCATCAATATCTCCGATTTGAGAGAAAATGGTTTGTCCGTTCGACGTGACTGTGTATTTTTGTGGTACCAGTAAGAAAATATCTATCCAATAAAGGAAGATAGTTTAAGACATGAAAATTTGGTTTTTCCCATCGATTTAAATTCTGTTTTTTACTATCTTTTTGTTAATGCTTCTAACTATATTAAAAGTTGAATCAACTCTATATATTATGTAAAGGACAGTATAGTGATTGAACCGGTGACCTTTAACGAGGCAATAATTTTACAGAGAAACTAGTTAACTACCCGTTTATGTAACCTTCCCAGATTGAAGAGCGATCGCTAGAAGCAATTTAGTGAACCTGTGCTGGAATGTTGTAATGGAAAAACAAACAAGAAAATATTTAAGCACTTGTGGCGACAATCTTAGCACATATGTAAAAGTGAGACAGAAATATCAGAGTACAGTTTGTGCTTTTAATATTTTTCAAAACATTGATATATTTTATCCTTTATCAAGACATTCATGTATGTATGTCTGTATTCTTAAAGAGGTAAATAGTGACAATTTAGCGCACTTTGTCCGACAACATTTCATAAACCATTGGAGCCAATTACTGTTGTAATAAAACTCTCTAACACTTAGGCTTTCCAAAACCTAAAAATGTTATTTCAGTCTATTATATTCATTCGTTTTTGTCATTCATACTTAAATTTTAAATAGCGACAATACTCTCGTACTTTTTAACGTTTTAGTAAAGTCAGAATCAAATTTAGTGCCGTCGTAATGAAAACTAAATTTAATTCGAAGTAACAACAGAACAGCATTTTCTAAATCTTTTTACTAAAATAAAGAATTTTAAAGAAATTTTAGCTTAGTGACGTGAACAACAGAATCGACAGAACGTGACTTATTTTTTATAGCGCAACCCTAGAAAAAATACATCATCATCAACCGCATACACCTTTTTAATTCCACTTCCTAATTTTCTTAAGTCACTCTTAACACATTCATAAGTTCTACATGTCCAAAGCACCTTGGTGCATCCTTTTTCAAACTTTGTTATAATTATCCTATTTCAAATGGGATAGATATGCTGATTTCATTCGATTTGATTTCATTTTATAGGTCAGTAACCATGCAGGTTGATGTAACAATTGCATCGTTTTATGGGTTAACTTTCCACTCAACTTTATACGTAGTATTCAAAAAGTTTGTACGTAGTTTTCAAAAAGTTTATGATCGGGATTGTACTCAAACCGATATAGATTTCCTCAATCCCATATAGATATCGACTTTATAAATAGAGAAACTATATATTAAACACTCCCGTTTCTAGTCACTTGCTCTTACTTGCCCTGTGTGATCCACCCGCAGTTCTACCAAACTGTTGTGAACTTTTACCAATAACAAATAACAAACTCAAAAAATAATCTAACAAATTCTATTTTTTTAATCGTTCCAGAATTTAAAAAATCATTTACTAATTAGTTATTGTCTAAATACTTTATTAGTATAAGCATAAAAAGGTATGACAAAAAAAAATAGTATGAAAATTAATTGTTAGCGATTCGGAATAAAGATGTTTAATTCATAGTAACATTAGCCATTGCGAATCAACAGACAGTTGTACAAAGACGCTTACTAAAGCTAAAAGCTCTTTATACAGCGAGATTTGTCTTCTAACAAATTCCCGCACGTGCTAAAGAAACAAAAGTTAAATAATAGGTAGGCGGCGCCAAGCGACGCCAGGCTAAGAACACACAGGGTAAAGACGATGATTTTGTTAGCACACTCAATATATGACAGTAGAGTAAAGAGAACGGATGAGAGACGCCTGCACGTAGCCGGAATGCGAATGTTGAGAAGGATTTGTGGTGTGACTAGGATGGACAAGGTGAGAAATGAATGGCTCCAACGCTTTCAGGCTCCCTCTAACATAGAGGGAGCCTGAAAGTAGCACCAGTGGATGAAAGGCTGAGGAGCAATAGGTTATCGTGGTATGGACATGTGATGCAGAGGGATAAGCAAAATGTGGTGAAGAGTTTTATGTGTGGATGTTGACGGGTACAAGAGAAGAGGACGACCAATGAATAATGACTGGCCTGTTGGCCTAGTGGTTAGTGACCCTCACTGCTATGCCATAGGTCGTGGGTTCGATTTCCACCAGAATCTGGGTGTTCTTTGTGTCCGTTCTTTGTATGTTTGTAAAGTCCCCCGCGACACAGGACTAATTCCTAATGCGCGACTTTTTAAAAAAATTAAAAAAAATGGATGGACTGTGTGAAAGAAGATATGGCTAGAAAGGGAGTAAGCAGTGAAATGACGAACGATAGAGTAGAATGGAAGAATACAACATATTGCACCGACCCCAAATAAAATTGGGACAACGATAGATAGATGATGAATCAATATATGACAATATGTCGTTGACGTGGCAAAAGTATCAATTTATTACAATATTATTAAAAAAAGAAAAATCTAAATTAATTAAATAATACGAAAGGACAAACTACATACTTTAGCATAGCATGAAGCTTGTAACGTCACCTAAGTTTAGAAAACAGTGAATGGCGAAAACTTCATATAGTTTTCATAGCATCTATTTTCAAATTAAGTGAAATTAATCAAGTGTAATTAGTTTTGTAAGCTAATGATATATGATTCAATTCAAGATTAAAATCGAAGCTATACCTACTTAAGCCTTATCAATGTCTCTTTGGAGAGGGGTTGATTAAGTTGGGGTCCGTTGTGGGGGATTTTCCTTTTCCCTACCAACAACCAAATACTATTTTCATGCACCCACAACAGATTTTCAGAGATTCAGATCCACAACTCTTTGACGGCAGTGTGTTTATTTTTCATCTTCTATAGGGACTATAGGTTAGAGATATTACAAATTCGCGCAAAAAATCGACTGTAAACCCCAAAATAATTTAACAAACTGGCTACGACGATCTTGATCATAAATAGATTGATTACACAAAATAACCTCTGGTCACTCAAGAGGCGGTTTAAAACTTACAAAACGGAGCTCTTTTTTGAAATAGTTCGTTGGACATTCCAATTTACGTGATTGCAGTCATATAATAACGTCATAATAAATTAATAAACTTTTTAAACACATTCATTTAAAGTATAAACGCAATTCGTCAATCAAAATCGGTTCACCCAGTCGAAAGTTCTGAGGTAACAAACATTAAAAAAAAACATAGTCGAATTGAGAACCTCCTCCTTTTTTGAAGTCGGTTAAAAAAGGCTGTATATTATGTAAAAACTTTCTAGCAGATATCTATATGCTATAAAGCACAACACAGCGAATTCCACTCGTAAACAAATGCATCTCCGAGACTAATATACAGTTATGTCGTTTTATTTCTTAGTTTGCATGTTAAACTGTCTACACAAAAACGTCCCAGGGGGTCAGTGGTTTAGCTGACGTCGGGTAGCGTCTCGTGTACCCCTAGCCTTATTCGTAGACGTGGTACTAATGGCACCACCCGACGACGCCAGAGATTTATTGTCGAGCGCTGCTTCTCAGCGGCTTCGTACGTTTCAGTTATAAAGTGTAGATTATAAGCTTTAGAAATAGAAATGGTGGTGCACGGTGGCATTTAACTTATAGCGTCTAAGGTTACTTTATGGAGATCGTGTATGAGGTGTGCGAATCAGTCTTGTTCTGATGTGAATAGCAATAATTGTAAAGAAGAAACTAGAAGATTTTGAAGATGCAACAATTTTATTTGTCCTTTACACATGTATTTACAATATATTTAAGGAGTTGCACCGTAAAGCATGACTGCGCAAACTTAACCAATTTTCAACCCACTACCAAGATATCGAATATATGAAATTAACTAAAACTATGCATAATAAATGTAACCAATAGTTCATTTATTACTAATTAATTGACTCCGTTGTGACGCAGGCGCACCTTTTTGGTCAACGAACGACGCTAGTCTACGATCCGTCACATATGTATGTGTATAAAGAAAAAATAATCATACAAGGATTGTGACCCAGAATTACCCATTTTAAAAGAAGTCTGTCTCTCAAAATACAGGTTTAGGTACATCTACTTTGAGAAGCAGCAAGACAATGATGGCTATTGTGACTCGTATTGAGAAACAGCGCCGTTTTTTGTCCTTCGTCTCCTGAATATTATACTTAAAATATTATTATTAATAATATATAACGATATATTATTAATAATAATATTACTGTAAAACAGTTAAAAATAATTAATATAAAACCAAATACCACATTCCTTTTTTTATCGTGTGGAAACCCCCACGGGTCATCCCCTCACCAGGGCTACTGGTGAAGTGTGGTGTTCCTTCACAAGTGAGTCTATTGCGAGGGACTCAGGTATACTCAGGTATAGGAAGGAAATCCCCAAGAAACGTTAGACACTATATTATAAACATTTTTTAGGTTCACCTGTCCCGGTGTCTGTCTGTAACCAAATCTTGCAAGTTAAATTTGACCCATTTGGCGGTTTCCGATCGAGCTGAAATTTTGTATGCGGCGAGCCAAACTTAAATATTTATTTTATTCTGTTTTTAGCATTTGTTGTTATAGCGGCAACACAAATACATCATCTGTGAAAATTTCAACTGTCTGGCTATCACGGTTCATGAGATACAACCTGGTGACAGACAGATAGATGGACAGTGGAGTCTTAGTAATAGGGTCCAGTTTTTACCCTTCGGGTACGGAGCCCTAGTAAAATAAGGACTATTAATTAGAATAAGAAACTCATCACCCGACTACCTTATAAATAACGCGATTCCTACGAGCTTTCCTTTTTAGAATGATTAGAGATAGCCTGAGAGGTAAATATAGTTTCCCTACAGATAAATATTTTTCACTAGCAGCGCCGATCCCGTGGGAATATCGGGATAAAAAGTGCCTATGCCTATGCCTTAATCCAGGTCTCCAGCTATCTACATACCAAGTTTCATCGCAATCGGTTCAGTGGTTTTTGTGTGAAAGAGTAACCAACATCCATCCATCCAAACTTTCACATTTATAATATTAGTGGGATAACTACTCTCGTAGCTGGTAACTTTACAAAGCAATATAAATAATTTCTGAAAAATAAATCACCTATTATCTCTTACTAGCAACCCGCCCCGGCTTCGCACGGGTACAAATTATACACCTAAACCTTCCTTATGAATCACTCTGTCTATTAGTGAAAACCGCATGAAAATCCGTTCAGTAGTTTTTTTTCAGTTTATTTTCAGTTTCAGTTTATCGCGAACAGATAGACAGACGCGGCGGGGGACTTTGTTTTATAATATGTAGTGATATGTAGTGAAGATTTTTATAATACGTTTTTTTTTTTCATCATTAGCTCAACTACATGATATGATAATGATTCGAAACGCAAAAACCTCATATACGTGGGCTACACTGAAAATTTCGGGAATCAAGGAAGTGACACAACATTATTATTTAAAAATGTATTTATTGCTTTTCGAAGTATTATCCGCGAAATTTGACACATTTTCCATACGATGGAACCAATCATTGAAGCAACCATTCCATTTGGAAGTTGGGGTCTCCAAAATGGCCGTTTTGTAGGCGTCCACAGCTTCTTGAGGTGATGAAAATCTCTGACCACGCAATTTATTCTTTATTTTAGGGAAAGTATAGAAATCATTAGGGCTTAGGTCGGGACTGTACGGCGGATGGTCTAATAATTCTATGTTTCCTTGCTCTAAAAACTCTTTTGTTCTGTGCGCGGTGTGAGAACTCGCATTGCCGTGATGGAGGATGATGCGGCGGTTGCAGTTCTCTTTACGGAGTTCGGAAACGACCTGTGGCAACAAATGCTAGCATACCATTCTGCATTAACCGTTCTTTGTCCCTCAAGAGGAATAGTCGCAACATGGCCGGTTTTGAAGACAAACGTGGACACCATTTTTTTTGCAACACTCCGTGAACAAACAATTTTAGTTGGCTTTAACTCATTTTCGAACACCCAAACTCGTGACTGGTTTTTTGTTTCGGGTTCGTACGCATATATCCAGGATTCGTCATCTGATACAATGTTGTATACAAGCATTTGAGGATCCTGCGTGGAATCTTTCGAGAGTTCTGACGCACCAAGTAACGCGAGCCGCTTTTTGCTCTTCACAGAGCAAATGCGGTATCCATCGGGAAAACAACTTTTTTACACCTAATTGTTCATGCAAGATTATTTGTATTTGGCTCATGCCAATGTCTAAATTTGCCTGAATTTCGCGGTATGTCACATGTCGATCTTCCTCAATCAGCTTACGCACAGCATCAACGTTTTCTTGGGTGACTGCAGTTTTTGGACGACCTAGACGGGGATCATCACTGAGCTTGACACGTCCACGTTGAAATTCAGCAACCCAGCGATAAATTGTGGTTTTGGATGGGGCTTCATCACCAAATGCAGAAAGCATCCGGTCAACACACTGTGTTTGTGTTAAACCGCTTCGAAAGTCATAATAAATCATCGCCCTTGAATTTTCTCGAGTCAATTCCATTTTCTCAACGACTAAACAAGTTTGAGAAAATCTTGTGAGAAAACCGAGAATCTTTTTTTAAATAAATAAATGGTATTCGATTTTTAAAACCAAGGAGTTTTCAATTAAAAAGATTTTAATATGATAGGAATAGTGGAAATATTCCATTCCCGATACTTTTAGTGCAGCCTATGTAGTAATGAAAAGTAAACAAAAACAATATTCGTTTCTACAATTTTCGAGGGTTTCTCTCAATTTTATCAGGATCCCGTCATCAGATCCTGACTTCCTTGACATGGGACCACCTTTGATGTTCCCTACCTAACAAAAAAGAATAATCAAAATCGGTTCGGCGCGCCACCCACTTTGCCCCCGCTTTTTAAATCTCTGATATTTTCTAAGATATGCATTTTAATAATATGCTGTAAAGGGCAATTTTGATGTACATGAAATGCACAACGTTTCTAATGTATTTAATTGGATAAGGAATAATACGGTATTGTTTAAAATAGTTTGATAAATAACCCATAATTTGTTTGTAATACGTAAAAGATAAAAATGGTTACTGTGGGTTATCCTTAGGAGATAAACATATACCATCGCGGACTTTTTTATTGATGTTTTTAAAATATAAAATCCCGTAGTACATTAATTTGATCTATCTCGTAAGGTTTAGCCAGGCGTTTGCAATGTAAGCGCACAAAAATATGTTTGTTACGACATGACGTTACAAATCTTTAAATTTCTCGACTTTTCTCTACAATAATATGCATGTATACTACATATAAACCTTCCTCTTGAATCACTCTGTCCATTAGTGAAAACCGCATGAAAATCCGTTCAATAGTTTTTCCGTTTATCGCGAACAGACAGACAGACAGACACGGCGGGGGACTTTGTTTTATAATATGTAGTGATAATTGTTATTTGCCTCGCTAGATTAAATCTGTAATATCTTCGAAAATATTCATTTAAATTGCATGCTGTAAAGGGCCATATTGATCTATATTAAATGTACAATGTATTTAAGGTACTTAATTGGGTAAGGATTAATGCAGTATTGCTTAAAATCGCTTCGTGAATAAGCCATTATTTCTCGTAAAAAGTAAAGGATATAAAATGGTTATTGTGGGCTATCCCTAAGAGATAGACATATACCATAGCGGACTTTTTTGTAGACCTTTTTTAGGTGTACAATACTGTAGTACATTATTTTGATCTATCTCGTAGGGTTCAGCCAGCGTTTGCAATGTAAGCGCAAAAAAATGTGTTTATTTACGACATCACATTAGAAACCTCTAAAATTATCAGTGTTTCTCTACTATATTATGCATCTATTATACATATAACCCTTGAATCACTCTATCTATTAAAAAAAACCGCATCAAAATCCGTTGCGTAGTTTTAAATATTTAAGCATACATAGGGATATAGGGACAGAGAAAGCGACTTTGTTTTATACTATGTAGTGATTGTTCTCTGTTGCTGTGTTTGCCTCGTACCTTCAACAAAATTCACATGATTAATACATATTGTGGTCTGGAGACCAAGGATAACTGCTACAAAGCCTTGCACACGGTGATGTTCACTCGTTGAAGCTAAATCATTGTACCGAAGATTACATCATTTTAAGAATAGAAGAGAAAAAGAAGAAAAAAAAGCTCGTAGTCCACCTTAATCATTTGCTTAGAAACCCCCATAGATACACGTGGAAGCCTTTACCGGGGATAAAGATAGGACATATGTCGGCATTAAACCACGGCGACTCGTGCACTCTCTATCGACATTAATCAACAATTATAGCATCATTTATGTGTATTTTTAACCGACTTCAAAAAAGGAGGAGGAGGACTGTATGTTTTTTTTTTTCATATGTGTGTTACCTCAGAACTTTCGACTGGGTGAACCGATTTTGATGATTCTTTTTTTATTTGAAAGCTGGTGCTTCCCGTGTGGTATCATTTCAATTTGGTCCAGTTCTGACAATGGCATTCATGAGAAAACCATATATAAGTCTTTTATGGAATAGTTTTTTTGTTGAAGTAAATGATTATCGCCGCCCATGGGCACCTGCAACTCAAGAGTCACAAGTGCGTTGCCGGCCTTTAAAGTGGGAGTAGGGGAAGAAGGGGAAGGTTAGGGTTAAGACCTCCGGTAACCTCACTAACTCGGCGAAGAGCAATGAATCATTACTTCATTGCCTGTTTTCTGTGGAAGTGGTATCACTCCGGTCGAGCCGGCTAATACGTGCCGAAGCATAACTCTCCCACAATAGACTCTCCCAAGTGGCGTGGTTTCGATCATAAACGAAAAAATAACACTTCAAAGGCGTTTACCATTCATTCAAGAGGACAGTTTAACGCTGTCAGGTTAGATTTCGTCACTGACAGCATGGTATTTCGTAAGCACGTATTTAGTTTCTATTTATTAATATTTTTTTTTAAATTCTTTGTACCCCTTTTTAACCAAATTTCACACACAGAGGAATGTGTTAAAGTTGTAAAATTTAGAAGTAGCGAAACCTAAAATTTTTTAAATTTGCAAACTGTGAAAATGGCTACGAAAAGCTACAACGGCTCAGTATATATGTTGACCTACCATGATACGGAAAGTCTTTACAACGACAGCTCAAGGTATATTGGTTAGTAAAAATTTGACCACCTGTCGATCTTTAGTGTAAATTCGACAAAAACGTCTGCAGTAGTCAGCTGGGCTACCTATTTGAGCCAATCTTAATATATTTCTTCATCTTGGAACCGACACCATACCGAGAGAGACGCTATCGCCTACAACACCCTATTTTATCAGGTTCTTCGTACAAGTCTTGTACTTTAGAAGCTTGTGGCAATCCCCATAAGATTTTCCTTGTGCCCCTTGCAGCCAAATACATCCAATTCCAGCACTGATGGTGTGATCGACGTCTCCCTACATTAGCATTTGCACACGATCTACTAAATCACGCGGTTACAATATATAAAGTACAATGTGCAACTACCGTCATTGGTATCTGCGAGGCGCGAGCGGCCCAGTTCAGCGCGTGCGCAGGCAACAGATCCACTGATTAATGACGTAGACCACACACGATTCACGGATAAAACCTACTTTATGGGAGTTGTTATTGTTAGTTTAGTATGTTAGATATCAGGTGGCAGTAGTAAGGTTTCGGAGAAAAGTTTATATATCCATTTTTTTTATGGTATCGAGGGCAAACGAGCAGACGGGTCACCTGATGGTAAATGACTACCGCCACCCATGGGCACCTGTAACTCAAAAGCCACAAGTGCGTTGCCGCCCTTTAAGGTGGGAGTAGGAGAAGAGGGGGAGGGGGGAAGAGTGGGTAGAGGAGAAGGGCGGGAATAGGGGAGAGAGAAAAGTTAGAGCCTCCGGTAACCTCACTCACGCGGCGAAAAGCAATGCAACCATTGCTTCACTGCCGGGTTTTTGTGAGGCCGTGGTATCCAGCAGAGTCGAGCCGGGCCATACGTGCCGAAGCATGGCTCTCCCACTAGAAACAGTCATACACATACATACAGTCACGCCTGTATCCCCGAAAAGATAGGCAGATGATTAAACACCTACATTTTGCCAACCAATGTACTATGTAACTAATCAATGTTGCCGCAAATAAATGGTGATTATGATTATGATTTTCAAATCTAACAATTCAAGCTTTGTGACAGGACTAAGTAATCCCACTATCCCACTAATATTATAAATGTGAAAGTTTGGATGGATGGATGGATGCATGTTTGTTACTCTTTCACGCAAAAACCACTGAACAGATTGCGATGAAACTTGGTATGTAGATAACTGGAGACCTGGATTAACGCATAGGCTACTTTTTACCCCGATATTCCCACGGGATCGGGACTTACGCGGGGCGCTGCTAGTAATTGATAAATTTAAAATTTAAAACACCCCCGACGAAAATTCCTTCAACGATTACAAAATGCCTTACATCATTTTGGAAAAGAGCTGATACTCTTACACTGCTGGACGGATATTAACCAAACATAGCTAAGAAACACCGCAAGGAAACAGACATCGACGTCAAACTTATAACACCCCTCTTTTTGCGTCGGCGATTAAAAATATTAGTTTTAGTTTCAGGTAGATATCGACGTGTCGGTTCTGCATCAAACAGCGTTAGTGTATGGCGCGCACGAGCGACGTAAGACAGCTGCGACGATGGGATCAGCACGAGCGATGAAACGCGACGTTTACGAGCTACCGAGCGAGATCGGCAAATGGACACTTTTTATAACCAAGTTTTAAGGGTTATTGCTATGGTAATACACTATGTACCTCTTCTTATGACTCACTTTTCAGAATTTTCATACAAATCGAGTTTGTGTCCAACCGCAAAGGAGGGTTTTATGTCTTGAAACACAATTTTTAATTTAATATTCCCAACTTTGTTAGTATGTAACACAAGTCCCTGTGTTTTACTTAAAGTAGCAAGCCACATACGGCCTATCCAAAGGAGAAGTGTATGGCGAAAGAAATATCAATTACGTGTTGTATTGAGAATCCCTTAACAGCTTAACCCATGCTAAAAAAAATAACAAGGTAATGCTGCTCAGACAGAAAACTAAAAAGCTAATTAAGATAAGCTTTGTAATATCTTAAACCTTACTACCGTAACTATAATTGGGTGTCCAAAATAGTTTTTAAGGACTAAAAAAAAATGATCATTAAATTCTTTTTACGGCGACACACACAACATATATAACATATATTTTTTTTGAGAACTGAAAAAAAACTCATCAAATTTATAGGGGACCTTTGGGGTCTCGCGCCACCTAAAAATGTATCTAGGGCCGCTACTGCATTGAGATAATGAGATATGGTTGTTAGAAAACAATTTCATTCAGCAAGATGAAATAATTAAAAGGCCGGAAGACAGATTTTTAATAAATACCTCTTTATCATCTGATGAAGAACAAGAAATGCAAGTGAAGTTTTTGGAATCATTTTCTAGATCTATATACTTTCCTGCCTGCCTGACCGCGGCTACGCCCTCTCTTAGAGAGTCCTTGGAAATTAGGATAAAATGCAGCCTATGTAGTCCTTTGTACGTCACATCTTGGCCTGCCATCACTTAAATTGCCGACACCGGACAATCTCTTCAAAAATCCCGGACACATGTGTGAAATTGAGATTCTTTCCCGGATACCATAAAAAAACGTCGATTCCATTTTTTTAAATAAATTAAACAGCTTGTTCACCTAATCATTATAAGTTGCCCCTGGCACAGAGTATCCGGGTTTTACCCGGACGCTTTTTAGAAACCCCGCCCGGACGCTCCCCGGACGCTCCCCGGACGCTCCCCGGACGCTCCCCGGACGCCCTCTAACCTAGGACAAATCCGAGGAAACCCGGACGGATGCCAGCCCTAATCACATCAAACTATGATGTACATTCAAAATTTCATCAAAATGTGGTCAGTAAAGGTAAAGGTCCTGGCAACTACTTCGAGAACATTTCACTACCGAAACTTCCCCGAGGTACCAAAAAAAGACTAAACAATCATATTTAACAATAAAAGTATAATTTCTAAACAACAAAGTCGGTTAAATTATCTATCAACAGATGTAATCTTTTGTAGCAACACGTTTCAAGTTTAAATTCACTTCCAGCCTCTTTATAAGGACAAAAAGATTTGGCGAATAGACATAAAGCTCAAAGTACAGTGGGCGGGAATCTCCGAATCTCTCAGTGTACCCAGTCGCATGCAAATAGTTCCAGAAATTTATGAACTGCGGTTCAAAATGTTAATAGACGTTGACATGAATAGATACCGACTGTAAGGTACTACCTGTGTTACATGAATGTCTTTAGTTGATATATCGCGTGGGTGGCAACACTGATTGTATTAGACATTCAGTACAAAAGTTCCGGGCAGTGTTGCCAACGAAAAGTTCGTTTCAAACAGTAACTACGATTTACATTGAAAAGAGAAGCAAAGAAAACAAAGATAAAAAGGAAAAACATTAATTCTATCGATAGGTCCAAATCACCTCTGTTTATAAACCTTCGTAGGTACTTCGCTGGTAGACCTATTTGCAGTTTATTTTTTAATTACATGTCTCAGCGTTAGGCCACCACGCTGGCCTAGTGCGGACTTTGTAAACTTCCCAAAAGTTCTACGACATTATAGAGTACTCTCCTAAACGATGTATTTATTTAAAGTTAAAGCTAATGACATTATTTCTAGAAAGCACTGAACAGAGTCAAACTAACTCCCAGGATTGGACATTATAATTGCTAGGTTTTAGAATAAAGTCATCTTGCAGTTTGATCTAGTTCGGGGAAACTCCAACTCGATAGCGCCGTCCGCGTGATGGTAAATAGTAATGGCAATTCATGGACATCGGACATACAACTATTGCCTACAAATAGCCATATTACTATTTTGTGTCTAGAATATGATTGCTCGAATGGTTCAGTAAATATAATAGTCGAAAACTTTGTCCGTTAATAAAAGTCATTCTGAAGTTTCTCTGCGACACACGAATAATTCCATAGTGAGGTGAGACTTTTAAAAAATTGTGTTAAGTGGGTACGTCAGAGTATGTATAAACGCGGTGGGACTCACCTACCAATTCCAAAAAAGTCCTGGCAACTACTTCGATCAAGCCGGTCCTATTTATTGAGATCGCGACACTGTTACCTTAGTGACGTATTCCTAAGGCCAAGTCTTTAATATTTTTTTCAAACTATTATAAACACTTCTTATACCTATAGTATAACAATGACCAACCGTTAACGGTAATAAATGACAAAAATGGTCCTAAGTATTTAATTTAAGCAGAAAATAACCGTTCCCTATCTCCATTAAATGTAACCAAACTATTAAAAAATAGGCAGTCATGGGGCTGCCGACAGAAGTGAAAACTTAAACGAAACCACGAACTTAGCAGATCACATTAGCAGGTTGGTGACATAAATTAATAAGGAGCTGACAGAACTCAATGTTTAGATTAGCGCCCTCTAGTGGATCTAGTGACGGTCACAAGTTCAGTGCTTGTTCCAAATAGCAAAAGTGCACAAACGTGCCTAAAGAAGTTTTCACTTCAAAAATATTCCTACCACATTCTCATCTCCACAATAGGTATCATCGCGTTTTCGTTTAAAAAGTAAGCAAACTAAAGCCAACATATTTTACAATTCAAGTAGAAAGTCCTAAAGTAAATGAGAATAAAATATCATCGCACACGTCTCAGGTATGCAAATGCGCAAGCACATTAAAATGCAAGATGGCGGAAGCGCGCACGCGAGGTCGAGGGGTCGCCGGTATCGCCACGCGCCATTGTCCGAGCTACTGAGTACTGGCACCATCAGTTACCGTAGCATTAGGACAACTAGGTACTTACATTTTGATTCAGATATGTAAAATAATATAAGTGGATACTATGAATTGGATAATTTTTTTTGGTATATACTTAATAGAGTGTTTTATTGAGAACGTCCCTAACATATAATAAGCCAATCATTTTCTACAAATAGTGTTCCATTTTAAAACAATTATTAAGAAATTATGTATCACAACTTAGATTCCACCTCCTGTCAGAACTATCTAGTCATAGGGGTGTATTCCCGTTGTCCCCATTGCCCTGTCCCCCTCAATGGGGACAACGAAACGTAGGTATTTATTTTTCCCGTTGTCCCCATTACCCTGAACTACCAATGGGGACAACGAGAAGTCACCAATTTTATTCCCGTTGTCCTCATTTCCATATGCATATTAATAGAGAAAGTAGGAATTTATTTTTATTTGTCTATAGTTCTATACTAGTAAGTATAAGAGCAATGGGGGTAAGGGCACATTCTTTGGTGCGTTCAGGACAGAGGGGATAACGGGTATAATTTTTAATTATTTTATTCATTCATTCATTCATCATTAATGGGGACACGGGTGACGAGGACAACGGGAATACACCGTGATAGGTAGCTAATATTTTTTTTGTGAAACCAACGAATCATTTTTGCACTGCCAATCCAGCAAAAACTGAATCAAATGTAGAATTGTTGCACTATAATTAGAGCAGGGATAAAGGTGGAAAGAAAGCTTATAGGTATGTGATCTATTGTAGGGTCTAATGAAAGGGAGGAAGGGGAAGGGAAGTAGAAAATCGCCTGAATATAGATTTGAAACTCAATTATACTTCATCTTATAAGGGTTCTGGTGCGAAACATATTATATTATTAACGAAAAAAACATTAAATCAAGAAAATGTAAATTACTTTTCTAATGATAAATTAAATAAAAAGGTCCTAAAATTCACAAACATATGGTATCACTACAGATATCCCCTCACGATCCGTTAAATCGCGTCGTACAAAAGCGGCGGCTGGTCTGCCTAACAAAATAGATTCACAGCTAAAACAATGTGTGCTGAACAGTTACTTTATTTATAGTTCATTTATGTAGGTCGGTAAGACGGTCACTACGTACCTTCTTGCAACTTTTATCACCTCTTTGAAACCCTATGGGTCTATAGAAATTTTCTCTTTTAAACCCCTGGGTATAATACAGTCTTTGTACTTTTGACATTAAGGAAAACAGTTGTAAATGTAAGATTACAATACTTATACAACTACCCTACAAGAGTAGATAAGGCGGTTATATTGTATGTGCGGACGTCTGCTGTAACATTTTATAATTTAATATAATTTATGTTAGGCGCAATGTAAACCGACGCTCGCTTTATTAATAGCCAGAGTGATACGCTCGTGGCCAATAAGTTGCTAGCGTTTCTGCAGCAGAAGCTGGACATAATGGACGAGGTGTCCGCCATCCAGATCTGTATCACTAACTTCAGCAGGGATGATATTGCTATAGCCAAGTAGCTGGTGCTTCAATTGCTTAATAAAAGTAACCAGATGGTATCTCGACCCCGTGACGGTACAAAGAAAGTGTACAAGACATCATCACACTGCTGAAGAAGACTGGTCCTGACTCGCATTCTTATCGAGAAGAGTTCGAATTAGGACTACTGACTCTGAACTCTTCTAAGGGACTACGACGTGCCGAGAGTCGCACCTCTTGGGTTAATTATCTCTTCCGGCGTTAGATGTTATATACGAAAACGCCAATGAGTTATTTTGTGTGGTTCGACTCCAATGTAACGGATATACCCCCGGGTTTATCCGTTACGTTGATTGTACTTGTAAAAAGAACATCGCTGTTGTCACGGGGATTAAAGGACTGTAAGAGTTTACATTTATTGAATATTTTTAATTAATTGTAATAATACACAGGTTGAGGAATAAATACAATAAGTATAGGTCTACCAGAATCTCATGGCACGAAAAAAATTTAAAATTGTGATTTGCTTAACTGTCACCTGGTATGTCATGTCGAAGAGTTGACCAGTATCTTGGAGTGAGTGATTTTGATACTTTGTCTTTTTATTAATTCTCATATTATAATGTGTACGGCAACGTACGTGCACATACGTGCAATCATACGTAATAGCACAGTGATGTATTTTCTATGCCTGGTAAAAAGAGGAAAGGGGGAAAGAAGATAATCATCTAGGGCAGAGTTGATCATGAATAAAGTAAAGAATTCTTTATTGTGCAAAAAGTAATTAAAATAGCAATGAAACAAATCGTTTTTTTTTTTATATTATAGGGGGCAAACGAGCAGGCGGGTCACCTGATGGTAAGTGACTACCATCGCCCATGGACACCTGCAACTCAAGAGTCACAAGTGCGTTGCCGGCCTTTGAGATAGGAGTACGCTCTTTTCTTGAAGGTTTGAAGGTCGTATCGGTCCGGAAATACCGCAGGCGACAATTTGTTCCAGAGATTCGTTCAACAAGATATTAACTTCAATGAAGGAGAGAATCTTTGAGGTACTTACTGAAAACTCAGGTATACTTACTTAAGTTTACCTGATACATTTTATTATTTTTTGGTCTTATACTTAATGAGGTTGGTTTGGATTTGGTTGAATATGTTAAATGCGATTAAAAAAGGACAATTTTAATGGGGAAAGACATTCTACAAAGATACAAATATTTGAACCATAAAAAGAAAAACCGCGCGACATGGTCATGGTTCATATTCTGTGAACCAAACAAAGATGTTGTAAGTCGTTCTAAAAGTATTTCACTTGGGGCGAGATGGATCATTGTAAACGCTTGGGAAGAAAACGGTGTCGTACCAAATTATTTTCTGGTATACAGGACAAAAGAATTATCTGCTGACTATCACCACGATATAAATAAGGTTAATTTTAGAAAATGGGTGACAGAGAAGGTTATTCCAAATCTTTCAAGACCTTCACTATTTGTTACAGATAATGCTAGCTATCATTCTGTACAGATTAACAAATCACCCATACAAGCTAATCGTATCGCTGATATAAAATATCATTGTTGATCATTCGCATTAATGTCAACCACTTGAAGCAGTGAAACAAAACAAGCGTGCACCAGTATATGAGATAGATGAAGTGTTGAGATCGCATGTTCAGGAAGTTTTAGGGCACCTTATCATTGCACATTAAATCTGATAGAGATGATTTGGGGCATAATATAGCAAAAAATTGCTAAGAAAAATGAAAGTGCCTGCAACTGCAGGAAGTTTTCTCACAAATTGGTAAGAAGGTAAAGAAAACCGAAAACAATTACATTGAGCAAGATGAAATAATTGAATGATAATTGAAAGGCTTCCAGCCTTTATTGAGAGAATTACAAAAATTACTTCTGTATCTTCATCATCTTCTTCGACACATGAAGAACATGAAATGCGAGTTTTTGGAGCAATTTTCTCGTTGCAAATTTCATTTTCAAGCGCTCTCATGGGGATTTCTTGAAATTTCGGGATAAAATGTAGCTATGTCCTCCTTTATATATCACATCAAACTATGATTTACATTCTCAATTTCTTCAAAATCTGTTTAGCTGCGACAAGGTAACAGAGTTACTATAGCATTTACAAAATAATTAGATGTCTTTCCGTCTGACTGAACTGAACTGACAAGTATCTCATCTATTCATTCACTCATTTGTCGGGCATGTCATCGTCCCGCAGAAACCCTCAGGCATATAATTTCTGGCTGTCCTCGTCTTGCCAACGGCGAGTACTTGCATAGACATAAATAACAAAGTGGTCAGGATAGCCCATTAGCAACTTGCTCTTAAATATAACCTTGGGGCTGTCGAGTTACCGTACTACAGGTGTGTGTCCGACCCAGTTCTCAAAAAGGGTCATGCAACATTGTACTGGGATCGATCTATCATCACTGACAGGACTATTGATGACAAAAAGCCTGATGTAGTGTTGATAGATCGGTTAAAGCGCCGAACAATGATTGTTGACACCACCATTCCTCATAACGATAATCGCTTAAAGGACGAAAAAATAAAAAAAATTGGACTTAGCCCACGAGATTGTTGACATGTGGGATGTGGATTCAGTAACCGTTGTGCCGATAGTTCATTTCACTCCATGGGTTAATTGCTAAGAGCCTCGACCATCACCTTCAGGAGCTCACGTTAGCAGCTGGATTAAGAGCCTGATGCAAAAGGCAGTCCTCCTCGATACGGCACGCATAATGAGAAGGTTTCTGTCTCTGGAACCCCTAACCACCGGTAACTTGGGCCCTGTACCCGATACCAGTGAGACACTATTTTTAATATTTTTAAATGTATTTTCTTATGTAATCTGAATGTATTAAAAAATGTAATTTATATGTTTATTTAAACGAATATCATCCTTCGCGCCTATGAATAAAGAGAATAATAATAGATAACCACTACTCACACACGTCTGTCTGATCCCAAACTAGGCAGAGCCTATGGTACCCAGACTGCTGATACACATACTTATATATTTCTAAATCCATACATATTATAGACAAATAATAATTTTTAAGTACATATTATGAAATCGTTGCCCCAAATAATATTAAAGTATATAACGTTCAGAAACCAACTATAATACACTACTTTTTGATTTATATTTAATACTACTAAATATACAAGAAAAAACAGTATCAAGATCGTTCAATCCAATTTCCCTGAATTTTGATTTCTCTATTTGCCATTAAATTCTATTAGGCTTATACAAATACTTCTAACGAAACAAAAGAAAACGAGTTGCAAGTTTAGGGGATTCCCCTAACAATGGAGAAGTTATTTCATTTTTTTTAATGCAATGTTGCCAATAATTTCGAGACAAATTTATTGCAAGTAAATAGCGTAACTTTTGAAATTAATTTGTTAATGAAATAATTTATGGTTTAGCCTAGTAATCTAATCAGAACATTAAAATAACTATGATGAATGAATATAGACAATTGTGTGTATACTCTAAATACATAGAATTTACTACAAAAAAAAATTAAATACTTAATTATTATACCCCATACACACTATCTAGTAGACCATTTTAAAGATGGACGATCAAAAAGATTTAAAAAAAAATATAGAGAAATTGCTGATCTATGAAAAAAATATAAGAGACGCGGCGTTTACTTAATGCACTCAGATCCAAAGCTCCTAGACACCATAAGACTATTTTTAAATTGCGCAGGTATCGCCTTCTCAATGCATGTTAGACTTCGTATAACAGTTTATCATCTCCTTTGTCTGCTAAATACCATGTATTTTGTTTCAAATTTGTATACAATAACTTAAGGGTTCGATTTTTATGATTAAAAAGACTGTTACCTGCAAAATGCAATTGCGGGGTTTTTGAAATGTGTAAGAAATTAAATGGGTTCATTTAATTTGTTGTCTTTGAGCAGGTTTCTGTACGGACAGCAAAGAGAGTCTTTAATATATTCCTTTATTAGTAAAATACCAAATATAAATAGTTTTTTTAAAGACAAAATATCTTCACTGAAGATCGTTTTTTTTTTTTCTTTTAATTACAGACTATCCCTCGGGTTTCCGACAAAATCTTTTATACGCTTCTTTGAAGAACCTCTACATACATAGTCCACTAGTACTACAAAATGAGTGCGCCGGAGATAAAAAATCTATGTGAACCCTGTAATCTCTGGTTTGCGAGAACATGTACGTAATTCAAAATTCTGTCAAATTGAACTAAATATGCCAAAAGGTCATAAATCTTTGATATGTTATTATAAATTTGATATGCTATTATAAAGAGACAAGGTTATTATTTGTTTGAGCAAAATACTCTAGCGTAAATCGAAACTTCATTGCCAGTCTATAAAATCACAATTTTCACAACAATCACAATCAAAGGTTTGCAAGAATATCGACAGAACTTAAAATATAAGTTCCGTTGATATTCTTGCAAACCTTTCCTGGGCAATCAAACAGTAAAAAAGTATTTTAAAAAATATTATAGCTAGCTATGATGTCTCAAAATTACATGTTTTTGATAAGTACATCATATTGCAAAACAGAACGTACTATTAGAAATACTATTTATTTTTCTATACATACCCATGTAATTCTGTTATAAAATACGAATATAACAGATGCTGACCGTAAAAGACACTCTCATGACGCACAACTTCTTAAAATCAAACCACAGGTAATTTACGCTTTACGCTTCTTTTTCTCAGTTTTAGTTTAAAACTTACTAATGTTGTAGATTGAACTTAAATATCTCCAAGTGCGATTAACAAGAAGCGATATGCGAGACGGTCATGTAAGAAGAAATATTTCTCCATTTCATCTCTCATAGTTACATCAACATATTCTTAATATAGAAATACGGAAACAAAAATACCTACCGTGTGTATGGGGCATAATGGTTTCATAAAAAAAAGGAAAATATTTTTTATGTATTTATTAAAATTTTACTTTACACACTGTATGATATAATGTACTTCTAGTACGTAACTTAATACTACACATACGCATCGACGCATACAAATATCAGGACAAAGCATATTCTTAAGTGTATTGTTATCAAGAATTTTTTATTGATGTATGGCTAAAGTAGCGTAGCTCCTGCATAGGGTTTATGGATGTAGTCAATTATGTTATGAGTAACAAGATGTAGATAGATTATACGTACTCAAATGTTTGCACACTGAACTGATTCAATTGGTTGTATATTTGACGACATTATGACGTTTCAATATTATGTGTCAATAACTATATGTTGTGTATATTGTACGTCACTAAATGTAGTTCATGTATCCTATCTACCTACTTTTACTTATAACTTTGTTAGAATTTCTTAAATCGCTTGACGATACAACAACTCACTTAGGGGCCCATCCATAAATTACGTCACACGAATTTCATGATTTTTGACCCCCCTCCCTCCCGTCTTTGTCAAGCGGCTTAAAACTGACCATGAAAAACAATAGGCAAAATACTAACTTATAAAAATAAAAAACTTAATTAACGATAATTTTAGTTACATGTGTAAATGTGAAGTTTGATAAAAATAGTCCCGTGTAGGGGCACTATAGTCTATCTAATCTAAGAAGTACCGTTTGACGTTTCATACCTTTCAAGTCGAAACAAGTTTGTATAGGCGTAACTCACACAATTTCAATAACCTTTTCCGTAAAACCATGGAATTATGAATCTATTTTTAATTTATCACAAGATTTACAATTTTTAATGACTAAATTCAAATTTAAATGTTTTAAACAAAGTAAAAGAACTAAAATATAGAATAGATAGCTTTTTTTTAGACTTTCAAAGTCACGTACTTAGGTCCTTTACCGTAGTGTTGCGACTCTTCAAATTCACTTGTATACGAAAAATCGTTAAAATGTACGAATAATCGAACTTATTAATAACGAGTCATTTTTAATCCAGGCATCTTTTAATAATAATAAAGTGTATGTCAGCTAAAATAATCTAAAATAATAAATTTTAGCTGACATGCACTTCTACGAAAATCAATAATGTACAATGTGGGTTAGGTTAGAATGGAACTGAAAAACCCGAAAATTTATCTCTCTTATAAAATTCTGACATTTATCTAAACACTTTTGTATATACTAAGATTTACTAGTAAAACCTATGATAAACCAATATACGGGCTTTTACTGTAACGTACATAAAACTGTAATCGTTTAGTAAATACAAAGAAATTATATCGATATTTCTTAAGAATCGGATATTGCAGTAATTGATTTCTTTGACCCCATGCCTATTCACCAATCTGTCAGAACTGTCAAACGGTACTTCTTAGATTAGTGGTAGTGGTGGTAGTGGAGTATAGGGTTTTAGCTTTGATTATTATATATACTTGTCTAGATGACATGTACGGCCGTACAGAACGGCGCTAAGGAAGTCGACTATATTTCGTCTACACACGTGACAGACGTCATTGTCATTTGAATATCTAAGCGTCGACGTGCTTGCGAAAAACAATTAATCATGCCGGTTTGTGCTATTAAATTATGTCGAAACTATGCTAAAAAACCTTATAAAACATTAAGATTACTTTTCATCTGTAAGTTTTAACTTACACTTTTCTGAAAAAATACGATATTTTATTTAAAAATTTGTAGCTTTGACAGATTAGCCGGTGTTGTCAGTTAATTGCGGGGTAATTTTACAAAAACTATGGGTAATCATAATCATGAAAACCATAAAAAATGTTGACATAAAAAATGATACCTAATGATATTGGTGATTTTGACTCAAAGTATTTTAATTATTCATGTGAGATGATACGTCTGTATCATCTAACATCAATAGTTAAAATACTTAAAGAATAATAATAATAGTCTTATAATAATAATTTTTTTTTTTAATATATCTCATTAATTGAAATTAATCACTTACCTTCACTTCATCTCCATAAGACGTAGTACAAGAAGGTAAGTAAATAATTTAGAACAGGCAGGCAGCAGGCTACTCTTCTATGGATACTGACAGTACCAATAAAGTTACCTTCATAAGCGATTTAAAAAAATATTTACACTTAAATACTGAGGGATATGGGAATTTTGATAAATTTAATGAATGAAAGGCAACATTATATGACGGGTAATGCGCTTTGCATTTCAATAATCATTTATCTGATTAAAATTGGCTTTTCAACAATAAAGTGAATTGAAACGGAAAATATTTTAGAGCAATGATTTTTACGATATGAAAACTTCTATGATTGAAGCGAGAAATAACCTGCAAAATACGCATAGAGCAAAAACAGCAATTTAAGTGATGTAAAACGTTAATGTGATCATTAAAGTTATGATGACGAGATTCATAAAGCTTTAAAAGAGCCTTTGCGTAGCTTGTGTTTGCATATTAATTTTCAGGTGTAGCAATTTTTTTTTTTATTATTATTATTATTTTTTATAAAGATTACTAGTAACGTGGGTCACACATTACTAGTAATGTCGTTAACCCCTTCAGCTAAGTTTAAACCTTGTGTTAGGAGTGGGTTCACGACGGTAGTGCACTGGGTGGGGTTCGAACCCGCAACCACTTGATCGCAAGTCCGACGTCTTAGCCATTACGCTACGCTTTTTATAGGGATCGGTAGCCAGTTGCCACCATACAGAACGCTTGCTTGTTTCCTATCTAATAAAACTATTTCTAACTATCAACTATAACTATCTTTAAACTCTGACATCTGTTTACTGGTGACCTTCAGGTGTCTCAAGTTTTTAAAAGGGTCTGTAGCCTATTAGCGGACTAAAACATAATATGTTTTCGGCATAATTATATAGCTCCTAGCCTAATTATAATCTCTATAAGTAGCTCCTAATTTGTGAACATGAATCGGATAATATCCAGGACTCTTTCGCCGCGCCCTAACAAACTCAGTCAGTAGGTGTTCCCGTAAAAACGGAAGTGAGACGGCACAAGTAGATCGGATCTCCAATCCAGGTTAAGACTGCCTTTCCACAAGTTAAGTCAACGAGTGCGAAAGAAGCTTAAGGATTTTTTTTTTGCCCCACATCAAAATACAGCCTTATACTGTCATCTAAAACGGTAAGCGGTTTGCAAGGCAGATGTCAATAGCGCAGAAGAAATTGTGTAAAATTTTGACACAATTTCTTGGCGAAAGTAGAGATGACGCAGTGTAGTTTAAAACAAGTGCGGGAGATCCGGGTTAAGACTGCCTTACCACAGGTTAAGTCAACAAGCGCGAAGGATTCAGGTTAAGGAATTTTTGCCCCCCCAATAAAAATACAACCTTATCCTGTTATCTAAAACGGTAAGCAATTTGCAATATGGAAATCACTGAAAACGGTATTTGAAATTATTCAATGGATTTGTTATACTTAACTAATTTAATTTTGTTGTTGTAAATTCACTTAAGTCTAAATTTATATTTTGGAATGTTTAATTCCAGAAAGATTGTAAAGCGTTATTATGCCAACAAATTAACTTTAATATTAGCCTCGAGGCTCTTACACACATTACATTAATACTTTCTTACGTCCCCACACAAAAATTATACGATATTCGAACAGCCAACACATCTTAGGTTTTTTTAAAAACAAATGCAAATTGAGGTACTGTGTACCAGAGATCAAAGTTTTGTTTCCTACCGAAAAATACAACACATCAAGTTACTTCCAACAAACAATATTTTAAAAAGCATTCCACACCTCTACAACCCATAAGTACCACAAATGGGGAACACCAACACCAACACCAATCTAACTATAACTGCTAACTAATAATTAAAGTTACACATTTAACATTCACAAATAAAATGGTTCACATTCACATGATTATTATTAAAGGTGTTATGATGTCCAACCGAACACACACTATGAAACCGACGAATGAACGAACGACAATAATAAATCAGTCAAAATAACAATAGCTTAACATTATTTTTAGGTATTTTTGTTCAACATATAAAATATATTGAAATACATATTTAAAAAAAAATGCAATTCAAAGTAGAAAAAATAAACTAATATTAAATGAACAGACAGATCAAATCCAAATTAAAAGTTAGTCTCCTCGTGTACAGGCCGGCTAAAAGCTTACCTTACTCCCGAGGGTTAGCTTACAGCTCCTGTATCTTAGGTTGTACTATCATTACATCTAGCATATCATTGAGCCACGTGAACTTGTCATTACTACAGTAGTACAGAACTAGAACTATAATAAACACTAATAATACGAACGTCAGTCTGTACGGGTCTGCTCGCGGTGTCTCGACGCGTTGCAACGATTTCTGTACACAAAAAAAACATATTCTTTATACGCAATTACTTTGAATTTGTGTAAAAGTACAAGAACATCACAATCATTGTTTTCTGTTTTCTCACAGTAAACTCTTTTTTAATAATGTTAATACAAATTAATGCTGTCATTTTATCATAATTCCATAAAAGTATCCAATGTTTATGTATTTATTAGATTATGAACGAGCAGCTTGCTGATATATTCACATCTAGTGATAAATGTAGTATCGCTTAGTAAGTATCTCTTTATTTCTATATTTTAAATGTCCGTCACTCTTTTGAGCACTGTATTGTCCAATCGTAGCCAGTTATCGAGTCAGTTTTTAAATGAGTTCATATTTTATAGTTCAAAATTTCAGCATCACTTCAGTCACAGTGAGCAGTGCCGCAAGGTTCTATTTTAGGTCCATGCTTATATTAGGTTTTTCGTGAGACCTGAGATAAGGTCAAGTTGCTCACTTTGAATGCTACGATGTTAATAAACTTTTAGAATAATTACGAAGTCAGATTTGTTAATCTGATCAATAATAAAAAACATAAGTCCGCCATTCCTATTAGATTGGATATTACGTGTATTGTAGGGGAAAAAATATTTGAAATCTATAAGAATATTGCGCTATCCAAACACTCAATTTACATTATTTTTCTATTAAAATCGATTATAAAATGCATCTTTCATAATCAACTAATTCTAATAGTATATGTGAATAAAATGAATAATACCTTGCAGAAACTATAAACAATACCTTGTAGTGTTGATATGGAGTGAGAGTGACGCGGGAGTTCCGTGAGAGCATGCGCATCACATCGCTCACTTGATCCCTCCGGTCTAGCCCCACTAGAGCACTGGTGTCGTCTAGAAACTGCACTAATACTGCCCCTGGAAAAAATCAAAACCGAATATACTCTTCACTTGGTTACTAAAATCATATTATCTCTTCCAATAATTTTGATGCATTCTAGGGTTTTCTGGAGGAGATTACGTGATGGGACATTATCTGTGGGACAATTACCGTCTATACCTAATTATATCTATATTGACATTAGGTGGGCAAATAAAGTGTTTATCTATTTCTTAAGCATGGTAGAAATATTTAAGGAAGGTGGATGACTTAAAGCCAAAGCCATAGGCATTAGGATGATGTAGAAATGAAGTACTAGAATGAATGTTATAAGAGAAGATATAAAAAAAGAAACGTACCAAATGGGCTGAATAGCTGATTAATTTCATTCCGTTGCCATTCTCGAGGAAAGGTCAGATGAAACACGTGATCTCTTGATGGCGCCGCTGAAAGAGTATTCATTTAATAATTTTATGATTTTAACCGGATTTCGATTCTTTTTTAAATAAAAATACTAATACTATTAAGATTATACACAACGATATTAAGTCAAGTAAATCAGTATTCAATTGAAAACGATTTCTACGTTATATTTTTTTTTTCTGAAATAAGTAGGTACATCATACATGCCTGGCTAGTGTAAAATACGCACACTTGCTGAGGTACGCATTAGTGTACAATTAGCGCACTTGTTGTTAGAAATTGTAACACTTCCTTTTTAACCAACTGCAACGAAATTAAAAAAGGAAAACGGCTGAACCAATTTAGATGAATGATATGTCGTTAGATTCGTATTTATTGCGTGAGTGTCACTGCCCACTGGGTATATTAAAAAATATTAAAAAAAAAAAAAAAACCGACGAAAATAACTAAAAAGCAAAAAATAAATCATCAGCTCAGCTACATGATGTGATGATTTCTGAACGCAAATACCTGATAAAGTAATGAAAAGTAAACAGAAACACTATTCGTTCCTACAATTTTCGAGGGTTTCACTCAATTTTATCAGGATTCCATCATCAGATCCTGACTTCCTTGACATGGTGGTCCCATGTCCCTAGAGGTATACCCTATCTAACTAAGAATCTAAGAATAATCAAAATCGGTTCATAAATAACGGACAGAGGGCTGAACATACATAAAAAAAATATGTATATATATACGGTCGAATTGAGAACCTCCTTTTTTTCGTCGGTAAAAAATTATATTTTCGCCAAAATGTATTTTTAAAGTAAAACTCCCAAAACTAACGAATGGGGTTTTGAAAATGATTACAAAAATATATATATATAGTGAAACTACTGTGGTGGCGTGTTCTGTATCTCTTTAACACTTTCTTAATACTTGTCTTGTTAGTAAATTGTGTCTTTATTTGTTTATTAGTTACGATTTTAATCCAGTCGGGTTTTTTGTTTCAATTAATGATTTCTTGTTCTTGTTGATAATCATAAATCACTTATTGCCTTTAAACATGGGCATAAGCAAATAAATGATTCATGATTATGACTAAAGTTATTTAACATTATGGTACTTACGATCTGGGCCAGTAAGATTTATGTAAGGCGAATCCTGACGCGCAGTCTTGGCTAAAAACAGTTTGTTGAGGAAAGGCTTAACGGCGGCGGAGCCTGGCACGACCCTCGAACCTTGGTCCCCGCGCATGCGCTGCAAGTGCTCGTGCATACCCAGGAAACATAATCCTGTGATATACGCGTCATACCCAGCCTCGTGAACCTTGTCGTCTCGCCGGCAGTAACCCCGACCTTCGCGACTGCCTGGGAATGGAAACAATACGTCTGCAAACTATGTTATTAAGTTTTCTTTATCTACGACCTAGGTTATGACCTAAGCTGCAGAAGAAGAACATAGCCCGATTGATTACCGGTTACCAATGCCTGTAAGCATTCTGAATACCAACTCAATTTGGCTCTAGTTAAGCTATTCATCAGCAGACAACAACACTATGCTTCGAGTCTTTCTTTTCTCTGAATAAATAAAATATACGACGGCGCACCGATTACTTTATTTGGCAACATTATTAGTGTCAGAAGTTAGTTCACTGACGCAACACCGAGCGCTGGCGTGCGACGGATGACAGTTACGGTTCGGATAGGCCGCTGAAATGGCAGAATCGATTGGCATCTCGTAGGCTCACAACGTGTCCTGTGGAGTGTCGCGATTTAAAGCATGACTGAAGATATCTAATGATTATTCAGAGTATATTTTTATGTTTTGTGTAGTAAAATTACTGTGTGAAAATCACGTTTTTATTTTCCTCGCCCGCAAACCCATGTCTACCCGTAACATTAAACATGAACGCGCCCGATGTTTCCAATAGACGAGGAGTTTCTACATATATTTTTTTAAACTGAAAAATAATGAAATTCAAAATGTTCAGATTTTACTATAGGAGCTACGTTACTTATTTAGTCTTAAATCCGGATCTTTGAGGCCTTAAAACTAAACTTTTTACTCTGCTTTCTAATATATTTGATATCTACAAGACCAATTGGTATTACCCTCTTATGACGTATAATCTTAAAGAGTTTGCATATCAAATAGCGCAACCGTTTTAATCTCGGTGGGATGTGCCATGTGGGATAGAGCAACATTTGAGTTGGACATCTCCTCTTAAACGCATTTATTGCCACCTAACCACATCAAAAACTTAAAGTTATATCTGGCAACATATAAGTGACAAGCTGTGTTAAAGAACCACCTTCTAACTTACCGACTTTAGGTATAGTGAATGGAGGTTCTGCTAATGTAGACATCAACTCAGGTAGCACACTTGAATTCAACTTGTCTTTGAACGGTGGCAAACTTGACATGTACTTTGTGTCTATTAACCTGAAATAACACATATTTAAACTACACAAGAATACTGGAGGTAACGTTACGAAGGGAGAATACTTTGTGTCATCTCAGATTCGATCCGTGTGTCATAGAATGTGTCACATTGATTACCTACCTAAACATTATCCGGTATGTCTAGGTGATATATATACGTTTGTATACCGAAGAGGTAGGTAGAGGTACACACATTCACTTTCTCGTTTTTTTTTATTAGCATGCTATTTAGTCGAACCGGGAGTCGAACCCAGAACCTCAAGATCGCAATCAGATTAGACGCGATCGTTTCATTACATGCAAAAGCGGTACTTTGACGCAAAGTGCTGTATGAAATTAATTAAAAAATCTTACTTCGGGAACATAAAGTGTGCCAACTCCTTGAAAGAATTGTAATCAGTCGTTACAGGTTCAAAGAAATGATTTAACGTGTGGATTACGTCCAGCAGCATGTTGTGACCAATCACTAGCTTCTCCTGTCAAACACAATGTTGGGATTAATCCCTAATGGGAAGGAGATTAGATAAATTAGTCATGTTTTAATGTGGTCAGTCTGTAGACGATACAATATTTTAGTGGTAGAACATCTTCTTATGTAACTGTATATAAGATGTACTTTACACCTTGATTAGAAAGAGCAAATTAAATATAGAAGTACCTTGGATAATTATGTATACGTACAGGAATAAATGCGACTGAATCGCGTTAATTCCCCTGCGTATACATAATTATAAGTACACTAGCTGGCGTTGCTATTCCTTTTTTTAATATAGATTTTTTGGGCCGAAATCCTCGCGGGGGTTCTCGGAAGACCCTGCGAAAGTTCCGTCACAATCTGATCAATGGTTTAGACATGAACAGAGGACAAACGCGTCTGAATCAAGCTGGCATCACCTTAGGACACTTCTTATTGTCCGGATTTAGCGCTATGCAAATTTGGACTATTTTACACTTTATGTAAAAAAAACAACTTAAATGACGCAAGTTTTCGAGCGATGAGGAGCTTTTGAGGAGATTTGCGGCTCTGTTCCAGAAGGATACATGAGCAATGTGTTCAGCACCTGATTTGCACATATTACTGCCAGACCTGTAAGATCTGCTAAGACCTGTATTACTGCCAGAGGATTAGATACTTCGAAAAAAAATCACAAAGTACGACAAAACTTATGTAGCAACCTAGTATATCAAATTTTAAGTTAGTGTAGAAGTACATTAACTTAAAATTTTATATACTAGGTACATTGCTGGCTTGATACCATCGCAGCATATATACTAAAAAAAACAGACAACGTCCTCGTACCTATTTTTAAAACAATTATTCAGTCACTGTTTACAATTGGAGGTATTGTCTCTGGTATTTCATCTTTTCACATAAAAAAAAATCAGCAAAAGAATGGAAATATAAAAGCAAAAATTATTTTTGACTTACAGAGCTACTAATCATGCGTGCGACTTTAGTGAAGCCTACAGCATCATCTAACTCATCCCATTCCCTCTTTTTCCTAATGGCCTCTTGGTCCTCCCGCTCTATTTCTGGTGTTTTTCTTGTAATTTTCAAGACTCTGAAATTTAAAAATTGTGTTTTATCAATATGATATTTAAGTTTTTAAGTAATAGTGATCACAATAACACTTGATTTCGTAGGACTGTAGCGCAGCTATATTTGTGCCGTTTCGAGAGATCAGAGCATAAAACTTATTATTTAGGGTCTTAGTAACAACAAACAAAACAGCAATGCCATTACAGCCTTTAAAAATTTGGTCCAGCAACACTATCTATCTCTGTAATATCATCATTTCTTTCTTATTCTACTACATAACTAAAATCATAATTACTTTCGAAAATACTACGAGTATGTAATAGCTACTAACTAGCTATATATATGTATATATCTATATGTGTTAATTATTGTTTGTATATTCAATAGTACGCCATCAACTAGTATGTTTTTATTTAATATTTCTGTAATTATTTCCATCTAAAGGTTGCCTGGTAGGAGATCGCTATTAGCAATAAGACCGCCCATTGTACTCTAATATTTTATATGAGATCTATTTCCACTGTATGTTATTAATGGTGTACAATAAAGAATATTATATCTATCTATCTAGTGCCCAATTCTAGAGATATCAGGATGCCATTTAATTGTCATATGTTTGTCACAAAAGAACCAATTAAAAAACGTTTGGTTTCTGAAAACAGAGGAGTAACCCTTTTCAATCGTTTTCTCCGTCCCTGGTAGAAGGTCCGGGCTTCATCTAAAATTATAATGACCCCTCTCTGCTAATAATTAATTTTGAAAAAATTATTTTGGATCTCATTTTGGCAACTAGAGCCTGGGAAAGTATGATCGTATGCGCACTCGCGCACGCGCAAAAATCGGGCAACAGATTCTCTGACCAATCTAAAGGCAATCATACATCATTCAAGATGATGATAGCCGCTGAGCATGCTCTAATAAAGCGACAGGAAGAGGCCTGTACTACCCCATAGATGGAGTGCATAGACAATTATTAAATATTACCAAATACAGCGGCTTTTTTCTTATTTCTTTATGTTAATCTGCTATCAGC
This sequence comes from Euplagia quadripunctaria, assembly GCA_963859945.1. Lineage (NCBI taxonomy): Eukaryota > Metazoa > Arthropoda > Insecta > Lepidoptera > Erebidae > Euplagia > Euplagia quadripunctaria. The sequence continues at coordinate 3,931,914 of OY982568.1, read as the reverse complement.
AGTCAAATAATAAGATAAATTGGATGAAATAATTAGAAATATGATAAAAAAAAGGATAATTTTACCTGTTCTTGTTGTCTAAAATTTTGGTGTCTACAAGTATATCATCTTTGAAACGTCCCCTCAACTCTTGGAAGAGTAGTAGTCTTATAAATGCATTGACTCTGTCTATCTCCATCTCATCGGATGTATTGTCATCTATGAAGGTTTTAACCTTCTTGCTGTGGATTTAACAAAATTCATTTGTTTGCTTCCTCAACCGACTAGCTGGGATCATTGGCCGTTGACAAAACACGCAAAACATATGCGCAATAAAATATTAGTACCTTCGTTAGTATGTGTTAATTAGATACAATTAGCAGAAATAGCAGAATCATGTTAAAAAAGTTAATATAATGTTTTAAAATTCCACCAATGTACTTAGTTTATATAATAGGACAAAAACTTAAGTATTGTAATTTTTTGACATCGTTATTTTAAGTGATAAAATTATAAATATGGAATATGGTAGTTTTCATGTTATCGGACCTTACAATGGCGTTTATTTTTGAAGTGAAAACTTCTTTAAGCATGGGGGAAAAGCACCGAACTCGGGTAAACGTCACACTCAGATACATACGTATATACAGCTGTGTGTGTGTATATGTAAGTCATGTTTTCACTTCTAACGTGCAGTAGTACGACTGACAGTTTTTTTAACAGTAATCTTTTAATTGGCTTTTAATGCATATTTCTGCCGTTCTTTGTAATTGCTTTTTTTAGAACTGAGTATCTATAACTATAACAGACTGTGGTATATGGTCCAAACAGCCGAGTTGGTTATCTTTTCGTAAAGACAAGTGGCTTTCAAAGTTAGTTTTGTAGAAAACTTAACTGCTTCCCTTAACCTATCTGTCAATATATATATACCTACATGTGGCTGTTAAATAGCTCTACCAATATAAACATTATTTTTGGAATAGCGCAAAACATGTAATTAGAATAACGATAACTGTATTCTTCCGCATATTTCTAGTGTATGAAGTGTGAAAAATAAAAGTTTTTATCATACACCAGCAGCGGCCCGCGGCTTCACCCGCGTAAGTCCCGATCCCCGGTTAATACAGGTCTCCAGCTATCTACATACCAAGTTTGATCGCAATCGGTTCAGTAGTTTTTGCGTGAAAGAGTAACAAACATCCATCCATCCAAACTTTTACATTTATAATATTATAGTGGAATATTAGTGTGGGGCAAATTAAAGCTAATAACACTGTTTTTCAATCTGTGATGCTAATACTCAAATCACTCAAAGACCTTTAAGCATTCATCAACAAACAAATGTTTATTTAAGTCTGTGTGTATGAACATGTATTAGTATTATTGCGTGAGTTTTATGTTGGCAGTAGAGTCCAATACTGCTAATAATCCTATCTTAACGTTACTACCTGTGTTAAGAAGCGGGCTTTTCAATTCGAATTGATTGATTACAATTTTCAGTAATAATTAAACTCAAACATTTTTGAAACACTGAAAGTTTTACTAACTTTAAACTTTCGCATTCACTCACAGTCAGCCTGTAACCACAGCCAGTGCAACCTAGTCGAAATGTCATGCAATTTAAAGGTATGTAATATCTATGAAGTATGATCATGTTAATTCCTGTCAACATATTTATATACTGAAAGTTTTGTGTTTGGCTACAAAAAATCCTGTTATGTACTGGTGTAACAGACAGAAAAAAAATAAGTGGAAGCAACATGAATAAAAAAAAAATTTGGATCATGCCATCAAGATGAAAATTAAATATGGAACAGTGTAAATGTTAAAACCAAACTTATAAGAACAATAGAACTATGCACCGCATCTACTAACATATCAAATACAGTCCATGCACTCAAGACAAATGCTTTTACCAAATATCTTCAATCTGTTGTTTGTTTTCATCAGGTATTTTGAGAGGTTCTTTCTTATTTGAATAGTTAATTTGTCTCTCAGTCAAATTATCTCTAAGTCTGGTTTCTGTTGGCTCTGTCATGTATGAAATACCTGCAAGGTTTAATGATAGCATGATTAGGTATTTATAAAAAAATAAGACTTAAAGACTTAGCTGACTATATTTACAGAATTAGTAAAAACTAGCAACCTGACTCATCACGAAAATCATTTATTTCAATTAAACCATTATAGGTATTTTTGAATTGTCAGGAGTAGTAGTCAGTCGTGAAGCTAGTTGCCTGTTCCAACTCCAAGGACACTATTTTTCAACATGTTTTTTACAAGTTACATTGCTTATATGCAAAAATGAAATGTGAGGACAATGTCAAGTATTGTTCTAAAGTATAAATTGTCGCGCAAACTACTACTATGGGTACATGAGTAATAGCAGTTCGAAGGTGACCAGCCCCAAGCAACGACACTCGTTCACGAGCATGGCGCACGCGCTAGCTATCGTCCACTTCAACCATATCAAAGGGAGCCGAACGACCCGACACATACGCCACCATCGGCATCGGCATGACGTCTAAGCGAGCATAACATACTCAGAACTGCCAGGCAACATAGCAAATTAACGTAATATGTTATTGACTACACAGTTCTCACATGTGTTTCCATCGTGTCCGTTATGTTAGCGTACACAAGAGCTATATCTTCTCCTACAGCCACTTTAAAGGGCGGCAACGCACTTGTGACTCTCGAGTTGCAAGTGTGCATGGGCGGCGGTAGTCATTTACCATCAGGTGACCCGTCTGCTCGTTTGCCCCCTATACCATAAAAAAAAAACTTATTTTGAGTCGGCTCCAAACAACAAACTGATTAATTATCTAAATTTTATATGTACCTACGTAGAAATGGACATGGCTATACGTAGGTAATTAATCATTTTATTATTTGGCGCCGACTCAAAATAAGTTACTATAAAATTTGATAGTTTATGTAAATAAGCTCAAGACTCTAAGAGGTTTATTTATTTTTTGCTTTTTAGTTATTTTTGTTGGTTTAATTTTTTGTTAAAAAGATTTATTTTTTTTTTCATCATCAGCTCAGCTACATGATGTGATGATTTCTGAACGCAAATACCTGATAAAGTAATGAAAAGTAAACAGAAACACTATTCGTTCCTACAATTTTCGAGGGTTTCTCTCAATTTTATCAGGATCCCCTCATCAGATCCTGACTTCCTTGACATGGGACCACCCTTGAGGTATACCCTATCTAACAAAAAAAGAATAATCAAAATCAGTTCATAAATAACGGAGGGCTGAACATACATAAAAAAAATTATATATATAATTAATAATTGAGAACCTCCTTTTTTTCGTCGGTTAATAACTAGTATACAAGCAAATATTCATATATGCATTTTTCTTAAGACCACCACTCATTTACAGTGTGGCTGTGGAGTAGGACCAGCAGTTTGCCAAGCATTTTTATCAGCTAAATAATAGTCTAGTTGATAATATGCTCGTTTACATAGTGTGCGTTTAATGCAAGTTGAAGAATAATGAGGTATTTTATTTTAGAATTTAATACAGTGAAAGGTGTTTGCACTTTTGTTAGTCTAAATTTTGGTTGTACAAATTTATTTCGTTCTCTAGTAACATAATTATGTCTTTCACCTCGTTGAGTAAATTCGTGCAAAGGTACCTATTAACGGTGCATTTTTTTTCTAACATACATAATGTTTTCATAAATATACTGACAAGGCACCGTCAGGATGTTAATTTCCTTAAATAAATCCCTAAGGGATTCACGACTAAGTAGAGTATAAATGGAGTATGGGTAGCTTTTTTCTGCAGAATGAATATAGGTTCTATATCTGCAGCACGCCCCCACAACAAAATAACCTAGGACATGACACTGTGAAAATAACTATGGTAAACTAGTCTTGCAGTATCCATGTCTGTTAATTGGCGGACTTTCCTTACATCATATACTGCAGAACTTACTTCTTTGCTTTCTCCCATGCGGTGTGAATATGCTGTAACAAGGTAACACCGGCGTCAGTTGTACAGCGCCCTTTAGTGAAACGGTATTGTTGATAGCGAAGGATGTTGTTTGCATTAAAATGAAGTAGCATTTGATTAAGCATTATCTTTTCGAAAACCTTACTAAATACCTGCAGGACTGAAACAGGCCTATAATTATTTGCTAACTTTTAATGCTAATTGCTAATTTTTACTGTCTCCGGATTTAAAAAGCAGTATGACTTTACTATTTTTCATGAGATCAGGAAAAACTCCTTGATCTACACTCAAATTAAAAGTTAGAGCTAAGTAACAGTAAGTGCACCTTTTTTGATCGACATTCCTGTCGATGTGAATGTCGATCAAAAAAGGTGAGCAAGTTATTTTAGGGATATTAAAATAAAATTGACTGAAGATTCAGTCAATTTTATTTTAATATCCTTAAAAGCTTTTAATATTACTGCAGGGTTTACGTGCTTGCAACTAAAACCTACGAGACAGCTGCGAACATTTTATCTAAGTATACTGATAGAGTAAGTAGGAGAGATTCCAGTTTCAGTAGTTTTTAATGGAATGTCAGTAAAAAATCATCAAATTCCTGAGCTTATGTCTTTGTCAGAGCTTAAAGTACCACGCCGTGTCTCTAATACATAATTGTTATTCTTATCTCATCTTCAGAATATTTTATTTTATTACTAATGAAATTAGATAATTAGCGACGTACTGTTTGAAAGACTCGCTCTTTACGTGAGGCCTTAGGCCATAAAGTTCGTACACTGCCATCGTAAATGAAAACACAGTAACTCCAGTTACTCTGTAACTAGTAGGACTGTGTTTTCATTTACGACAGCAGTACAGCCTACCTCTACTTTTCCTAATGGCTGTGGTTGCCCAATTGCTAAAAACAAACCAGGAGTGCAAATCCTTAGTTTTGTTTTGAAAGATATTATCGAATTCATTATGCACTACGGAAAAGAAATCTGTGTAGAATTCATTTACGTTACTATTAAGCAAAGCTAACTTGTTATTAATACCAGAATCAAACTTCATTAGTTTTCCAGATGTTATTTGTCTAAATTTTATTTGCACCTTCTGCAAGGGTGTGTTAGATCTATAGGTGACACTCAGTCCACTATGATCTGAAGGTATATAATCTACAATAGCTTTTTCTAAATGTTCACAATTACAGAAAACATTATCTATACAAGTAGCAGATGCCTGAGTTACACGTGTAGGATCTAAAAAAATATTTGTCAAATTAAAAGATTTAAAAAGGCCTAGAAATTGATTAGAACTTGAATTCTCTTCCAAAATATTTATGTTAAAATCACCTCAAATTATCACTGATTTATTATTAGTAGAGACTTTCACCATAACATCTTTCATTATAGTATCAAAGGTTAAGTAATTATTAGAATTTGGGGACCTATAAACACACACTACAACATGCCTATCTAGCTCAACAGTGTTCCACTGAAAGTCTAACTATATCTTTCCTTTATTTACATTTAATACAATTTTAACTAAGATTTAAGATCCTCCATGCAACATAGATTTTCGGTTAAAACAACTGGCCACACTATAGTTCTTATAATTAATTAACATTTGTTCTTCCTTCAACCAATGTTCTGTAAAACACACAATGTCATATTGTTTTTTCCAAAAGTATTTCTACTTCTAGTGACTTACTAGACAAACCTTGAATGTTTTGGTAGAAGAACTTCAAAGTATTCTGCTTAATCTTAACCCTAGTATGCTTTGAGGTCTGTCTAAAGCTAGAAGATATATTGTGACCTATTGCTCTAAGCCTGTTGGTAATAGTATCTTCTGTTGTCATTTTGACTAGTTTAAATTATTATCCAAAGCATGGCTCTGGACTATGTCATCATCAGGTGACAAATGTTCACTGCCTGTACCTGTACCCATAGCATGAGAGCCCTCCTTCGTCCTAAAACTACTACTATCTAACCTAACATTAGTACATGTACTAAACTGTAAAGTATAATGAATTAGTCATATTATTTGTGACAGCGGTAATGGTATAAGCTAATAGCGAAGTTATTTTGTGTCTAAGTTTAATAGGGAGGTGCATAACTTCCCTACGCAACTTTAACTTATTTACAAAATTGTTGGTGTCAATAATTCTTTAAAAAAAAACTGACTTCAACAAAAAAAACCATTCCTTTAAAAATTATATATATGGTTTTCTCATAGATGCCATTAGAACTGGAACAAATTGAAATGGGACCACACGGGAGGCACCAGCTTTCAAATAAAAAAGAATCATCAAAATCGGTTCACCCAGTCGAAAGTTGTGAGGTAACAAACATAAAAAAAACAACAGTCGAATTGAGAACCTCCTTCTTTTTTTGAAGTTTGTTAAAAAATTAAAATTTGTCACTATCGGAGCTACTAGAAAACTCATATGATTATTAAGTATAGAAATATAATTATTTTGTTTGTGAGACAAATGGTCAGAATAGGGGAATGCACACAGTATCTTTTATATATCTTTTGACAATTTAAACTTAGTAATCGAGCAAGAGCAACACTGTGGGTTTTATCTTTTTTTTTACATTTAAGCTACTTACCTACAAGTAATGTTGTGTTTGTACGTATCATAGGTTATTTATAGGTTGCTATCTTTGACTACATTTGAAATTATTTGTTTATATGTTGCACCAGGCACCACAACAATTTTGAATGGAACGACCCAGGCTATTGCTTAATAATTCTCCAAAACCTTTACCAATATCATCAGAAAATAGAATTTCTTCCTCATGAATCACTCCGTCGATTGGTAAAAACCATATAAAATCCATACCACAGCGGAGAGGTACTTTGTTTTACGATATGTCATGATAAATGTCCTACAATTTCATAGAAAGTTGAACAGTTGAGGAACGGTTTTTACTAGAATACAGTGATACTCTATAGAAAAATGCAGTTAACCAGTGTTATGAGCACATTACAGCTGCTACTGTCAAAGGTCCAAGTGAATTAATCAATGCATGTGACCATGAGCTTATTTGCGGACTTAGTTCAATATATTATAATGAATGTGTGAACATTTATGTATTTCTTGCAAAATATTGTCTATTCAATGTTAAACATTGTTCAAGTCAATTACAAGCATAAAAACTTTAAGAGAAAATAATACAATAAAATTAGCTATGGGTTTGAGATCCTTAATGACGCAATAATTGTAACAGAATAGTATCTTACAAGATAATGAAAGAAATAAATAACAAAGATGTTACTTGCCCAGCAATTACTAGAATTTTAGAGGATGAACAATAACTTGAGTTACACCTGTTTATAAATTTAGATAAGATAAATGCCTGAGACATCATTTCCCTGCTATTATATAGATATATATGCATATATTTAAAGTTTAAGCAATTGATTTTGTTATAGTAATGTAGGTCTCAACTAGTAAATTTACCTTATAAAATATAATGCCTGTGCAGTGTAGTCTAATCATTCAAATAGGGCAGAAGCCTTAAATTTGAACATAGATTTTAATTGGTTTTTAATTTTCATGTTGCTTCTTACCTATGATAATACAATAGTAAATACTGACTGACTGCACTGACATTCAGGATCAACAAGTGCATATTATCATATGGGTCATTCCCGCAGTATAGCCGGGCGTCGACCGTCATACTTATCTGATCCTGATTGAGTTCTAATAGGAATTGGAGTCCTTTACAACATAATATTCCTAAAGCCCTATTATTTCTACTATTAGAATTTAGTAAAATCTAAGCATAGGTGGCTACTCACCTTCTTTTATCAACTTATTGAAGTCAAATCCATTAGACGCTAAAAAATCTATGCTGGAACTCTGACAAAGAAACATTCTCTCCGGAGCAGGCCGCCCACGCGGGAATAAATAGAAATTATACGCATCGTTCATGTAATGCTGTCTCTTCTCGTCCCAGTAAAATGCACACAAACCAAATTGTATCAACATAAATTCACTGCATCCAGACACCAAACGTGTAAAATAATCCTCCGGTAAGTCAAACACCGACACGTCCCGGCCATTTATAAGTCCAGTAAACTCAGCATCAATAGCTAAATAGTCAGCTTTTTGTATAGATTCATCTATGAATGGTAATAATTCCTTAAAATCTGTAATAAATATTATATAGATAAACATTTGCCGCGCAAACATTGCTAAGGCTTTTTCACGAATTATACTCACTCTTCCGTACAACTTCCATATTTATTTATTTTTGATTATTATAATTTAAAAGAAAATTGAAATATTTATGCAGTTGACCCCAAACAGATGCTATGAAAAAACAATATTACAATACCAATTCATAGCCGATTAACAGTGAAGCAGTATTGTAGTCTTTGGAAACAGTGCAACAAACAATACAAACGGAACAGAACGTGCGTTATTGACCAGTGTGACCAGATTCAATTTTATGAAAATGCCGAGCCACCTCAAAAATATACTGAAATATACCGACTTACACCGGGCAAATATACTAATAAAAATACAGATTTTCTTAACATGTGTTATTCATTAATTATGATCACAATAAATGTTAAAATTTATTGTATTCAAACATTATCTTCGAACGATTATAATTTACACAACCACCTTCACACCACACGCTTCTTTAACACTTTGCTGTATATATCAATCTGTTTCTTTGGTCCGTTTTTTTTTAATTTATCTGTGAAAATTTGCGAACTGAAACTAGTTATATTTTTGTATTTTAACATGCTAACACAGAAATTGTCCCAATTTCCAACCAAAATTGTTCACAAGAAAGGGGTGAGCCAGTACTCGAAGAGTGTAACAAAGTACTTTTTGAAAAAGGTATCAACCTGAAAATAAAATAAAAAAGTTCACAATTTGACAGAAGTGACAAATAGTCTTTTTTATGATAGCAGAAATATATTTCATAGCAGAGGTATTGCTTGATAAATATGTATCAAACACGGCGTCATTCACTTTAAAAAAAATGTCTACGATTTTTTTTCTTTAGGTACTGTAATGCTTATTATAAACTATCTAGGAAGTTATGCTTACTTTTGACTGCTTTTAAATATTTTAAAGTTTGATTTACGCTTTTCAGTATTTGCATGTTGTTTTATAGATGGTTATCTATTTTGGAATTTCGTGAAAGCCACGACGAAAATTTCGTAATTTGTTCCCACTTTGCCAAATGGCTTTACTGAAAACTAAACATGTTCATATGGGTGCGTCAAGTGAAATAAAACAAAGAAAAAGCACGCTCTTTTCCCAAATTATCGAAAGAACAACCTCAAAGATCAAGTCGAGTTCAGAGCAAAAAATCATTATACTTTTCGTGTCAGCTGTTGGGAATAGCTGATCCGATGAGTTACTGTGTATGTACTTGCCCTATGTATATGCCAGATGGCAGATCAGGGTTCAGGGTACCTACTTAATCGACCAAGCTGTATAAGCCATCGAACTGTAGCTAAGTGGGTTAAACTAGGAAGGAAGGGGTTACTAACACCAGGCCGGCCGAGCTATGAGCTCTTGTACCGTAGCCAAGGTGAAGTGAAACACCAGGGAAGTTTGGAATCGAACTTATATTCGCTAAAATCTAAGCTAGCTATTTTTACAATTTTGGTCATAGAAGTTGTTTACATTATATTCCGTATAATACGTGGATTAACCAATAAAACAACTTAAACCATATTTACAATCTCCTTTAGTAGGCAACCAATCAGATTGCGTGGTTGCTTCCGAGAGTTATCGCTGGCTGTGCGCGTAACTATATACTAAGTAGAGTATAAAATAAAGTTCCGCTTGAATCGTGGCACATTCCGATGTTGTTTTGGGTCGAGAGCGACGTATGATGCTTTGATGTATTTTTAAGGCATGTTCGAAGTACGCGGTATGCGTACGCCACACACTTAAACAAGCAATAAAAGACGAGTCGATACCATTAGTAATCCATACACAAAAGTACTTTATATTTGTACCTACTTATCTATTCATATTCATTCAACTGAAAACATAAAATACAGACCTTGTTTGAAATAATAGATTATTTAGTGTATAGTTTAATAATCCTACAACGGCGGCCGCCTGTTTTATCCTATCTGTAATTTACTGATCTTTGCTCCTTAATAAAAACTAGACATAATACGGGAAATTCCCTGAACATCAATGTTAGCGACGATCGCCTACGGTGCTCCCATAACTGCTTGTCCAAAATATTCACAAAAAATATTAACTTCCGGGAATATACTCACAATAATACTGGTGTTCAAAAAAATCCTTAAAATAAATCAAAAAAGTATTAAAATACTGAATCTGGTCACACTGTTTTGATAGGATTGTTTTTTTTTAATACTTTTTGTTCATGACTAATTGACCATTCTATACAGAGGCTTTCAGATGCAAACATAGGTAAAATGATTAATAAACTTACACACTAGTTATTCGCCTAAACTCATTGGAATAAATTTAAGTACAAATAAAGCCATTAAACGCAACATTTGATTTTGCTACCTAAAGAGGAGAAACATCCCAAGTAGACAACTCTAAATTTGTTTGTAAATTTTTCTCAAATCTAACTCAGTGCTGCCAATATTTTATTTTAGTTTATAAATTTTAAGACCTCCGTTATTTCTATAAATTACTTCATTAGTAGTCGTGATTTTTGTTTTTGAAAATAACGTTCTCAGTTCTTAATTCTTGCATTAAGTAATACAAACACTGTTTTATTTCACTAAAAGATAAAGATAAACGAGGGAGAAGCTGCAGACACAGATAGTAATATAACAATGATGAACAAGAAGGGTTTTAGAGGATTTTTAACAAAAACCAGAGTCAAGCCCTAGTACAGTGCGTGGTACCGGGTTGCGGAACGGGTTTTTCCCTCCATCCGCTGTAGCGGTCAAAGATGAAGATGCTAGGTCCGTGGTTGCCTGGACATCGCTTGGTTAAAAGGTTACCAAGAGAGGTCGCCCACGCTTTTGTGACAAAGACGCTAACATGAATTAACCCCGGGCCCTTTTTTCTTAACTGTATTTTATAGTCTCAGAAACCTTTGTTGCAGTCACCAAAATTATTAAGCACTCTTTGGCACTATCTAAAATCCTTTTAGGCCGCGATCACAACTCGCAACCAATCGCATGATGATGATGGAACCAGGAGGTGGATAGTGTAAACCCCTTGAGTTTGGGCTCATGTGATTCGTTTTGATTCATCAGACTTACAGATTGGGCAGGCTAAGGATGGTCTGGTGATGAAGCCATGATATAGATAGTGGAACTATTTTTTACTTTTTAATTCGGTTCGCCATTATTACAGCGTGTTTTTTTGGTTTTACTAAACTAGAATTATTTATTGCCAGGAAAAACAAATCTTTAGGGTGGCTTACATGAGACCATGGGTACAATATAAGTAATTAAATAATTTTAATGTAGGTACGTACAAGGGCGTACCTAGCGTTTAGCCAAGGGGGGAGGGGGCGGGGGGGGACCATTGGTTTTTGTCAGGGAGGCAGCTGCCCTTCCCTGGCCCCTCCTCGGTACGTCTGTGCATAGGAATAATATGAGATGGGACACACTGTTTACAATCCATGTTAGCAGTTTATAGAAGAACAATAATAGAACGCCTTCCTTGAATTCTTGTAAAACGTATAAAGAAATAATATGTTAGTTAATATTCTAAAAGGTTATATATTATTTTGAAATATAGAGTCAGTAAAGTCCACCTTTTTTTTATACACCACGTCGGTAGCAAACAAGCATACTGCCCGCCTGATGCTTGTTTGGCCCCATACTTCCCCCACGGAGCACCACATTAACCAGCAGTCTAGTACTTATTGCTGTAATTTTATTTTTCCTTTTATCGAATAGAATCGCTAGAACTCCAATTTATCAAACTACTAGTGTAACGACTGGCGTTGCAAGTTTCTAGAGACAGCATTTGATAAATTATTTGTATAATTAAAAATCTCTAAAAAAATCTACATAAATTTTGTCTATGCTTCAAATATCCACGTGATCGCATTTCGATGAGTTAGGGTCAATGACATTTTATAACTAGCTCTGGTTAGGAATGGATATGGTAACACAAGCGATAAATTACTCTCTAATAAGTAATTCCTATCATTATCCCAAAGAGTAAAATGCATTATCCTCCGCGCCTTTTCCCAACTAAGTTGGGGTCGACTTTCAGTCTAACTACGATACGGCCAACTTTGATATTTTACGTGAAGCGACTGCCATCAGACCTCCACAACCCAAAATCAAAGTACTAGGCGATATCGAAGTTCTGTAGTTAGACCAAGTAATACCTGATAATCAAAAAACAAAAATAAGATTGTAAAATTTTATTTCACTCCATATAAAATAAACCATCATTTTCCTTCTTCAATCATGTGTAAATAGAACAAATAAATTATTCAATTCTACACCCTATTCAAATAAAAAGCAACTAAAGTTGATATTTTCATAATTAAAATTAAAATAGTAGTCTTTAAAATAGTTAGGTGCTAGTTTCGTAAATAAATATTGCATTATTGCGTGAATCTCTTTTTTAATTTCTTTTGTATGTTATACATTCTTTGTACGAACTCACACACTAATATAAGAAAATCATAATAGTGAATTAAGAAATATCATAAAGCTTAAGAAGTTTTTGCAATAGTAAGTAGTAATTTTTCGAGATGACTAGATAATCGTTCATAAGCCGCTTTATTTCTGTAAAGGTGAATGTTCGACTTTACTTTCTTCATGAGAAGTGGCGGGTCTATGTCGCTGAGCTTTATCAGAGCCTCTGTAACATAAGGAATATAGCGTTAGCCAAGACTCTACACGTTCCAGCATAAGGTTCAAAGCCGCTGACAGTTACTATGTTTACACGATGCCCGAAAGGCACCAGAGACAGGACATGCGTGTGACATTACATAATGCAATATGTGACGAAGTAAACTACGACGGTAATTTAAGCGACCCACGAACAAGTAATCATCTAGTTCGAATTTTCTAACTAAATCTAATTTTCTAAGCTACAGAAGTTTCTCAAGGACTTAGCAGCCATAGCCGCTGGTTACTATTGAGTAAAGTGACCGCGTCAGTCCTCGTTCAGAGGCGACATGTGGGCATAGTAAATGTGTTGCATTAAATCACGTGAGACGAATTACAGCACAGCAATTATTAGCACCAATCAAGACATACATTTTTTGTAGGAACTGTCAACTAACAAAAATTAAGACAAAAAGTGATCAACTTGTCTGTAAATAAATAACAGACGGAGAACTGTAATAAAGTGTAACACGCACCAAGCATTTGTTTACGAAATCCTTCATCAGTATCATCGAGGTGTATGAGCATGGCGCTGTAGAGCGCGTCGACGTGCGCGCCGTACAGCGCCGTGTCGTAGGGCTCGGGGCGGCGGAGGAACAGCGCGCACGCGGTCTGCGCGGCGTACGACCGCACCTTGTCGCTGCTGTCGTCTAGACGCTTCACGACACCTGGGGAATGTTATTCAACAGGTTAAATGATGTATAATGTACACTACTTACATAGAACAGCTATTCACAGGAGGACACTCGTAGAACAGTCTTTCAGTCTCAATTTGCGTCATTCTCTTGACCTTGCTAACTTGATGTTTATTCTTTCTTTATGTAGAAAAATAATGATTTGATTAACCTAAAACTTTTAAATTCGCACCTTTGGAATTTTCTCTCTCTCTTTCTTTACTATATTTTTGCACCCACCACTCTTTATTTCTGCATCACCCCAATTGACTAGCAGAGAATGCCTTATCCAGTAATTTTGCCTTTGCTAAGTAGTGCAGTAATATTGCATAAGTTTTAATAAATAAATAATCTGGTCATGATTGAAGAATGCATCACCTAGGTATTGAAAATGTTTGGGAGACATAATTAGTACCTCAATCAATCAGTACATATTAAATGAAGTAATTTGTATTGGCTAAATCTGTGTTCCCTAGAAAATATTTAACGAATAAATATATTTCTATAAAGCATTATATGCTTACCAAAATACAGCTTATGCAGTAATTCCGCGGTGAAACAGCCTCGCCTAGCAGCCAACGTCGCGAGACAGCAAATAGCCCTGAGCGCGTGCTGTCTAGTTAATGTCGAGTTATCGTCCACAAGACCAACTAGAAGAGGCACCATTTTGTCAAGGAATGGTGCTAGAGATTCCTTAGTTGGGAATAGGTTGACTTCCTATTGGTGATACAGAAAGGTTTGTTGTTAATAAGAGAACTATAAAAAATACATTGAACTTGCAAATTCAGACATACTTTTAACGTATCTTGTTTGTTAAGGTCCTTTCATTAGCTTGGTACAATGCAGAAGACAAACCAAAAAGAAGTAAACCTTCAAAAGACTATCCTAAGAGACCTTCTCCATTAGAGTATGTCTAATACATACCTCTTGAACAGTTCTGGCTACCCTAGTGCGGATTCACATACCTTGTTGAATATTATGGACAACTCTTAGAAATCCAGCTTTCCTTCACAAGTACCTGATTATTAAATATAACTCAAGCCTTGATAAAATGCCCCGAAACTGCAATTGAGCACAAAACCAGCATAGTCGATATATACAAGTGAATATTCAGCAATAATTTCACCTGCCTGGTGATTACTTCTAAAATGTGTTTCTTACCGTATCGCCTGTATCCCCATCACCACCTTGCTCAGCTATCAGTACGTCATCAATAGGCGGGTTGTCCTGGAGCGCAGAACACAGGCAGGCCACTGCGGCGGTTCTGATAGCCTCCGCCGTCCGTCCCGCAGTCCACACCAGGTTCGGGAGTATCACCTCTGTGGGTATATGATTTAGCAAATTAATTATGTGGCATTTTGGACCATCACTTCTATCCATCGAGCGCTTCATTATTCAATCCACCGTGGAGCACGTACTCATCTCTTCGTACCTTCAATAACAATATTCAGAAACGCCTCCAATTTGTCAGTGTCACACTTCCTGAAGTTGGTCTGCCGTTGCACAAGTACCGTGGACAGCGTCGTGAAGATCTTTAGCTTTACTTCCGGGTCTACTTTGGAAGGCGCCAAGGATTCCTTCAGCAGAGGCGCTATTAGGTGTAGTTGAGCACCCATAGCTGATCCTGAAAAGAACCTCATTAAAAGTCAAATTGTCAAAACCTTTTACAAAACTGTGATGGCAAATACTTTCTAACTGATCGAAATGATAATCTCAGTTTTTTTTAATATATATATTATAGGAAGCAAACGAGCAGACGGGTCACCTGATGGTAAGTGACTACCGTAGCCCATGGACACCTACAACTCAACAGTCACAAGTGCGTTGCCGGTCTTTGAGATAGGAGTACGCTCTTTCTTGAAGGTTTGAAGGTCGTATCGGTCCGGAAATACCGCAGGCGACAATTTGTTCCAGATATTGGTTGTGCGAGGCAAAAAAATTCTGGAGAACCGCACAGTCGTGGATTGCCAATTATCAAGGTGATGGGGATGAAAGTTTTGTCGCGTTGAACGATGGCGAAACGTTACGGCTGGTATAAGTCCGAACTATTCCTCGGAGCACTCCCCATGATACATGCGATAGAGAATGCAGAGTGAAGCTACATCTCTACGCAACGCCAAAGGGTCAAGCCGATCTGAAATATCCTGGCAATCGATGATCATGAACGAGTCTGAATTTTTGAAGTAAAGCGAATCTGTCTTCCATCTTTTCGGCCATCACACCAGTGCATCGTAATTTAGGCTATGCTAGCAGTGGCAGTACCCTGAGATAGGGTACTCATTTGAGCGTGTTCCAACAGGAGATCCGACACTGAGAGAACCCATAAGTGCAGCTTTAAAAGTCCTGGGCATCTACGCTTTACTTCCCCAAAAACCCGATAATATAACCACACACCCAAATGTCTTACGATTAACTAACTTTGAGACAAACCGCTACTTGAGTTCCTTTTGTCAACAAGTCGTCGCATTCCTGAGAATTATAGAGATGAAATAGGGGACTGGCCACAGTTATCGAAACGGAATAAAGGTAAGAATGTCAGGCTATGAAACCAAGAGATACAATCTCCGGACATAATATTTGTTCCACCTAAAAGGAAAAACAACCGAGGCTTACTGACATAAGGCACTGTTGTCGCGCAAAATTCAACGTGGCTGCTGTTTAATATCACGGGCCTTTTTTGTGCGTGTGAAAACCCCCCTCGGGCCGTTACCCCACTGGGGTTTTCAGTGGGTCGGTATGTCGACCAGACTAAAACCACATGGCTTGCCGTACTGTGCCTAAAATAGGAGGGATCCGGGAATAAATCCTTAATATCACGGGTCTTTTTTTTTTCACCTCGGGCTCAAAACCCCCTCGGGCCGTCACTCAACAGGGGTTTCTGGTGTCACTATTTTACAGTTCAAGATTTCTAGAGACTCACTTCTCAACTGTAGCTTCTGAAATAGAGAGACGAGTATGGTACTTACCAGAGTGCAACATCGCACACTCCAGCAAACATCTATCTGGCGTGAGCAGACTCCATGTGAGCGCGTCACTGGTGATACCCGCCAGTATTCGACCGATGTGCTTGTCGTACAAGGTGGTCAGAGTCTTCCCGCATTTTTCTATATAGCGCAACTTGTCTAAGTTAGCTGAAAGATATTTTACTATATGAGTTCCTCCTCCTATGAAGCTCTAATGACCCTATATTACCCTGAGCTGCTACAAATCGAGCGGTAATCTGATACTATGCCCCACCTCCCAATATTAAGATTTTCGTAACTTCACTGTTAATTGTTAACAAATAAATGAAAAAAATGAGTGTCGTTTATTTTTTTACACCAACTTTTACGCAGTCATCGAAGATTGGATTTATGTTATTTTTAATGATTTTTAATTTCTTAAATCTCAAAACGTATGGAAATTGAATCGCAAGTTTAATTTATTATGTACCTACACAATATAAAGAGCATTTAACTTTTACAAAATGGGAAAATCGAAATCAAAAAGAGATCCACAACAATCCGACTTTATACCTGCAGAAAATTTGATTCAATATACGAAAATTATTCTTAGATTCTTAAGTTTTTACTTGGGTTATTTGAATATATTGAAATAAAAAATCAGTATACACCTCGTAAGCTTGATGATATCATATGACTTAGCGTAAACTCCTTCCTACGTACTGTTGCGAATCACACTACTCCGCGGGGCGCCGCGGGGACCGAAGAGACGAGAGGGGAGCGCACACGGCCTCAGGCGCAGGCCGCTAGCCGGCGCCGACGAACGCACGCATATTCACCAAAATACTTCAATACTACACTTTTATATAATAGCTATCAAAGAACTACTTGTAACATTTGAAAAATCATTGGCAAGATGCACTTACATATAGCCATGAACTGTATCTGGTTGTCGACCGGCATGGCGTAGACAGTAAAGTTTATAGTAAACAAGTCGTCTGCGACCGCCGTACAAGCATCGCCACAGACATCCATTAATGCTTCGCAAACATGCAGTAGTTCGGTTTGGTATTTAGGCTGTAAAGGATTAATTAATTTTGTAAATGTATATATTATATATGTAATATAACGTGGGAGAGCCATGCTTCACCACGTATGGGCCGGCTCGACTGGAGTGATACCACGACCTCACAGAAAACCAGCCCTTTTGACATAACATAGACAAACAACAACTTACCTTTCGAGTTCTGCACCTATCAGGGTCAGCCAGCTCTCTGCACAATTCTTCTAAAACTTTCTCCTTGAGCAATTCCGCCTGGGACCCTCTTATAATGTTAGCGATCACTAAGAGTGCAGGCCAGGAGTCCACTTCGGCTTCCAGAAGCGGCCACCACGTGGTAGGATTTATGAAGTAGCCGAACAGCTCAGCTGTACGTTTAACCTGGGAGATTCACATGGCGTCTTGTTATATGACACAGCTTATAAGAATTGTGAACTGATGACTTGTGAAATGTATGCTTAACAAGGTATAAGTGACATGATCCTGTAATATTATATGTATTAAAGCTGCTTGGGTATCGAGCAAGGCAGCCCAATCTACAGATTTCCACTCAAGCTCACAACGAAAATCTAAATTTAACAGTTATTCATATTTAGCACTCTTTTTAAAGCACTTATAATGCGTAACGAAAGGTATATGTCCATATACTACGAAGTAACTATCGTTTTGTTTCATCACAAATGCTTTGGGGTGTACCTCGAGAATAACTCTATTATCTTCATCTCCAGCTCCTCTTAGCATAGATCGAACTATAGTTTGAGCGTGCTGAGTGGCCCCCTCTTCAGCACATAAAATGAGCCAGCATAATAGCTGTGCCACGCGAAGACGAGCATCTGCTTGCCATCCGTCCATTTCTGAAGCAAAGCGTTGGTTGGTGTGTTTATATAAATCTCACTGATGATGACGTGACAAGGCAAAGATATTATCATTTTAGGTATTTGCGAGATCACTTTAAAGCGCCTGTAGTTTCCTGTCTTTCGGCAGGCATCTTCACTTAGCCAGTTATTCTACTGAATCTTTGTCTAAGCTAAAATAGTCTTAATATTTAGTCCCGCTGTGATGACGGGGCAATCTCGCTAACCTGTTAGATTCTCTTTTTGACTCTTAGTTTTTCTTCTTTCTGACTAATGATTTGGTCGTTTTTTTATTATTTTCAAACAAGCTAGAGTTTAACACCCGTTACATACACTAAACCTCTACTTCCATGACAGTGGATGGTCTAACTACAACATCCTGTCAGAGGCCAAAATGCGTACTTACATAAACTTACTAATTGCTTTAACGCTTCAGAATCTGTAACGTGCATGCAGCTTCAGTCTCTCATGTGTGTCTACTTGTGACCTATTTGAAAAACGACTTCTTCATAGTTTTCATTCCTAGTATCTAATCTATGAACCAAAAAAATATATTACCTCGGACAATAGCCGGTGCAATCTTCCCAATATTATGCTGAACAAGTGTCCTACATCCCATATTGGGTCGTGTAATGTTAGCAGGGTAGTGAGTGGGTACGTCTTTAAGGAAATCAGCCTTTTTCTTGAGGTCTTCTTCATTTTCTTCCATATATTGCAGTCCGATGTCCCTCCAAAATGAAGCGGCAGTGTCTCTGATATCTTCCATTACGTCACTTAGGCTGGATAAAAAATTTATCAATTGTCTTGTGGTATGCTATTTCTAGGTACGGCCTTCATTAATTATCAGCGATAGGATGTAAGTCGCCATCGCATTCTATCAAGCCACGTAACCCCATAGTACTACTACTTGCAAATCATTCAAACTATTTTTCAACCAAAATGGTCTAAGGAGCTGTTATTATTATTTGTATAAATAAAGCTCACAAAATAAATGAACTGAACACACATACAAAAACGTGGCAAATGTGGCAAACAAACACACATTTGATGGTAGGCAACTTCCACCCATAAACACTCCCAACACCGTAGTCCTATTAACAGTCGTCACGGAGCTTTTCCCACCTTAATCACGTCAGAAACACATATAAGCTTTCGATCATATTTACTATGAATATATGGTATATTTGATCGAAGCTGCGAAAGTAACAACGGCTAAAGACGAAAATTTGGGTAAGAAAAGCCGAAAACGTTTATGTGCATTTTGTTGATCTACAATCTCATACATTTGTGTATATAAAATTTTATGACAAGCTTATTTTGTTAAGTTACGAGTATTGATCTATCTAAAAAGAGAGAGGCCAGAAAGATGACTAGTCAGATGATATATTCACCTACCTTGTAAGTAGAAGAGGTAGCATCTTATGCCAGAAAGAATATCTATCTCGGTAACTGAGCATCCAGTTGCCCACTTCTAGGGTGACTTGTAGACGCACCTGATTGTTTTCATCGAACAGTTTTTCCGCCATAGGTGTGATGGACATCTCGAAGCACTTACCATTTCCTGAGTTGACTACCGCTCCTAAATATAATATAACTGGTTTATTGTTTTGTCATTGCAGTTATACAATGGAATGGATTAAAATATTGTTAAGTGTGTAAATTGTTACATAGTCTCATCATGAAATAAAATGATATGGTGCTTGTTGGTAAGTACGTCATGTGAGAAGGTTGGACAATTGGTTGCTTGTATGCTAAATATTGTTTACAGGAAAAGAAATCTTGAAAAAGTTGCCTGGTAAATGGGGAAATTAGGGGACCACTAAGTGCTGTTATGAATAAAATAAAAAATATATTGCTATTTAGACAGGAGAGTCTGTCTTTCTCTATATGTAGGGTTCTAATTGAAGATCGGTTTGTTTTGGTTGAAGAAAATTCAGTAGAATGAGCTCTTTCATTTGAGCTTTTGCCCATTTAAATTGGTTAGCTAGCTAATTAATGATAAATATAGTCCTGTAAATAGTTTCATTATTATTTAAGTTCTGTTGTAAAAGTTAGATAGTTTAAAACCTATTTAAATGTAACAACCCTACTGGTCACACTAGATGACCTAGCTCAAACACCAAAACGAAACAGAACAAGAGACCTAATACAAAGAAGGACATAGAGCCATCTAGATAAACTTTTTAAACTATTTATTAGAAGTATTATCTTCATAATGTGTTCATAAGATAATATAAAAATTGAATATAAATCACAAACCAATAGCCTTGATAGCAGCCACTCTAACTCTGTAATGCTGATGTGCAAAGTTTGAAATTATTGGTTTCACATAATTTTCACAATGAAAGTGAAAATCTCTCTGTAGATTCTTAGTGACTTCTATTATGCACGCACAAGTTTCAAGTTTTACTTTTGGAAACGGATCAGTTACCGTTTTGGTTAGAATACTTGTTAAATCATTGATAAATGGACTTAAGAGATGAACTACTTTATACTTGTCTAGAATTTTATGGACTAATTGTATAAGTATTAGACGAATTTCTTCCGATTCTTCAATTATTTCAGGGCAACCAATACGTCGGACTATTACCGGGAGAATATAGGTCAGATAGTAGTCATTCAGCGGGAGTTTCTCTACAAAATTAGATATTATAGTTACTGAAACGTCTCGACAAGCTTCGGAGGGATCGGAAAAGCTTTTTAACACGTAAGCATATACTTCTGGAAAAACGGTAGTTAAGTCACAATCACTGTTATCTGGGTTTTCAAATATTTCTTGATTTATATTCACGAGCGCCTGTTTTCGTGCCATTTTCGATTCACTTTGTAAGGCAGTTATGTATTGTTCTAGAGCTCCTCGAGGATTATCTTGCAGACTTGGTTTTACTTCACCCATTTTTGGAGTATCACAAAGACAAAAGCTTTAAATCAAGAATATCGACGAAACAAAAAATTATAACAGAGTATTGATAAACACAAGTAGTTTCCATGACAACGTAATTATATGGCAGCAGATTAAGGGTATGTTCCGATATACACTGCGAGCACTGTTCAAGTGTTCAGTGCTCTTACTGGGGAGAAATTCGTTCAGTTCAACAGATCGATTATTTGTGACAATAAAGAACATTCTAATAATAAAACACTGTTTTGCACGAAGCTCCATGTAAAATAGTAAAAGTAGTCTAATCAAAATACTGATAATCTCTGAAAAAAAGTTTTCTGTTCTCCTAAATTACATCTAACTTTTGCAATGACACCAATGCATAAGTAGAATAAGGAATTTTGATATGCTGTTACACCACTTCTTGTGTGTATTTGTAAATACAGATAAAAAGGCACGACTTACTAATATTACGAATATGCCCTGACAGTGGCGTAACTATAATATATTTATATATATATAATAAATCTGAGATGATCTGAGGCCAGTGGCTAATTCATCGGATGTGTGTCAGTTTGATTTGCACTTGGCCGTTATTTTCTAACTATTTTGTTAGGTTTATTATATTAGAAAACTTATATTGAATTAATTTAAAATTATTACATTTTGTAATTAGTGCCTTCTGTGCCAAGAGCCTTTGATATCCGGGGGTCCTCTCGAGCCGGAGGCCCATGGCATTTTGCCCACTTTGCAGCCTTATTGTTACGCCACACGCCACTTTGCCCTGAATTCAGATTCAGACCACAGTGTTTTGACCTTTTGAGTTTTGATCCATGACATAACCAGGAGTGCAACAACGGGGGGTGTCCAGGGTGTCCGGACACCCTCTTAAAACCTGTGGACACCCCCTTCGAGGGTGTCCAAATATCCCCACATAACCCAGATGACGATGCGCTGAGGAGTGTGCGGAAAATTTTAATAAAAATGTGAATCAAAACAAATTAAAATTAAAATGTTGTATGCCGTAAAAAAGAATGTTTATCGTCATACCAAATTATTTGGTAAGCCTTATTTGTTTTTTGTCATCATAAAAAATATTTTGGACATCCCCTACTTTTTGAGGATTTTGTTGCGCCCTTGGACATAACAATACATTTGACTATATTGTCTTTGCTTCAGACTGTTAACCATCGATTACGTTGATTATTCGATTAATGGTTGTTAACACGTGGACAACTCCAATCCTCCGTGCTACAACAACGTGCACCAATCACGGTTCGCCAAGTAAAGCTGTCAACGTTTTCATTTCCATGAATGGACGAGATTGTTCTTTCACCCAAATCCCAGATTATTTTCTATTTATTCTGTTACAAGTTGAGGTGTTCAAAGCAAGTCTAGTTAATTTTACCAGCTCATTAGCAAATATAAGTGCAAAATGTACAAATTAGGCGTGTTTCAGTTATTATTCTTGGCTACAATCACACAAGTAGCGCTTGCACTGAGGGATGGCGAGTGCGAAGTTTGTATCAAAACTATAGAGAAATTCGCCGCCACGTTATCAGATGATGTTAAGTCTAATCCAAAATCAATCGAAGTTGAGTTCAGAAAGTTCTGCAAAGGTTCCAGAAATAAAGAGAACAGGTTTTGCTACTATTTGGGCGGTTTAGAGGAATCTGCCACCGGTATCCTGGGTGAGGTGTCCAAGCCGCTCAGTTGGTCGATGCCCGCTGACAAAATCTGTG
This sequence comes from Euplagia quadripunctaria, assembly GCA_963859945.1. Classification (NCBI taxonomy): domain Eukaryota; kingdom Metazoa; phylum Arthropoda; class Insecta; order Lepidoptera; family Erebidae; genus Euplagia; species Euplagia quadripunctaria. Next base: position 3,909,000 of record OY982568.1, on the reverse strand, counting down.
AAAAGTTAAAAAAGAAGGACGCCCAGATCTGCGATCTCAGGTTTGACAAACAGATAGATCTGAACAATGTCGATTTGAAGAAACTGAAAGTAAGAGATCTAAAGAAAATCCTCAACGACTGGGATGAGGTGTGCGATGGTTGTATTGAGAAGACAGATTTCATTAAGAGAATAGAAGAGTTAAAGCCTAAATATATGGGCAAATCTGAATTGTAAATTAGCTGAATTCTATAGGTAAGTCACGAAACAATTGTTGAACTAAGTTTTTTGCTGAGTTTATTACTTAAAATTATCTGTAAATCGTAATTAGGTTTAAGCCTATGTAAATGGAAGGCATAACTACCTAAAGATTGCAGAAACTTGTAATTTCAAACTAAAGATGATGAAATTTATGGTGGTGTGAAGTGTAACATGCTTGTAGGTAAGCCTACCATCACTTAAATTACCGACGCCGGGCTAAAACTTTTAAAAAACTGGACACATGGGTGAAATTGGGATTCTTTCCTGGATATCTTAAAAAAAAGCCTAGTTCATTTAAATTTTTAGCTTGTTAACGATACATCTAACAATTATAATTGTCCCCTGGTACACTTTTTGAAAACTCTACCCAGATGCTCCCGAACACCCTCTAATCTAGGGCAAATCCAGGGAAACCCGGACGGATGGCAGCCCTACTTGTAGGTCTGTTGATATGTTTAAGATTAATAGTTTCTGCACAGTATATTATTATTGCATGAGAGTTGCCATAATAATTTACACTGACCATTACACTAATAGCATCAAGGCATTCTTCTACGTTGTCAGCATTGGTACCAATAAAAGTGCACAATGTAATAACTATAAAGAAAATACTCAAGTTTTTAAGTCAAGTATTTAAAAACTACTAAAGCATAAAATAAATAATACATAAAATGTAATACCAAGCTGCAATCACAGTTTTAAAAGAAAATTCACTATTTAAAGACAGCTAATTTGAATATCTAAACTTTGTAATGACTATGTATTACTTAGTCTTAAAAAAAAATATATTTATTAAAAAAAATTAAATGTATTTGTTATTATCATTAATCATTTTTTACGTCATGTTAATATTATTACTATAAACCTTATTCTATAAAATTACTACAACCTGTGGCTACTAAAGACTAATTTAAAAGAAACACTGTAAATTAATATAAAAATATAAACAAATTTTGAATAGTTGGAAATATTTTTATGTTTTATTACCATGTAGAACAAATTAAGTTCTTACTTAAGCAAATTTACCTGTACACATAATAAAAAAAAAATCTTTAAAATGCGACTTGTCAAAAGTTGTGGTTTACAAACGAGACTATTAGAGTTTCGAACTGATGTGATGTTAAAAAAAAATTTTTTATTGCTGACTAGTAGTGCCCGCGCGGCCTCGCCTGTATTTAAATACTTATATATTTTACGAACCCTAATTCATTTTTCGAAATATTTATAGCTATTTTTATAGCCTAAGTTACTCCTTATAACACCAGCTATCTGCCAGTGCAAGTCCTGTGGAAATCGGGCCACCCATTCCGGAAATTAGCCTGAACAAACAGACAGACAAGAATTTTACAAACTGATTTTTACTATTATACTGATAGTATTTTTTAAGCTCACAGCTTAAAAAAACACTATTATTTTGACATTACAAACAGACACTTCAATTTTATTTATTTGTATTGATATGTAATACTCAATGTAACTCATGTACAACACTTTTGTACATAACTACAACAACAACAACAATGTACTTTATTACAAAAATAGTGTTAGTTTTTTTGCTTTGCAAACTCTGAACAAGAGAGAAAGAGTTGAGAGATTTAACATTTAAGTCTTACTTATTTCAGAACAATAAATATATAGTTATAAGCGTATAGGTAAATATAAGTTAATTATGAAATAAAATCTGGTATTAACTGGTATTTCCGTATAAAAATAATTGTAAACAGACTGAAAATAAGAAAACAAGCATATTTAAAATAATTTATAGTTCATTGACGTTTGTTCAATAGAGGGGGGGGGGGCGGGGGACGCGGCAACAAGTAAAAAAGCTAAGCCAATACAATCAAATAGTTGATTCATACTTATAGCCAAAAGCTTTTTATACTTATTTAGAAATAGTTAATATAGATTTATTAATATGCAGTAGAAACATTGGTCTCATCACTATATACAATAGAAATAACTCTTTTTATTACAAAAACAAAAATCTTTTTTTTATGTTTACAAATAGTAACAAATATCATAATTAAATTTAAATAGTTAATCTGTATATTTTTATTACTTCGCATTTTTAGGAACTTTGGCGTAGTTTATATTTATTAAATGTACTCCACAAAGTGCTCTGATTTGAGTCTGAAAGAGTTTCTAAATGCAAGCATTTAGAAACTCTTCTATTCGTATTTCAATTTTGAATGCTTGAGTCATTATACTCATTATGAACAACCCTAATAGGTCAACACACGCTTTGGAAAATAGTCTTGTCAAGTCTAGCCTCATGAACTCTTTGTTACTTTAAGAGAAACTGTGGAAAACATACCTAAATTATGGCTATTTTAACCTATTAACAAGGCCGAAAGTGTGTTATTGCTTCAGCATCATATTTGATTAGCGTCAAATATCACTATCGTTTTTACCTTATACCAATTACTTGAGGTCTACTCTATATATTTTTGTATTCACATCCTTCCACATCTTTCACCCCTTTCTTTTCTTTACCTTTTTGTTACTGGCAATTAAAGTGATACAACCTGATTTTCCTTGCCTTATCAATTCTTGTTACTCAAAGCAACTGCCAAAAAGAAAATAAATGATTGGAAGGAGTATAGTTAATATTTACACAAATGTGTAAGCTCAGAACAAATTGAGATCATTTTAGTTTGCTGTGATCAGAGTATGTGTTTATTAGTAGCACATCGTCATCTCTTTTTATACTAAAATCAACAAATTATGGTTTTCTAAATGAAAAAGAAAATCTTCAATTAGGTAAAGTAACTACATCATTCATTCATTAAGTGTTTTTTCTACCCTTTGGAAATATTTTTATGGCATACATTCTGCAACACTCCTAAACTTGCGTGTACATCGAAAGTCCCTGTACAATGTGTATAGTTTATACAACAAAACAACTTAATAGACAACTTTTAACAAACATGACTAGGTATGATGCCGCAGATAAACATAGGCGTTATAATCGGCGTTTAAAAGTTTGATGAGTAGTTGGATTTAGTCCTCAAGTTTTAGTTAATAGTTTGTATTTTTTTTGTTGCAGATTAATTAATGGGCCATCAATGTGATAAGACATCTCAGTGACGCCTCGGAGGCTGGGCGAGTCCTAAAGATCAAGAAAATACTGCATTTGAACTGTAGTCAGTGTGTGCATGGAGAATGCATGTGTTGAATAAATTATTATTGCATTAAGTAATTAAAATATTTTTTTCAAGAGCCTTGTTTTATTCAGACTTGAGAGGCAGTGTTGGGTACCCACGTCACCGCGACGGTGATGACCGACAAAAATACGACATTTTTGCAATAAAAATTAAACAAAAAAATTACTTTTCTGTTTTTTTAGCTGTTAATTAAAACTATAATAATCTATTATTTAAATAGTATTCAATGGTAAAACAATTATTCTCGTTTAATAGAAAAACAAATAAAAATATTATTTCAAAATGCAACATTTGACATCTAAGAGCAAATACTCACCACGCCTCTACAATAACCGACAGCTAGTGATAGCTAAGAAAGGAAACCATCACGAAGTCAGGACAAACAGTTAAGACGGTAGTGTGGTTCTGTACTCGCTGACGCAAGTAATATGTCCATTTAAATACTCTCTGTGTTTTAACAAATGTCATCATTCATCGCTAGCATCTCTGGAAGCATCGCGAGCGGCGTAACTACTAGTAGCAGGCTAATTCATCGGATGGGGCCTCCTTTATAGTGCCACCACACACATCGATCGATGATAGAATGTTCATCATCAGTTGTTACCACACCAATCCGTCTGAAAAAGCGACCACACCAGTCAATCGATTATGGCATCGATCGATTGGTGTGGTGGCACTCTTAATGTAATAAAGCTTGTACTTAGGTTCATTTTATAAATCACTAATTAAAGTGACATGATGCAAGACATTGAAACTGGAAACAACTTCTTTCTTCTTTCAATGCTAGGACATAATGCGATCTCAGTTGATTAATTATTGTGTCCAATATACGATGGAATATGTTTATTTTATAGAAGCTTTCGGGATCTTGGAAACACTGACACTCGCAAATTTCATCAAAATTACTTTTCATTCCAGAATTGCAAGGCTGATGGACTTTCAGAAGACGGAGGTTCTCAATTCCACTCATTTTTGTGTGTTTATATTACGCGATATATTCGCTATTTGTAAACCGAATTCAATCATTCTTTTTCGGTCCCATTTAAATTTGAAGAAAATATTCCACCTCTTAGGGTAGAAAATTAAGGAATGAAGCATTACAGGGTAGAAGCAAATATACATCTTATAACAATTTATAATGATTTAGGCGCATTGAAGTCGATGATACTTTTTTGAAAATTATCAATTTTTGCACTATTTGCTCCCCTTTTTAAATCTGTCAATTCATATCGGTCGGTACTTTACCAGTTCTGCAAGATAAACATGCAAACACTTTAAAAGCAAAAGGAGTCATTTAAAAGATCATTATTTTTTAGGACTGGAGTAGGTACTTGGAGGCTGCAACTATATTCTATAGAATTTGGCAATGGAAACCAATAGCGTCAGTGATCTAAAATTCCGCAAGAGCCGCGGCAAAAAACAAATTATTAACGCGATGGAAATAAAATACTTAATCCTTTTTGTAATAAGTGCATCCTGTGTACAGGCGACTGTCCTTTCGGGACCTTTGGACCCCTGGGTCCCCCTCGGGCCGTGGGCCCGTGGCATTTTGCTCGCTCTGCCACCCTATTGTTACGCCACTGTCTGGAATTACAATGGGCAACCAAAGACCATAATGTTTAAAACTCCAACAGTTGTCTGAACCAAAAGGAAACCGACCAACTCAGAAGTCTTATCCTGGAAGACCTACAGTGGACGAGAAACATCGCAATAGGACAAATTATTATTACACTGGTCCTCCTCTACGGACTACTCAAAGCCGTAGACAGAAGAATGAAAACACTCGCGGGAAATAGTCAGCACAAATGCAACAGATAACCTAGGTCATGGCGCATCCACCTACACAAACCAAGTACATCGACTCAGGCAGCATCACGTCAGCATTTTTCTTTTTTCTGTATCAGCAAGGTTACAGTGACTAGACACATAGATATTATGTTATTATATATTCCTTACTAATTAAAAATATTTGAATGTATGTATATTTTACGACAGGAATTGTTATATTATTTTCTTAATATACTCCATATGTAGCGACAGCACGTCGTACATAATTGCACGTACTTAGATAAGTCACATTCGCAACACATTAGTATATAAGCCCTTTCTGTATCTAAAATAAAACAAATTAAAAATTATATCGAGTTTCATAACACTACTTGCCATACACTGGCAAATACGTAGGTAACCTAACTTAGATCTTTTTTTTATATTTTTCTGGTAACTATTATGACTTATCCTGTTACCCGATTCACCCAATTCAATTACACCCAGACAGAAAAATGAATCATACTCATGGGAATCGGACCCACGACCTCTGGTTCAGCAGTTAGGATTACTAACCACCAGACCAACAGGCCACAAATGCTCTAATTTCACTTGAAATAACGTTCATATGCTATAATGTCAAGTAACCTAAATTCATATAACCTAATGTTTTATATCATCTAATATTCCTATAATATAATAAAATTTAGTATAACGTTCATTTTATATAATTTTCAATACGTATAATATTCTTTATATATAAAATTCATTTAACCTAATGTTCTTTTGACCTAACCCATCTCCAAGTCGGATTGCTCCGAGTCGGGATATTAACGATAATTAATTTGGACCTTACAATATTATGTATTATTTTCATTTTAATTTAAAATCATTAAATTACTTATAGATTTTGAATATTATAGTAACTCAATATTATAGTAAATGAATATTAGTTGAAATGTGCATTATGGAAAATGTTCATTAAAAAATATAAAATTAGGTAAAATGAAATTATATCAAAAATTCATTATTTCTTATGATCGTTATATTAAAGAAAAATATATTAAATAAAATTAGGTCAAATGATCATTAGAACTTTTGTTATTATTTCAAACGTTACACACCCGTCTTGAAGAACCCCATACTGTAGTCCCACGGGAAAACCTCGGCAGGGAATACTGTCCGAGAATGTCGCTATACAATTTTACTACTGATCAAATTTGCGATTGAATTGGTTCACCTGCAGGTTCACAATTAAATCACCAATTTTCCCGTTATATCTGATATATTTCTTTTTTACCAGCTGCCAAGCTAATAAAAGATGCTTGTCACTCCTATACATTTTGGTGGCATAAAGGAATAATAAAACTCGTTCATTTCACGCTAAAAATTACATTTAATTGCAGTCATGTGTTGTTTCATAATAAAGATTCTCTTGATCTTGCTGCATACATAATAACATGATTAAATATTTTGATGATCCAGATTAGTGGTATTTGAAGTTCCTGTGGTGCTCTGAAAATAGATAAATATATGATTTAAACATTTTTAATCCCGTAATATGCGAAAGAAGCCTCTTCTCTTTGGCGATTCTACTGGGAATGGCTCGTATTATAGGTCGTTCTCGTTTCTTTCCTTGTTGCTCTGAGTTGCAGATGGGACGGATGCATTTAACCGAGTTAGTGCACTACTCGTCATTTTCCTGATTCGCCATTTTCGTTAATTCGTCAATTTCATCAAAATATTTGATTAGTCAATTTCCCTAACTGGTCATTTTCTTTAGTTCGTCAATTACCCTAACTGGTCAATTTCTTTAATTCGTCAATTTCCCTAACTGGTTATTTTCTTTAACTCGTCATCTATCACACATGACTGTAGAGAACAGTCATGTGTAAAAACAGACAGAAAAGGTCAATATTGTTAGATAAGCGGATCTCACATATTGTCAACGACTTTCAAGTTAAACATTTATTTCAAAATAGAGATGATGATGACATTTGGAAATGTTTGTGTAAATTAGCACAAATTAATGTTAACCGGAATAGCAAACGCGCTAAATAGCATCCTGGAATGGATGCTAATTAACGCATTTCTTATTCCATTAGCAATTGTGTTTTTTTTGCATTAAATATTAAATGGAGATGGTTTTTTATTTAACTAATAGATACATGAATATTAATTATGTAATCCGACTGTATATTGCATGAATTGACCAGTTAGGGAAATTGACGAATTGAAGAAATTGACCAGTTTGGGAAATTGACGAACTAAAGAAAATGACCAGTTAGGGAAATTGACTAATCAAATATTTTTATGAAATTTACGAACTATGGAAACTGACGAATTAACGAAAATGGCGAATCAGGGAAAATGACGAGTAGTGCACTAACTCGGTTAAATGCATCCGTCCCATCTGCAACTCAGAGCAACAAGGAAAGAAACGAGAACGACCTATAATACGAGCCGAGTAGTGCACTAACGCATTTAACCCCCACTCCCCCCCCGTCCTTGTCAAAGGCGGTCACATTTATGGAACCCCCCTCCCTGGTGTGACGTCACATATTTTGCAATTTTACACCCAGAACTGAAAAGAGCAGTTCTAGATTTTTTTTAGTAAAAGTTTAGTTGCGCGTGTAGTCTTTCGTTTACATGGAATGTTCTGTGTTTAATACAGGGTATGTTCCGATATACACTGCGAGCACTGTTCAGTGCTCGTACTGGGGAGAAATTCGTTCCGTAATAGACTGACATATACTGCCGCAGTATCGTAGGGAAATATATGAGGTCATAAACGTCTCCATTTTTGTACTGTGAGCACTGGAGTTTTTGAGGTAAGGTGCTCTCAGTGCTGTCACTGTCACTTTTATTATGGGATTTAACAATTGACTTGAATTGACTGCTGACAGCATACTGGACTTCGTTCCGTTTTAAACAGTAACCAGTATAGCTAGCTATAAAAGAACGCCTTCGCAGTATACTAAATTGACGTCACACCTTAGTGCTCTCAGTGTATATCGGAACACACACTGTATTAAACATAGAACATTCTGACTGACTGACTGTTGACATGTGATGTCTCGAAGCTTATGACCCTCCACCCCTTGTCACACTTCGTTGACCCCTTTTCCCCCCCTTAACGTGTGACGTAATTTATGGATGCCCCTAAATATGTTTTAAAGAAGTTTTGGTTACCATAGTACAGGTTCTTCCTAATTTGGGATCACATGGCCGTGTATATTATTACATAGTAAAATCCAAACACTGCTACTTGCATTTCTATACAGGGTGTAAGAAACACCGTGCCGAATACTGAAATAGTGTATTCAGATCATCATTTTGAGTCGAATATCATTGGAATTTTTTGCCAGAAAATTCATCAATATATTTTTGTAATTATAAATTTTTCTGGTTAAAAGTGATATCACAATGAGTAAACATAACGTTTTACCGAAACAAATTAATAAAAACTGCATACGGCCAAAAACTGCAATTTAATCAATCAAACAACATTTAAACATTTTATGCAATCAGCTGGTCCTGACGGCGCCGAACGTTTAAGGTCATTCACCGTACCGCACAAAAAGAATACCTACGCTTGTGACGCATACATTGCGTAGCGCCAAATAAAACTAATGATTGTAAATCCTTAATCTCGCATTTTTATGAGGAACTGACTTTTGTATTGTGATAAGTATCCACAGAAAGATGTTTTTTATAAGTTTTTCACTCAAACTTACACAGTGTATAAAACCTTGATGGTGTGCCAATACATTATTGAATTTAATGTGAATATTTTAATTGTTCACAGCTATTTTAGGAATAAATTTATTATCATTTATTCTCTTCATAGGAGTGTCTTTGTTCATGGTTTGGCACTACCAATACAATAGCATTCTCATTACTTACTCAATTTGCCATAGTTAATAGCATAGAAGAAAGTCATGCTGCCCACCAGCAATTGGAAGAATGGAGCCATGCCTACTTTCTTGGGCTGCACATACTTGTGTTGCCACCTCCACCAGGCTGAAAGATTAAAGAATGGTACTATATCAAGTTCTATTATTTCTTAATGTTTAAATTACCTACTGGTCTTTGCTTACTAAGCCCTAAAATATACTTTAGTAGGACAAGGACTAAGGAAAATTTTCAACAGGTAGTATCCACATATATGTACTTCCTTTCTCAGGGTGGACAGCTTTAATACACACATGACATACATATACATATTTGATAGTCTGTGAATTAGATACTGCATAAAAAGTAGCTACTTCAGGAATTTATTTTAGTGCACAACCAATTTGACTATGTACAGCACCTTGTAAACACAAATATTTAGTAAGAGAAAATCAAATGAAAAATGTCTCTGTAGACGTAGGTATCAAAAGCATTTTTTTTTTATAAAACTACTTTTCAAAGATTAATATGCCCTACAAAAATGAGAAGTGTATACCCAACTTTCCTTCTTCTTTTTTTTTCTTCTGAATCACAGTCAGAGACTACAATACATCATACAATTTTTTTTTTGGTGCTCTGTGGGTTCATCAGTTTTGTTACTAACCTAAAATTATGTTTATGCAATTTTTGCTATTTAAGAAAGTCATACCTCGGCTGCAAGCGCCAAACATAGCTGAAGGAGTCTTATTCCTGCGAGCCAACCAAGAACCGACTTCGTTAAGTTTCACTTGACCGAATGGAGTATCAGCTGAAAATGAGATCCAAAATTACATAATCGGACATGGAAAACTGAAAAATAAAATTATTACTATTTAATCTTACGTTTGCCATAATAACGTGCAGGATCGAACGGTCCATGGACAGCAGGATTATATTCCTTAGGGTAATCACCAAAAGCCATGATTACTTGGAAATTTACGAGACTAACAATTAAAAATTCGGTCTCGTTTTTTTCTCTCCCAAACTGTGAAACTGTCAACCGAGTATCGACTATAGTATTGCCAGATCTTAGTTATCAAACAATAAAAAATCTAACAAAAATGAATTTTTATTTTAACATTAAATCTGAGTGAAAGAAATCTAAACCATAATAATCCATAGTCCACACTAATATTATAAATGCAAAAGTAACTCTGTCTGTCTGTTAAATGTGTCTGTCTGATAAATTTTGGTATAAGGATAAACGGGACCTTGGAGAAAGGTAAAGGCAAAAATAAACCTTAATTGTAGAAAAATAGGACTCTGTTTCCGCAATTAGATTTATAGGCAGGTCATTATGGGTTCAAATAAGTCTGACTAATTCAGCCTAGCTTCTTCCAGAAGCATAGAAGTCTCCTGGGGCGTTCACAGGTTTCTAGGAGCGACCTCAAACCCGCGAGGATACTTGTCCGTTGTGTGGCCACCCCCACATACTCCAGTATAACGTGGGCGGCCGTTTCCACCACGTTGAGACACCCTCATACAGAGGGTGTCCCAACTCAAGTGTGTCGGGCCAGGTGGCCCGTACTAGTTCCTACAAGTATCCTGATGTCAAGTCGGTTGAGACTGAGCAGTCTGCAAGTTATACGTGGTGAGACCTCCGCCAGCACCAGTTTAGACTCCAGCAAGGTATGTTGGTCCAGCGACCGTTAGGCTCTTCACTTCACGAGTCCGTTGCCTCGCCCATGAGTGAAGTTGGTTGAAGGGAAGTGGCAGCAGTATCATCAGCAGATCCAGACTTCAGTTATACCAGATTGATCTCGACCGTTTATAAATAGTTGTATTTAGTACTTCCGAAGATGTGTAGTTTCGGGATCCTGTCGCATGAAGCAGCTATAGTGGTTGATATTCTACTAATTGATTCCATTTATTTGGAATGGGGACCCACCCGGTTCTACCACAGCACCATGTGTTTAAGTCTGATGGCGTGCTACAGCTGCTTTCTGTTGTGTCTCTGGAATTGCTGCAGTTTGTCACCAGATAATAGCTGTTGTATTGGTTGTTTTGACACGTCAGCCGCATGTGGATGCGGTCCATCGTGTCGGCAGGACCTACCTGTGACACCAGGTGTCCGGCCTTGATGCGCTTTGGAATCTCAGACTTTCGTTTGACGATCAGTCTGGTTCCGTCGAACGGTGCTTGGACCTTGATCACAACTTGGTGAAGCCATCGAAGGGCATAGTTATCGTTACACCACATCTTGAGGACGCCTTCAGTAGAGAAGGCCTTCCCCTTGAACTGCGGCGCACCCAACCACCACCAACCACGGCGCGGCCAAATATGCGTTAAATCATCTAAGCTATCAAACATTAGGTACTTATTCAAGGATCAAACCTCACACGTAACTTTCAACAGACCAGCTTTCCTAGTCATCTTTGTCCACACAGCCCTGAATCTGATATTTCCAAATGAACCACTGAACTGCTTTCATATTCATACATCCTACTTGCACGGTACGCGTCCTGGGATTTCGCTAATAAATTATCAAGATTACAAAATCTTAGTTTCTTGTGTACTTTTTGCCCAAATGTCAACATCCATTTTTCTCTATTGCCAATCTTATTTAGCAAAGAGTATACAAACACAATTATTTAGCCTAGTACAAAAAACATGGTATGATAATGAGGATAAGGGAGAGCTCAGCTCATGTAAGGTAGGATGTCGTTATTTAGTCAGATTTGTCGTCGCCACATCAAAAACTCTTATTTATTTTAGTAAAAATAGGAACAAACTATAATAGATGATAACACAGTTCACTATTTAATAAGAATAAGTTATTAGACATTATTTTGACTGGTTATACCGGTAACGCAATGGTATTGGTCGATTGATAAATATGAATTAATAGTGGGGTTATAAAAGGGTAGGAATAAGTTCAGAATGTTGTCTAGTGGTACGAACAACTTGGCAGTTACTGTTAGTTAGTGATTTTCATATTTTATATCAGTGGTTGTGAGACTGTTTCTTACAAATGTGATTCCAAGTACAATAAATAGCAGCCTGTGACAGCGCTATTGCTGAATCTGCGGATCTACAGTGACTAGTCACTGTAGAACGCAGTAAGTAAGTACTCTTTGTTGTACACCAAATACATATATACATATAAAAAACAACTTAAACATCAATGCACAATGTACTAATATCTTCCAGGCAACCTTTGGATGGAGAGGATTAGGACTAGGTACATGTTTTAAACAGTTGGGAAAGAGCGTCCGGGCGGGGTTTTCAAAAAGCGTCCGGGTAAAACCCGGACACTCTGTGCCAAGGGACAATTATAATTATTGTTAGATGAATCGTTAACAAGCTAAAAATTTAAAAGGAATCGGCGTTTTTTTTAAGGTGTCCGGGAAAGGATCTCGATTTCACCCATGTGTCCGCATTTTTTTAAGTTTTTGTCCGGCGTCGGCAATTTAAGTGATGGCAGGCCTATATACGGTACATATTAAGAATCATAATTATTATTCATACTTTTCATAAATACATTTTTTTTCATTTAATCTCTAAACTTATGTAAATAATATTTCTTTCTGTAATTGTAGTAAAATCAATAAATAGGCAGTGACGTACGGATAGTCAGAAACCGAATGATTTCATTTATCGCTTCGGACTAAGAAGAAACTGATAGGGTATAGTATACCTATGGGTTTCTTCTTGGTTCGAAGCGAATATTTAAAATGCATAGGTCTCTGGACTCTAGATGTCTAGAACCTCAGACTAGGTAGTAACGTTTTGGATGTTTTTGATAATTACTATAGACAACATGTTCTTCTAAGCTTTCAATGCATTCCATTCACACTTTTATTTACAAATCTTTCGTAATAAATTATTCGAAAATAGATTTTTTTCTAAAAATTAATTAACTTTTAACATAAGTAAGGATATCTAAAAATATTATGCACAGTCATTTTTAATGCCTTGGGGTCTTTGGATTATTTTATCTGTGCAGAAGTTTGGTCTGTACGTCAAAATTAGCTAGTCTATGATTATACAGCAAATTTCGTTCTTTGTGAAGTGGTCACAATTATTTTATGCATAAAAAGTTATAAAATATTACATCAAAATGGTCTTAGAAAGTACTATGATTTGTGTAGACAACAGTGACTATATGAGAAACGGAGATTTCCTTCCGACGAGGCTTCAGGCTCAACAAGATGCTGTAAACCTGGTATGTCATTCCAAAACACGGTCAAATCCTGAAAATAATGTCGGTTTATTGACTCTTGCCAACGTTGAAGTATTGGCCACTTTAACCAGCGATGTGGGACGAATTATGTCTAAGTTACACCGGATCCAACCGAATGGTAATATAAACCTTTTGACTGGTATCAGAATCGCACATTTGGCGCTTAAGCATCGTCAGGGAAAGAACCACAAAATGCGTATCGTAGTCTTCGTTGGCTCTCCTGTAGAGTCTGATGAGAAAGAATTAGTTAAACTTGCAAAGAGACTCAAAAAAGAGAAAGTTAACTGCGATGTAGTCTCATTTGGTGAAGATTCTGAGAATAATCCTCTTCTGACATCCTTTGTTAACACTTTAAATGGAAAAGATAACAATAGTGGAGGAAGCCACCTAGTTTCAGTGCCTGCTGGTGGATGTGTTGTATTGTCAGAGGCTTTAATCACCAGCCCGTTAATCGGTGGTGATGGTGCAGGTCCATCGGGGTCAGGTTTATCACCATTTGAGTTTGGAGTTGATCCTAATGAAGATCCAGAACTTGCACTTGCTCTACGCGTGTCTATGGAAGAACAGAGACAGCGCCAGGAGGAGGAATCGCGTCGCCAACAAGGAAATACTGAAGGAGAAGCTGGAAAAACTGGTGAAACACAAAACAGTGGTATGGAACGGGCATTAGCCATGTCACTCGGTCAAGAAGCTATGGAAATGTCAGAAGAAGAGCAGATTGCTCTGGCCATGCAAATGAGTATGCAACAGGAGGCTCCAGCAGCTGAAGAAAGTATGGATGTTGCAGAAGAATATGCTGAAGTAATGAATGATCCTGCATTCCTTCAAAGTGTTTTGGAAAATCTGCCAGGTGTTGATCCACAGAGTGAAGCCATCCGTAATGCCATGTCCACCATCAAGAAAGATAAAGACGAAAAGGATGATAAAGAACAAAAAGATAAAGATGGCAAGGGTAGCTCCAGTTCTAAACAAAATAAATAGAACGGCTGTACACTGCCCAGATATTTTAATTGCTTCTTTATACTCTAAACTTAACTGTTAGATTAAATTTATCAATTACAGATTGTTTATAATATAACCTTAAGTTGTATTTATTTCAAACTGTTTGTTTTGAAATCCAGTTCTTATTTTTTTCATATTCTGAAACATAAAATTTCATTATAAGATTGAAATATAATAGAAGTAAATAAATAAAGACTTTTAATTTTTGGGATTTTAAATTTTCTGGAATTGTAGCAAAAACTTACTGGGTAACATATTCTTCACCTCCATTAGTTTGACAAAAAAAGTAAAAGGTGTATGGGTCATTTTTAAAATTAGTGTACATTTCCTTTTTCCTTTGTGTTTATTACTTTGTGTTCTCGTTAGACAAAAGAAAAGTGAAGACAGAGTCATGATGACAAATTTAAAAATAAGTTTTAATGTAATAAATCAGTTTAATAGTATTTATTAAAACTTGGCAAAATCACACACAAAAATAACAAATATGTCTTAAACATAACATAAAAACCACATTTCAAAATAATATGAGATAGGTTTAGTAGTATTGCATGTAACATAAATATTGTGCTTTACATTTTATTCATATTATAAGACAAGAAATATCATCATATAAATGCAGCTTTTTACTTAACTTTTTGTTTATATCCATACTAATATAAAGCTGAATAGTGTGTTTGTTTGTTTGGTTGAACGCACTAATCTCAGGAACTACTGATTCGAAATAAAAAAATATTTTAGTGATGGATAGCCCATTAATCGAGGAAGGCAACAGGCTCTATAACATCACGCTACGACCAATAGGACCGTAGCAGTGACCATAAAGGCAGGTGAAACTGCGGGGGCGGCTGGTTATGAATAAGTTTACTTAATCGGTTTATCATCACTATCCTCAAATATTTCAATAAAATCTTCAATCAAAAAATTACAAGACGTAAAATGGTGACCGAAAGAAACTGGTGCCCTCTCGTAACTATTTTGACAAATTAATGAAGGACTATTAAATCCTTTTATTTAAAATATTGTTATCAATATTAAACAAGAGAATAACAAAAAGGAACGAAATTGGAGACACGTGTATGAGGAAATAAAAAAGACCTATTATAATTACTTTGATTTTAAAGTAGTTTCAATAAAGTTACCGGTTGTCTGACAAAATATTGTTAAACCATGTTACATATTAGGAGTATTATTTATTATTTAAGTATTTCTTTAAATGCGCACCGTAGTGGACATTGGAATTAAAGGTTATTTTTTAAAACAGTAAGACATGGTCGTTTAGAAGTATACCTATATCCGCTATTTATTTTTTTATTTTATTTAAAAAAAAAACTAAGATCGAACAAATAAAAATTTTGATCAAACAGTTAAGAACAGTTGAAAGAGAAAAAAAAAATTGTAAAAAAGCGACTTCTCCCCGCCAACTTAAGACAGCCCCTAACATACGTACAGTATACATTTAAATAATTTTTATTGACGTCATGCATGAACTTGCAAAGATTTAACTTAATAGAGATTAATATTACTAATACGAATACTAAGATTTAACGATTTAAAATTACAGTGGATATTAGATTTGAATAGTCGGTAAAAGTTGATTGTCTGTCTAAACCACAGAACAGAAAGTATATCTTTCTGTTCTGTGGTCTAAACGGTATTTTTTTTATAAAATTTATGATAACTCCTAAACCTTTTTTATACAGTTCATATTGCTACCACCCAAAAAAATTTAACTATATACCAATTTTAATCCGGCCGGATAAGTGAAGGTACCGGCTGCGGCTTGATCCGGCCCGATTGAAATTGATTCCGGATTGCAATCCCTAAATATATACGAGTCGTTTTGTCGTGTCGTGCAAAAATTGACTTGATTATTTCAAGTTTGTAGTTATAACTCCAGAAAAAGATCTATGTGCAGGGAAATACCGATGCACGCATGTAATCTGTTATGTCATCAGTACCCTCGTCTCAGCCTCACACCGCCTCCACATATTGCCATAAAGGTTATCTCCCTGGTTGTCAGACGTTAAGCTAGGTTAAGCTGGGCTTAAACTTGGCCTTAACACGGATGCCCTCTCCTTTCGATGTAGGGGTTCTTGATTAAGTTCTACTGCATACTGATCCAGACCCAGATGAAATATCTGGGCTTCCTTTTGGATGGAAGGATGCGTTTTGACGAGCATACCCGATAGCTTGCTTCCAAGCTGTTTGTCGCTTCGACCCCCTTTGGGCCCAAGGTCGGACCCAAAGTCTATATTCCTTGGTTGTACACGGGGGTTGTCCTGTCAATAACAACATAGGATGCGCCGGTGGCCGAAGGCCTTTTTTGCTCAGAATTGCAAACCAAACCCTGTTGGTGTTGCCGGTTGGAGGGAACACTACACGCCAAGTTTATCGATCTTCCTCTCTGCCTCTCCGCCGCGGTAGAACTGGAACCCGGTTCTATCGGTAGTTCTACCGCGGTGGCATCCTTCTGCGATTATACCATGTATTGAACGAGCTGTTCCGGAGTTCTACCCTCAGAGGATGACCATTCGAATCCGATTTACCGGCGGCAAACCGTGCGGTGGAGGTGATAATGATAATAACAAGGAATTATGAACTGACTAAAACCACACAGGGTTCCGTCACAAGCGAGTCTATTCCAAGGAACTCGGATGAAGTCCTCCTATGAAGGAAGTCCTCGAGAAAGTAAAATAATAGGCAAATTATTAGAGTAATAATTACTTAGATTGTATTGATAAAATGACATTGATGGTAAAATTGAGTCGCGTGACTTCAAACGTAGGTAAATCCATTTTATGTCATTGCGAGATATAGGTAAAAAATCAATAAAAAATTCACATCCCAGAAAACAAGAAAAATGTGTATTTACTTTGGAGTTACCCTTGTTCGTTAGAACGGTGAGATTTAGCCATTATTGAAAAATCAAGGCCAGGAGTTAACTATGTACCTTAGTTGGGGATACAATTTTTATAAAGTTCCAACATTTAAGTACCATTAAATTTACTGTAAATTTAATTAAACACGTAAAATCTGGGAGATGCGATGAAAAATTTTTGACGTGTCTAAGTCAACCATAGATAATATACTGAAGTTAACTGACGGCCATGTTGTATAAATGGAGCTTGCTCATTGGTTCAAATGGATTTGCCTTCATTAAGTAAAAAGGTCATAATGGATTTGACTTTGTTTGATATAATTTGTAGATTTTATTTGCATTTTTCTTCAAATTTAAAGCGAGTTTGCTTTATTTGGTAAGGTAGGTAAAAAGAAATATTTTTCAGCAAGTTATGCGACACAATGTGTTTGGTAATGAATTATACAACAGAGTCTATTACATAGATAATATCGGTCTATTCGTCAATCATTTTGTGTAAAAAATAATGTTGCTTATTGTTGATATGATAGAACTGAATACATAAAAGACTGAAATAAAACCACGATTTCATTTTAATTATTTTATTTATTTAACTGCAGTATTTTTTTTCATAAATAATTTCTCGCTCTTGTAGCATAGGCATTAGTAACAATAAATAATATATAATCCAGATTAGTGGTATTTGTAATTCCTGTGGTGGCCTGAAATATAATATATATGTGTATTTATTCCTTAACATTTATATATATCCACTTGCCAGACCCCGTATTAAGATAATTGGCAGCACCTTTGAAACATGTCCCGAATGACATGCTTTAAATTGGCTGACAGACCTAGAGGATAGCTAACTCGCTGCTCCATGGTTTTGTGAGACTGACAATGATTTCCCTGGTATTGGAGAGAAACTTTATCCTAAGAGCTTAAAATACACACAGTGTTACGAACGGTGTGGTCATATTTAAGAAGCGTTATAAATCTATAGCCGAAAAAAGAATGAATTACTTTTTTTTGGAAATTGTTCTTCCCTTATAGATGCATATTTTATTTTTTTATTCGAACATTTTTGGACCTATCCGGACATTCCATTAACAGCGTTGGTATTAAACAGGTACTTATGCTTTTATTTATGTCTAATGATTCTAATGAAGTAATGAATGATACTCTCTGACGCAAGCTTTATCGCGATCAATTTTAAGTTCAGTTTATCAGTTTCAAAATCGGATTGCTGTATTAAAAATCACGAAATTTCCTAAAATTGTTAGTAAATTACGTCATACACGGGGTCTCATAACCGACACTAAAGAAATTAGGTACGACGATAAAGGTCGGTCGTATGAATGGAATTAAGGTACCAGTTTTTTAAGATAATCGATTTTCTAACTTTCTGTAGCACTAGCACATACATATTAATAGCAGTATTCTCATTACTTACATAATTTCCCATAGTTGATTAAATAGAAGAAAGTCATGGAGCCTACCAATAATTGAAAGAAGGGGGCACTGCCAACTTTTTTAGGCTGCATGTACTTGTGTTGCCACCTCCACCAGGCTGTAAGATATGAAAAGCAAACTGTACGAAAAAGCAGTGTTTGGTTACATTGTAATTGTGACTGCTACTAGACTTAAAGCTGAATACGAAGAAGTATAGTAGGTTTGTGACCTAGTGTAAGCAAAGTAGCAAAATTCAACCCTTGTAGAGATTTTCAATTTAAATTTAATAATTTAAGAAGCAAAGCAAGTATCTTACGCATCATTATAATGAGTGTACCTACCTATTCATCATTCTAGTTAAGAAAAGCAAAGTAGCAAAATGCTAGAAATTTCAAGCCTTGCATGTAGGTAGCATTTTTGTTAATATTAAGAAGTAAAGCAAAAATCTTTATTTATCATTACTTTTGTAATAATTTACAAATAATTTTAGGTAAGAAATCATTGGGTCAGCTCATGACATAGATTAATAGCTGATTTTATAAGGTCTGGCTATTTTACACAATTTTTAAATTCCGAGATATAGTTCAATTCCTTTTCATTTACAATTGCGTTCTTATTTTGTTGGCTACACCTTTTTAACTACTTACTTTCCCCATATTAATACCACTCTTTATTTATGGAAATCATACCTCTGCTGCAAGCACCAAGAATAGCAGAAGGAGTCTTATTCCTGCGAGCCAACCAACGAGCGAGGTCTTTCAGTTTCACATCACCGAATGGAGTGTCAGCTGTAAAAAAAATAAAATGAAGGAGTGTCAAGTACCTATAGGTACCTATCCTAAATTTTGAAATTACTAATTAAACTCACGTTTGCCATAATAACGTGCTGGATCGTAAGGTCCATGGGTCCCAGCATCATATTCCTTAGGGTAATCACCATAACCCATGATTACATCGAATTTAACGAAATTTGTGATAATAATTTTTTTATCTTGTTCAAACTGTCAATCAAGTTCAATATTGCCACACCTTGGAAATCAGAAAGACAAAATCTAGTAAATATAGACTAAAAATGATATGTAGGTAAGTAAAAAACATGAAGCTCTACTAAATTACTTTATACACCATCCATCCTGCTGTGCATCCCGCCAAGGTCACGCGCGATGCACGATGAAAAACGATAGTGAATAGTCTTGACGTACGTCGATAATTATTATTAATTGCTTGCTGGACTTGTACAACCCATTTTGCATCCAGCGAGTACCCTCAACACCGCGAGCATCGTGCAGGTGGACAGTGAATAACGCGGACGTACGTCAAAGCGTCGTGCGTCGTACATGCTTGATCA
Organism: Euplagia quadripunctaria; assembly: GCA_963859945.1. NCBI lineage: Eukaryota > Metazoa > Arthropoda > Insecta > Lepidoptera > Erebidae > Euplagia > Euplagia quadripunctaria. Next base: position 3,889,055 of record OY982568.1, on the reverse strand, counting down.
TGTATATTGCCAATTTCTGGGGAATTTCCCAAAATGCGGGGAATTTCAAACCGATTGGGGAATTTATGGGGAGACCATTAATGCGAGGAAAATGCAGGGAATCGGGAATTTATAGCCATTATAATTACATTACGACTCCAGGTTTTTTTCTTCCCAAAATGAGGAATTGACCATTACTTTGGGTTAATTTAAGAAAATGGCATTGGCAACGCTGGCTACGGCACCGTGGCCTTGAGTGGACGTACAGCCGGGATGGATCGGCACGATGGTGTGTATGCTACGTCCAGCACCGCGGCCTTGGTGGGACGTACGTCAGGATGGATGGTGTATATGGTACTTTATACACGATCCATCCCGGTTGTACGTCCCACCCGCTCAGTTTTAGAACACGAGCATAGAGAAATTCTTACCATTATTTGATATTATATTGATTCCTTTTTTAAAATTCGGACTGTTAAATAAGAATACTGGCAGCGTCGGTCACACATTACTAGTATTATTGTTAACCCCTCCAGCGGCTCCAGCTAAGCTAAATGCTTGTGTTAGGAGTGGGTTCACGTCGGTAGTGCACTGGGTGAGGTTTGAACCCGCAACCACTTGATCGCAAGTCCGACGCCTTAGCCATTACGCTACCGCCGCTTTGTCTTGAGAATATTGATGGTAGAGGTCAAAGAGTATACAAACACTGTAGAGGCAAGGAGGACGATCTCTGTCACAGAAATCATCCTCCTGAAATGTTTCACGCACAATATGTGTGTCAACGTACCACGCCACGCCACCGTTCGGCTATGTAATCGACCACTTCTCAAAATAAACATTAAATATTAGCAGGTATTCGACAAGATTTTGCTTTTTTTCTGCCTGCTGTCTATAACTGCTAAGTTCATAAACCTACCCTTAAACTATTGTTTACTGCTTTCTGCTGAACACATTTTCGGTTTGCGTCCGATACAAGATGGTGGTCCTTACCTCTACCCTCCAAACTTGAGAGTTACAGAAATAATACTACTTTAGCTCCTCTTTTGCTTTAGTTTAGAGTTTACCTATAAAGAAATGATTAGCATGCCTCCAAAACAGCAAATAAAGGTAAATTACTGCAACCAGCTATTCCTTTTCTAGTAAGGTAAGGGCACTCAATTCCCAAGGGGTTCTAAAATTGGGACCATATTCAAAGGTATTTAGAAAATCGGCGTTTTTAAGCAATTTACTAGCTCTTTATAACAGTCAGATACCTTATTCAATTAATAATTTATCTGTTCGTTATTATATGAGCAAAAGAGTGTCGTACCTAATGTACCTATGTCATGTACGTTTTAAAATAATCGGATAGTTTTGCGCTAGCAACTGAGTCGACTGCGCACTTCACACATTTTGGAACTTGTGCATGTGAGAACTACGATTTGCTAAATATCGTTTTGTTTGTTAGTTTTGTGTTATACCTACTGTGCGTGTTTTTCTTTTGGTTAGAGTATTGGAAGGATTACAAGTTTTCACCCGAGAGGGAATTGGTCATGAAAATCTGTTGCTGGCTCGCGGGCCATCATGGACGATTGGCTGGAGAGGCAACATGGCGCTCCTACCAGATGACACAGGTACTCACCGAACACGGCTGCTTCGGTATGTACCTGTATCGCATAGGCCGGGAGCCAACGTCTGTGTGCCACCACTGCGGGGGCTGCCGCGAGGATACCGCACTCCACACTTTGGTGGAGTACACTGCATGAGCGCAGCAGCGTGCCGACTTCACAGTGGCCATTGGTGTGGATAGCCTCTTACTGGAGACCATGATTACGTTCATGGTCCAGAGCGAGAGTGCGTGCGCGCGATTCTGCCGCCTCATTCTGTGAGGTAGTGATGCATGCCAAAGAAGCGGCGGAGAGGGAACGGGAGAGAACTAGTACTCTTCCGTCCCGCAGAACTGGTCCTGAACACCTGAGACCCCGGCTGTAAGACCCGGTGACGGAACACTGTGTGGTTTTAGTCGGTCGGAGTCCAACATACCACCTCCACCTTGCCCTTTGGCCCCGGTGAGGTTATGACCCGTGGACGCTTCCACACATTCAAAAAAAAAACGGAGTGAAGCTAAGTAGAGATACGAAAAGGGTTTTAGAGAACAAAAAAGATAAAGCTTTAGTTCTAAAGAAAATAAACAAAACTGCAATTGATTTTTCAATTTTTTTTAATTGATTCATAAGCTCGTAAACTTAAACAATATACTTTACACTGCAGTGTTTACTATCACTATAAATTTATTAATTATCTACATATTATTTTAGTAACTACCTAAGTTGTTTGTTATTTCCAAGAAATCCAGTTCAGGCCTTCTATTTTGTCATATTCTGAAATTCAAAAATACCGTAAGGATTGCATGATTTTACCCAGAATTGTACTCATTTACTTTTTAAGTTTCAAACTTACTTGAATCACTGGAAAACCTCTTACTTGAGAATTTAGTTTTCGCTTCAAGCAGTTGCTTCTGTCTCAATTCTTCGTTGAGTGGAATAGGTTTTGAGATTTTTGGCAGACGTGCTTTGTTTTCTCCTGTAGAAAACAAACAAACAACACATAAATAACTATTTTTAATTTGTTGCCATTACCTAGTATTTGTATTAAACATTTACAGCTAGACAGACGCTTAACATACATACTTACCAATTTCTATCAGAATATATGAAGTGGCGGTAGCGTAATGGCTAAGGCGTCGTACTTTCGATCAAGTGGTTGCGGGTTCGAACCCAACCCAGTGCATCACCGACGTAAAACCACTCCTAACACAAGCATTTCGCTTAGCTGGAGGGGTTAACCAGAATACTAGCAATGTGTGACTGACGTTGCTAGTATTCTTTATTTAAAAAACAAAAAAAAATTGGGCTGTTTGGACGGCTAAAACCTTCGAATGCAAGGAGAGTTTGAACCCGTTGACAAGGTGGGGGTCATGAGTCTCAGATGGGGTGGGTTTTTAGTGTGAATGTACCTAGAGATTGGGGCCTGTCTATAACCATGTGTCACATATCCGCAGCAACATTATAATAATGCTGTCACATTACTGCTTTAACTTTATTTTTCCTTTGCTAAAAATGCGGTTTCTACCTTCGTTATTTCTAGCAGGCCAGAACAACGTCAAAATAACACCGCCTAAAAGGGCACTGCACTTAGGCCCGATTCAGTTATAAAACCACCTTTCCACCACTATCCTGTATGTATTTAACCATAGTGCATGTCAATGTATTTCCCTGTAAGGGACCAATGACATAAAATACATCGGCGTCATAGTAGACTTCAAGCTGAGCTTTAAATCTCACATAGACGTTTTTTTTTAAAAGACAACTCCTGCATTAGGAATTACTCCTGTGTCGCGGGGGACTTTACAAACATACAAACAACGGACATAAAGAACACCCAGACTCGGGTGGGAATCGAACCCCGGACTTATAGCATAGCAGTCAGGGTCACTAACCACTAGACCAACAGGCCAGTCAGTTTTGGTGGCTAGACTAAGAAAGCTCATCTATATCTTTAAGATTCTCAGGCATATAGCTGATCGCACAGGAATTAAAATGATTTATAATGGCATCTGTCAATCAATAAATAAATAAATCTATTGTAGAATACTGCATAACTATTTGGGGTGGTGCTCCATTCTACAGCTGAATTATACAAACAAGGGGACTTGTTAATAGAGGCAAACTTTTGTTTTACACATAGTCTTAAAAAAACATCAGGAATTGGCGTTTATTCCTGATTTACTGAAGGACAAACGCCGGAAGGGCATTGTATGTCAGACGCAAATATTCCGTATGTCCTTGTCACATAAATTCTTTTGCTATCTCCGTGGCTATCTCTACAATAAAATAAATAAATAAAATAACATATATCCACTCCATAAGACCAGCTGCAAGCGGGAATTAACATTACATATAAAATCACTCAGTTATGACAACACTGAAAAACTATTATATATGGTGATATAATATATCAAAGAGCAAAAGCAAAGAAATATAAAAGAATAAGTAGACGAGTGGGTGTTAATTAATTGGTATTCAATGATTGTGTGTTTTTTAAAATACATACCTTAGGGATTCATAAATGTATACGGTGTGTATTTTGGTATCGATGTATTGAGAGTAAATTGCGAATGAATAAGAGTATAGTCTGTTCATGAACAGACTATACTCTGCTTATTTTTTTATTTTTCTTTGCTTTTGCTCTTTGTCTTTGCTTGATATACTTAATTATTTACTTTTGTTTTTTGGTTTAAATCATTTATTCTCAAAAAGACAATAAAAAGCCACTTACATGAGAACACAATAACATTTTGGTTAAATTATTTAAGTACCGGTCACCGAGACAAGCAAATACAAAACTTAAACAAGTTATAACATTAAAGACACAATAATATAGTTAACGAGTTAGATAGTTTATACAATAGATAATAATATGTAGTATAAACTAGGCACCCGCCCAACACTTTTATTCTCAACCGGATTATAGTAATTTTGGTAAGAAAAAATTTCGACTATGTACTTAGACAGTCGAGATTTAAAGACGTTGAACGAGCTTACATTTTTTATATCAGACGGTAAATTTTTGTAAATGTGTACTCCTTTATGAGTGATATTTTTTTTTAGCGTAATTTGTTCGAGTTCTGGTCAATACAAGTAAACTGGGTCGACGCCTGCTACGTTCAGATATTTCGGAAAGTTTGGTTTTACTTGTTGTTACTGATTTGTTTCTCGACTATGTACTTAAAACTAGTTTTACTGTAGGTACAATGTATACAACTGCCGGATGAGGCCTGGTGACTCGTAATACAGGTTTATAAAAACCCTTAACAGGCACCAGCTCTCACAATGTAGACTACATTCTATGTATCCCGTTTTAACACCTGTTTTGTTTGTCAATTGTGAGAGAAAATAAACGAACACACGTAACAACAAACGTAAGAACAAACGTTTCTCTACACGTAATTAACAATACATCATTATTTGAATTGTCGCATAAATAAAAATAAAAATAATTAACGTACGTAGTATTGCGTTTGTTGACAGTCGCGTTTTACCTGAAACAAATATGAAAACTTAAAACCTCTATAAGAGTGAAATATCGTTAAAAATGTGTGATGGAGACAGCTAGGCAGTCTTAGGGTTGGGCGACTGGGGCGGTCGTCCGGACGATGAGGCCCAGGAGTGCCGGGCGCCTGTCTAAGAAAGCACTAAATATTTTAAAAATGGCCTAAAATTAACCAAATTACTTATTTATTTCTCTAATATTAAGTAGGTACTCTTTCTGAACTATTTATTTCTATGTATTTCCGCAATCTTTATTGTAGTGGTTAAACAGCTTAAATTAAAACATTTAACATTTCATAAAACTTTTCGATTTTTAAATATACCTAAAATGTCATTAAAAAAAGTCTGAATTCGTACATGGGTCAATACCAGGGGTCAGCAACCTTTTGGCAAGGAAGAGCGAAAGGATCCAATTTACATAATTTTACAGGTTTACGTTTAAACTTTACGTTTGAATATTATTTTATTCGCTTTTACAGGGTGTATCAGACAATGGAACACTTGCTTAAATCACTGAAAGGGCATGACTCTAGCATGCAGTTTTAAAGATTTTTTTCGCTTTCGCAGTTGGTTTTTATGGATTTACTTAGCCACGGAATAAAAATCGCGATATTGATTCAGGTTTATAAAATGAAGTAATTTACCGCTCTTCATGTCTTCAACAAAGAGAAGTATTTTTTTTTTTGTAAACAAACCCCTTCTTCCAGCAAGGCATAGGCTGGGTCTTGCAGTTTTAGATTTAATATAATACATAGGTACATATGTATTATTAGCATGACGGTAACGAGTTCAATGCTTTTTCCCCATAGCAAAAGTGCACAAACGTGCCTAAAGAAGTTTTCACTTCAAAAAGCGTGAGGTATCCTTCAGACACCCGTTTGGCACGAAGTTCATATACATACATTTAATGGATTGAATAAATTGTACCAAAATAAATACTTATAGTAAATATTGTAAAAAGTCGAAATCAAAATTGTGCCATCTGTGAAATTTGCCTTAACTAATATATGTATAATTAGTATTTATCAAACTACAGTAGTATCACGCAGAATCCACAGATGGCGTAAAAATATTTTTGAAATATAAGAAACTCGGCTCCGTCTTACGAATTTTCTATCTAGTCACGTGTCCTGACGCGAGCTTAATATTTTTACCCATACCAAAAAGTGCACAACGCCGCTAAAGAAGTTTTCACTCCAAAAATCTAGATAAAAAAAAGATAAGAAAACAATAAAAACCTACCGTTCGCTCTAGGAATAGCTTTTGCTAATCTTAACAGAGTTTGCTGAAAAGTAAAAATAAATGTAAAAACGAAGCCGGTTTTTACATTTTTTTAAATGTTTCTTGTTCAACCGACTGACAGACAATACAGCCTTATTGCTTAGAGTTATATTAAATTTAATAAAAATATTAAATATATGGTACTCAATAAAAATTGTTTTTTTTTTTAATTATTGTCTCGTCCAGGGTGCCTGGATAATTAAGGCTGGCCCTTGATGGAGATGTTTCCTGTGGGTACAATTGTCCATGTACCCAAATTAATAAATGTATTTAAAATAAGAACTTTCAGCTATAACTTTTTCGACGTGGGAGAGCCATGCTTCGGCACGTATGGGCCGGCTCGACTCCGCTCATTACCACGGCCTCATAGAAAAAGGCAGTAAAGCAATGATTAGGAAAGCTATTCGCCGCGTGAGTGAGGTTACCGGAGGCTTTAACCCTTCCCTCTCCCCTATTCCCGTCTTTCCCTCTCGCCTCTGCCCGCTCTTCCTCCCTTCTCGCTTTTCTCCTACTCCCACCTTAAAGGGCGGCAACGCACTTGTGGCTCTTGAGTTACAGGTGCCCATGGGCGGCGGTAGTCATTTACCATCAGGTGACCCGTCTGCTCGTTTGCCCCCTATAGTATAAAAAAGTAATAATAATAATAACTGAAAGAGATCCTAGTTTACATAAAAAAAGAAAATAAAATGAAAAACTAATATTTAAGAATGGTAACACTCATACCAGCTTTGACTTGAGCAGCGCGATGTTTGTTCAACAACAAATATGAGCTCTTTATATCTTCTAATTGAGGCTTGTAATTTTTAATGCTGCTATTCATAATCACTGAAATTATAAATGTTAATGTTTAGTCCACATAATTCATTTAATTTTTACCCTAAGAAAGCTAGACCACAATGCATACTAGTGTGCTCCGCTTCTTTGGTTTTACTTTCAACTGAATAAAATTCAATTTGTTATTTTCATTTGGTACTTATCCAAATCAAATCAAAGCATATTATATTTGCAAGAAAACTGGTACAAAAATGTTGATTCTCAATTCAACAAACTTGGCATGCAAATACATAAAATTGTAGGTTATAAAATTAGAATTGTATTATTAGAGTTAGGTATTTAAAATTTAAATTATATGTTGAATGTAATAATTATGTTTTGTGTCCTTTGACTAAAAAAATATATTTTAAGATAATGATATTAAATAAGGAACAGTGTACGGTCCGCATACCAGGGTTTTAGGTTATAGGATAAATCAGTAAACTCAGAAATAAAGTTAACTGACTATATTGATAGATAAAAATGACATTGAAGAAAATGATATATGTGAGCCACGACACGACAATTTTATGGATAGTCAAATATGAACGCAAACTGATTTAAAGTATAATTAAATCAATAAATAAAGTAAGTTGCTGACCGGCTCAAAGTATAACGACAAGACAAGAGAAACGTATAACGTGGCTTGTACAAACAGTAATATACTAGTCTCAAAAATTTCTTTCAACATAACTACTTTCACCACAAAAGTTTTTAATGCCTTCTTCATTTTTTGTAGTGGTAACTCGCGAATAGATTTGGGCACCTCATTAAAAACTTTAACCACTTCATGTAACAATTATTTCGACATAATGATGTCCTAGAAGCAGGCATTCTCAATTTAGTTGGGTCTCTTTTATAGATTGAATTATCACGAGCGATAACGAATTCATTCTAACACTTCTTCACATGGTTGCAGATTTCGAAGTACATATATTGTGATTCTTATCTCGGGGTCTGCATGAATCTTTCATGATTCTTCCTTCGCAGCTTTATACTATAGAGCGATGTTACCTATTATCCCTGTGCTAAAGCACTGCTTTTACGCGTATTTAGTTTTGTTTTTTTGCGTGAGCTGGTACAAAATGCCAGGTGGCAAGGTAGGACGCTTTCGTTATTACATTGCCATAGCAACCAAATCCAACAGTTCTACTAAATAACTACTCCATTTCATTACAAATATATTACTGACACAAACTGGTGTGTCATTTGAGAGTTTATCTCCTTCCTAATACATTGGAATACCTTCAGCATGATTTAGTGTCATTTTTTACTTCTAAGACAGTCTATGGAGATGGTACTAAATCCATGGACAAGATATTTTTACTTCAGTGTTGCGTCTTTATTTTAGGTGGATACTGCTTACCTACACGATTAATTAGTATTTTAAAGTATAAAACTTACTAGTTCTACTTGGTTGGGGGGGTAAAATATTCCTTAGTAGTTGTAGTCTCGTTTCTTCACCACTTTGGAATGTATTCCCCAAGGGTTTTTTCACTGTATCTAAAGAAAAAATTAAGGTTTAGTTATTAAATGTAAAGGCTTCTCTATATATAGGTACCCATTAAAAAATATTACAAGTCGGTGCATATGTAAATGTATTAAAATTATGACTCAAGCGCTTGATAGTCTTAAGACTTACCCAATATTGTTTTGGATATATTACATTTACTTGGATATCTAACAGAAGCTTGATCTGTAAATAAAAGAACAATTACATAGGTAGTCAAAGCTTTAAGCTTTTATTCACGAGTTTTCGAGAGAAGGAATAAAAATATCTAACCTGGCAACACCGCTCTTTTACTTTCTTGTGAGCTGTCCTTTAAATTCTTGGTTATTATTGTTCCGGAACCTGAAAAAAAACTTAAAATCACCGACAAACCCTGCTGCTACATTTCGTCCCTCACTCTCTCTAATATAGGCGCCCTGTGCAGTCACACAACTCTAGGGCCGCTCCTGCCCCACCAGTTTTACCGTATTAAAATTACAAGGTTACTTCTCACATTTTAAATGCAGAACCATAGCTATAACGTACTTTTTAAAATCAAACAGTTTCTGATTTTAGTACTGTCTGTGGATTAGTGTGGATATTTCTGCTCCACTGGGGCCGTTCGACTGGGCTCTATAGTAGACTCACAGCTGTCAGATAGGTACGTTGAAAGAGTTTAGACAGTGTGTCCACAACACAAGAAGTGAATTTATGACGGATTTATACATGTATACAGGATGTTACAGAAAGGTGTAGCCAATTTTTAGGAGCGTTATGTGTAGAGTCGACAAATAGTTAATTTAACATAATTTTTTTTTTCAAAACGTTTATTTCTTCTGAAAATGTTTTTCGTAGTGTAGGTGCGCATTTCTAAACAACACATTATGAATTTTTATGTCAATTTCAATGTTTTTGTTTTTTTATTTTTTATGCAGACATTTTAAGAAAAGTCTCTAGACTTTTCTTAAAATGTTTCCATCAACATCCTTGGGATTAAATACCTATAGTTTTTTCGTCTCAGCCCTCTCTCATACGAAATATTAGCTATAACGGTCAATTTTCAAATTTAATTTTTCGATTTCAAAATAAAATCTGTATGCGTATTAAAAATCACGAATTTTCATAAAATTTAGCGCTTTACGTTATTCACGGGGTCTACTATATGACCCTGAAACATGACCACACCTTTCTGTAGCACCCTGTATACATGTGACGTGTGTATAATGCATTTGCAACCGCTTATCATCACGCAGGCTTTCCTCTTGTTTATCAACTTAGATCTAGTTATAAAAATATGTAATGTAAAAAAATTGTTAACCTCTGACGTTGCGGACGTCGCACTTTGACAATCCTGTCGAGCCAATTTTAGGTGTTTTTATGTTTTGAGATGTTGAAGAAGCGCTGACAGCTGTAAGAAATTGCTTATTTATTGCAAAACATTACCTGCCTACATTAGCAAACGATAACTGAAAGATATTTATTATATCACTAGCAACCCGCTCCGGCTTCGCACGGGTACAAATTATATAGGTACCAAAACCTTCCTCATGAATCACTCCGTCTATTAGTGAAAACCGCATGAAAATCCGTTCAATAGTTTTTCAGTTTATCGCAAACAGACAGACAGACAGACGCGGCGGGGGACTTTGTTTTATAATATGTAGTGATATATTTAGTTTATTAAAGATATACAGTTTTACTTGCATGATATTTCGGGGATGCCTGACTACTTTCGAACCCGATGGAGGTCCTTTTTCAAGGAGTGAAGCGTCCTGTCGCGACGGTGTCAGTGTCGCGGCAGGACGCTTCACTAAAACCGTATATCTTTAATAAACATGAATACCACTCACAAAAGTTTTTAATCTAATATTTATTTAGTTTTTATATTACTTAAAGCTAGAGCACACGGATAATTAATTTAGTCAGTGCAACAGTTCCGTCACTCTTGTCACGTGTGGTCTATGGATATATATACTTATGTGATAGCAATAAGTATAGGTCGGAATAGGTAGAATGATTTAGGGTGAATGAACTCATACGTATTTGACTAATGCCGGGTTTCTGAGGTACTTTTATCGAGAGCTTATCTATTCGTTAGCACTATTGGTCCGATAACTTGTAAAAGTGCGTTTCTGAACACCCCATCAAACAACTAACTCCGTTTAAACTGAGTTTAACTTAACTGGCCAATGTGAGCCGTTTATCGGTTCCATAACTTGGGATACAATAGTAGCAAGGGCCACAACAGATGACAAAGTAAAAAAAAACACCCACAAAAAGCAAGGAACATAGGTTACCCACAAAAAAGGGTCGACGTTTTTGTAGAAAAAAATTACAATCACTGACGTTCGCTGATAAACGAAGACAATTTGGTAAACAAATAAGAATAATATATTATTAAAACAGAGCCAGATCACCTCATTTTATTAAGAATTAATTATAATATAAATAAACCAATTATATATGAATTATTAAAGTAACAAAATACATTTTAAACTCTCAAACTTCAACAGACCCATCTAGTGGCAGCTTTTGCAACTGCTTATCGATCGTGCGTATTCAGAAACCCAGTGACAGTTTATCTAATTCAAATCTTCATTGAACCAATAGTTGACTGATATTTAAATGAGAACTTCAGAAACCGGGCAGTGCTTTCCAGTGTGTCAGAGTGTGAGTGCCATTTATTTTAACTGACCACCCCTTCAACTAGAAGGTTAGTTAGGTTTTTGTTTAAAATATATGACTTTCACGTAATTAATGTGGTCGTCACAGCAGATGTGTAAAATCGTTATTCATTCTTATTGAAAGAATTCATAACAACAATGTAAAGTACGTATATGCACATAAGGAACTACTCCCTTATGTGTGGCGCGTATACTGCGAGCGGAGAGGGGGTATGACGGCACAAGGGAGCATCATACCGTTTGCCGTCAAAGTGTACACAACTAGTGTACACACAAGTGTACAATAATAATAATAACTTCACACATCTCACACAAGGCCGTCTAATCCCAAACTAGGCAGAGCCTGTACTATGGTAACCAGACTGCTAACAATAGATGTTTGTGATTAAAGTACCAAACATACCTTTGAGATTGTGGCTATTTTTCAACACGGGGATTTTAGAAACTGTATTCACGTTCGAGCTACTATTCCATACCCGATTGTTCTTGAATAGCTTGCCTTGGGTAGCTGTCCGAAACAAAACACCAAGTGCTATTATTGAGAAAAGCAAACACCTCCATTTTGGTCTGATGATCGACATGATGTATGCTATTCGCCAATATATTATGTGGTGTAATACAGCAGCAATTTCTTTGCTAGACATTTTTTTAACTGAAATAGAATCGGTGCACTTTTATAGAAAAGTAGTTGTCGCGTATCTAATTGTTGTGCTACAGTTGCGCGACATTATTGCCTTATGCTTATAAAATAAATAAAACGGATTTATTTAATGATATCTAATTACACGTCAGAGTTTGAGTGAAATCGTTAAGATAGCTAAATGCACGCTACTTAATCATGTCAGCCTCAGATCTTTTAGGTCGGATTAGGTAGTCTTATACGACAATTTACTTTTTATAAGAACGTTATTAGTGGCTATCGTAAATTAATCGCAGAACTGCAGCTCAACACATTTAGCACATAAGTAGGTACTACATGCTTAAGCTGTAGGCAAAAATGTTTAATTGGTGACTTACGTAATTTTTCACACCCCTGCGTCACCATAGATCTTGGTTGATGAACGCACGGTGTTAATACTTTGCTGTTTGTCCCTTTAAAATACAAACAATCGAAAACATAAATACTAAATTTTTTGGCAAACATCGAAAGGTAAATATTTGAAACTCACGTAATACTCCAGAATTAGGTAAAGCATCTCTCCTGATGGTCAACTTCTTATTTATTGGTGTTACTAGGGGTTTGCCGTAACCATTATTCTCGCACTCCAGAAGTCTGGTCGATTGCATAGACATCGATGCTGTAAATATGGAGCGGTCGAAATATAGATTCCCACCATAAAACCTTAGGCAATTGATAGTGTAAAAGGCATGTCTTGTGATGTCCTAAGTAGAGATTAGGGTTTATGAATAGATTACGACAAACAATTATATCATTCTGCAGATATAGCTTTAAATAACTATGTGAAATATATTTTACTCTCTTTATTGCAAATACTTTTAACCTCATTTTCCTTCACTCATGAAGTAAAGTTGTCTTTAAACTTTAGAGAAAATAAGTTAATTTAAAAAAAGGAATTTGGCCCATATCTTTTGTGTTGTTGGAGCCAGAGCCAGCCAGAAAGTAAAGCGGAATAGGTTATATTATCTTCAAAAAAATAACTGCACATTCATTCATATTCACGAACCTTGGGGAGTCGCATTGCGGTGATGATTCATTCTAGTATAGTAATTTTTGACTCTCTGTATCGCATACAGAGAGTCAACAAGTAGAGAATAACAAACTGTACAAGCGAGTATCAAAAATTTGAGAATTGCTGTTAATTGTGATTGTGTTAATTGCGAATTATTTAAATAAGTCGTGTCAACTTCGTAACAAATCACTACATACCAGCTCCTATATATTCCATACCTACTCCTTCTTCTCAAATAAACTTCTTTCCTTCATTTGAAAAACTCTTAGAATGTTATACACCCGCTTACAGTCACTGCATCATCATGGGAGATTAAAACACATGTTTGTTAAAAAATGACTAACGCTCTTCTTCTTTCTTCAGCACTGTTGAGTCGTGTCTGTACTATATATATATGTCTATACTGTATGTCTATACTAACCTTAAATGCTACTCACAACTGTCCTAATTGCGCCCCATCCCTTCTAGATCTTATACTTGTTTCCTCCCCTAATTCAGTTGCTAAGCATGTCACAAAAGTAGAAGTTCCGCAGCGGGCTATGTAACTAGCTATGCTTGGAGTCTCTTTGAAGGATAAAATTCACAATGACTTCATCCGACAAAGCCAGATGGACTGCTGGTATGGACTGGATGCGGAAGGCGCCTTCCGCATCCAGTCAATTAATCTATCGCAGTCCACTGCTGTACATAGATCAATCATGATTGACTCGCAATAGGGCAACCCGTGTAGGGATATCCGTGAGTAGCCGGTCTAGTCATAGCCTAGTTTTAAGATGTTTTAATACCGACATAAGGCCTCACCGCTAGGTCCGGTTACCTATCGCCTATACAGGTTTCAAAAATGGGATACTGGATACTAATGTGGAATACATGAAACACTATTTTTCACTATTTCCCATCGAAATTTGGTCGCGGGGGTTGGATACCGCGTTTGCTAACAATTGTTCAAAAGCAACAACGTATTAATGATTCAGAGCGCTGTTTGGTACTGTTCGATAGAAATAAAAAGGATTTTTATGACGGTATATGACAATGGATGACACATGGATTCACCATTTCACTCCGGAATCCAATCGGCAGTCAGCAGAGTGGATAATCGAAGCAACGGAAGCATCTTTGGAAGCCAAATCAACAACAAATCGTTCTACACACATGGAATAAAATAGTTAGAAAAACGTTGGAAGGCCTGTATCGCAGTTGAAGGAGAATACGTTGAGGAATAAAAAATAATTTTATCGAAAAAACTTAGTTTTAGTATTTAGTATCGGTACTTATTGAACCACGTGTTACATGTTCATTATAACACTACTGCTTTTTCCCGGGTAATAATTTCTATGTCGTATGACGTGGAATGGAACTGACGAACACCAAACGTTTCCTCTGATTAGATAGACAATATAATAATTGCCGGGAGATACGGTTTAACCAGCCTGGGAACTGGTTTATTAGGACCGACAGTTTAAACTATAAAATTAGGTAACCGACACAAATATTCAGTGGCAAGCAATAATTTAAATACATATTTATTCGTACGTAAAAATACTTACCTACCGGTGCACGGTTCAATGTTGCTTTCGGTTTAGATAAATGAGGCGCAGTCTCGCACGCGATTCTTGGTTCTAGAAGTGGAAAATAAATAAATAAGTATATTTACTTACATAGTTTGAAAATGTTTACTTTTTTATTATCAATACCTACCTGCCTACTATACCTACCAGTTAGCCTCACGCACCGAAGAAGATAGGTACAAACAATTTGCCATTTTTACTTTAATAGCCAACAGAAGCAGAAATTTAAGTTAAATATTCCTACGTCTAAATGATTTATTAGGTAGGTTATATTACGTTATTACTATTAATTAGCCTTTTATTTATTACTTTTTTATTAAAAAATTCTTTACTCGCCTCGCCATTGTGAAAATGTTTTAGAGGCATTTTTTTTTGGTCACGCTATGAATGTTCACTTTTTATAACATTTATTCACTTTTCAGACGCAATCGTATCCGTAATAAAATTGTGTTGACACTCTGTTGACAAATGTGTGATAAGGAACACACCATAGTAAAATTTTGACACTGTATCACTCGAAAAGCTTCAAAATATTTTAATTACTTATTAAAATTAAGAATATACATTTCAGAGAGGGAAATCAAGCCATTGATCGTTTTATACAACTTAACGTGTCTGTCTAGATATTTTTATCACGGCGCTTAATTTTCCAGCATTAGATTATATCTTTATGATACTTTGTACAAAAAAATACACGCGATTTTGGGTAGGGGAGTAGGGTTTGGTCTAAAACCTCACCACGTATCACCAGGGGAGTGCGGGGTCCAAAAAGATGCTAAAAAACATCACGTGATTAATGGACCACCCCATATACAAGACATGTGTTAGTGTTTTCAAGTGTAGGTATAATAAAGAGTACTAATTTGTAGTACATAAAACAAAAATACGTGTACCTACCATAGTTATTAAAACCAACTGAACATATCTTCATTTACACAATCAATGTTCACAAAATCTTTAAAACGATCCTTGGAGTACATGTAGTTTGGATTCGCATTAAAAAATATCGCAAACAAGATCAAACAAAATATGCTTAAATAACCCAGACAGTGCTACTACATTTCAACTTTCAAATTTTATTCAAAAGACTTGATGGGAGTAATTTTATGACTCGTTTCCTTATCCCGCCTATCTGCGTCTTTAATATAACTTTTGAAAGGCTCGTTAACTCAAAAATTCACTTGAAGTGATGAAGGCTTCTTTTTTACAGAGACTACAGTAACCGTGTTTGTTTAAAATAGTAGGAGTAAGTGTTGAAAGGTTGACTTACGAGACGGATTTTGCTTAGTGCTTGGGGTCAATGAAGAACTTCGGCTTCGGGGCCGATTAGGAACTGGCGACTTGTTGAGTCTGTCAGATTTCGTCTTATTCTTCACACCGTGATTCAGTTCTGTAATTAAAACTTGTTACAAAAATCATTTATTTAAATAATTCTATGATTGATTAATGATGATATTGCTATTGATTGTTAATGGGTGAATATTCGTTAGTTTTATTCCTTAATTTTTCTGCGTCATTGTTCTTCTGTAGAAATGTAATTTGCTATTCCAGTTACTTTAGTTACTGACTGTACGTACGACATGTGGTTCCATTGTTGCTATTATTTGAAACATTGGTCTGTTGGGGTAATAACGCTTGTACCGAAGGCGATGGCTTCGACTTATTTATCGTGATTGCTACATTTCTATCTATAATAGCCTGCCTTAAACCTGTAAGAAAAATAATTATAATTACTATAAAGTAGAGTAAATCTAAGTCTAGATTGGTACAAGACTTACATCATTTAAGTTTGTAATGATAATAATTTAGTACTCAATAACGTAAATATGTCAGGAATTTCACAACAACAAATCGTCACAATCTTAAGTCTATACCTACTTCATACCTTCTTTCTTCACGTTTGTTAATGTCTTTGAAAATAAGTGTGCTACTGGATGCGGATTAGGACTACGGATTCGAATATTTTAACATAGGGGAAGAAAAAGGGCATAAATTATAGACGAAGAAAAAATGTGTTAGAAACTGTATACAATTATGTACATACTAGACAAGTTTTGGTTCTGCTGCGTCGCCTGTTGTGTCAAGTGTTTTATTTTCTGTGGTAACACATGGTCCATGTGTTTTTGTTCTACAGCTGGAAACAGATATAAATATTTTTCTAAAAGACTTAGTGACGTGGGTCCCACTTAACTAGTATTCTTGCTAACCCTTCCCACTAAGGTAAATGCTTGAGCTAGGGTTCACGTCGGTGTTCCGGATGTCGTAATAAAGCAGTTCCCGGATCCCTCCTACTTAAGGCGCAGTACGGCACACCGTGTGGTTTTAGTCGGTTCGATTCCGACACACCGCCCCACCGAAAACCCCGGTGGGGTGACGGCCCGAGGGGGTTTCCACACGCACAAATAAAAAAAAAAGGGTTCACGTCGGTAGTGCATTGGCTGGGGGTCGGTATATTAAGAATACTGTTGTAATAAAAAGGTAATATGAGGCTATTATATGTTGTTCTATTAAAGCTATATACAATTTTGTAAATGTTTATTTTAAATACATAATTATGATCTATGGATACAGGCGGTGGAATTTTTTTATAACAAATTGCGATGTTTAATTGGCAACATACGTCAGTAGCCAGTTAAAAATCGGGGATTTTATACACGAGTAGATACATAGCCTAGCCTTTCTTAAAAGATGGAATGTAGCGACTTGGAAAAATATTATTGCGTTGGGCAGCTTATTGATAAGGAAAATCTTTTAAACTTTCGCTTTCCATGATATATAATTATTTAAACGGGAATTAACGCGATCAAGAGGTATTACATACCTTCAAATTAACTGACGATTCGATCAGGTTGCACTGGCCGAGGTCACAGGCTGTGACTTATAATACCTATTGATTACGTTAATTCCCGTTTAAATAAATATAAATCTATAGACTATAAGGAGCGGAATAGTAGACATACAAATTAAACTAATTACATACGAAATGGTCCTCGTACGGTGGTATTGAAGTAGGTTGAACTTCGGGACCTCGACCGTGACCGCGGTTGGGACAACTCTCGTTTCGGTTCTGTATACAAACATTTATAAGTTTACTAGCAACCCGCCCCGGCTTCGCACGGGTACAAATTATACACCTAAACCTTCCTCATGAATCACTCTGTTTATTAGTGAAAACCGCATGAAAATCCGTTCAGTAGTTTTTCAGTTTATCGCGAACAGACAGACAGACGCGGCGGGGGACTTTGTTTTATAATATGTAGTGATATGTGGTGAAGATTTTTATAATATGTTTTTTTTTCACAATTAGCTCAGCTACATGATATGATGATGATTCTAAACGCAAAAACCTCATAAAGTAATGAAAAGTAAACAGAAACACTATTCGTTCCTACAATTTTCGAGGGTTTCTCTCAATTTTATCAGGTTCCCATCATCAGATCCTGACTTCCTTGACCCATGTCAAACCTCAAGGGTGGTCCCATGACCACCCTTGAGGTTCCCTATCTATTAAAAAAGAATAATCAAAATCGGTTCGGCCCGCCAGCGGCTCTGCCCCCGCTTTTTAAATCTCTGATATCTTCTAAGATGTTCATTTAAATGATAAGCTGCAAAGTACAATTTTGATGTACATGAAATACACAACGTATCTAATGTATTTAATTGGATAAGGAATAATACTGCATTGTTTAAAATAGTTTGATAAATAACCCTTATTTTTTTTGTACTATGTAAAAAATAAAAATGGTTACTGTGGGTTATCCTTAGGAGATAAACATATACCATCGCGGACTTGTTATTTTTAAGATATACAATTCCGTAGTACATTAATTTGATCTATCTCGTAAGGTTTAACCAGCGTTTGCAATGTAAGCGCACAAAAATATGTTTGTTACGACATGACATTACAAATCTTTAAATTTCTCGACTTTTCTCTATGATAATATGCATGTATACTACATATAAACCTTCCTCTTGAATCACTCTGTCCATTAGTGAAAACCGCATGAAAATCCGTTCAGTAGTTTTTCCGTTTATCGCGAACAGACAGACAGACAGACAGACGCGGCAGGGGACTTTGTTTTATGATATGGTAGTGATAATTGTTATTTGCCTCGCTAGATTAAATCTGTAATATCTTCGAAAATATTTATTTAAATTGCATGCTGTAAAGGGCCATATTGATCTATATTAAATGTACAATGTATTTAAGGTACTTAATTGGATAAGGATTAATGCCGTATTGCTTAAATCGCTTCGTGAATAAGCCATTATTTCTCGTAAAAAGTAAAGGATATAAAATGGTTATTGTGGGTTATCCCTAAGAGATAGACATTTATCATCGCGGACTTTTTTGTAGACCTTTTTCAGGTGTACAATACTGTAGTACATTATTTTGATCTATCTCGTAGGGTTCAGGCAGCGTTTGCAATGTAAGCGCAAAAAGATGTGTTTATTTACGACATCACATTAGAAACCTCTAAAATTATCAGTGTTTCTCTACTATATTATGCATGTATTATACATATAAACCTTCCCCTTGAATCACTCTATCTATTAAAAAAAATGGCATCAAAATCCGTTGCGTAGTTTTAAATATTTAAGCATACATAGGGATAAAGGGACAGAGAAAGCGACTTTGTTTTATACTATGTAGTGATGATTACCAAATATTACTTTCAACCTGTTTGACATAAGTGTATTTTTTTAAACAAAGCTACTGATTTGAGTAAGTACCTACAAATTGTATCATCTTATGTTACTAGGCAATCAGAGAGTAAACGATTGACAAGTGATCACGAAATCTAGAAAACTACTTGACCTATGGATTTTTGTACTAGAGACCTAAAATCTGGCAGGGCGGTACAATGTAACCAGAAATTTGTAAAAAACATTTTGAAAAAGAGTGTCCTTGGAGTTTCTTACCTGTTCTTCTCCATAGGATCTACGTATTGGAACAGGAGACTAGCTTTACGACTGAGTTTAGTCTGACTGACTCCTACTCCTACTTCGAAAATACCTATTATTGGTTTAATTGGAATAAATGATTTTGATTTGAGGTACTTTATAGGTAGAATTGTCAGCTAACAACAGATTTTACGACAGTGCCGGATTAAGGAGGTCTTAGGAAAGTAAGGTCTTTGAAAATACCTGCTTAAAAAATAAAATGTTTGATATTGACATGAAAATTCACAATATATTGTTTGGAAATGTGCAGTTGCACCAGCAAACCATTACCGCAGAAAAAAAAACAAAATCCAAATTTTTTAGGTTATTATCAACTATATATATATATATATATATATATATATATATATATATATATATATATATAAAAATACATATATATATATATATAGTGAACGCTTGATATAACTCCAGCGTGCTGACTGTTGACTCCAGCATTACCTTACTGTGCCAGATAAGACTAAGGATAACAGCCATCAATAAAATGGTTATTAGACCATTTCTTAGGTTTTATTTCTTACTTACTTGGACTGGAAGCCTTCTTGAATGCAGCAGGAGGTGCGGAGATGATGGTGCGACATGGAGATCTTCGTGACTTGAAATTTACTGGTGTGCTGCTGTTCCCACAAATGCCTACAAGAGATTTGAACAGATATTGGAACAAATCAACGACCTATATTTTAAATTGTTACTGAATCCGATGAGTGCCTGGTCTAAGGCCTATGGATGTAAAGTGCCTCAAATTTTGTAATTGGCACCTTTAGTACGAATTTTCCAACAACTTGTGAACTGCTCGTAGACAGTATGTAAAGGTACAACTCCAAGAACTGCAAACGGCTTCTATGAAAATGATTCCGAGCAGGGCGACATTGCAGCGTGCGGCCGGTAGACCGTACCACCAGTGGTGACTAGGGAGTGCAATCCGGAAAACCGAGTCCAGTCATCGGACAAGGCAATAGATTAATGACTCCAATTTTGGGAAGAATTCTCGTGCATTGTTACTTGTAGTTACTAACGCACCCCTCACGTGTCCAACCTTACTCCACATTAGAATTGCGATTCCACAACAGTTATGAAAGTTGAAAGGGGCTTTTTAGCCGCTGGCTATATTTTATTTTATTACATAACAGATTACAAACCGACTTTTTACTACTACAACTCAGGTCTTAGACTATTATTTTGTAATTGTCTAAGAAGTCGATTGGTAAACGACACGAATAACACTATTTGTTTGCTCTAACCTAAAATCAATATTCCTTTTTTTATCGTGTTGGGGTTTCCACGGGTCATCACCTCACCGAAGCTAACGGTAAAGTGGTATGTCGGAATAGAACCGACTAAAACCACACGATGGGACCCTGGTATACCCTAGGAAGGAGTCCTACGGGAAATCCTGCAAACCTTGGCCGCCTAAAATCAATATTCTTATCTTAAATAATTACATATTTAACATAACATTTCATAACTATTGTGGTCTAAAGTGATCATGGTTGATTAAGTTAAATTTAAGTAATATAAGAAATTTCACAAAGTGATCATGGTTGATTAAGTTAAATTTAAGTAATATAAGAAATTTCACAGGTAACGCAATTTTAACTTTATGCAAGATATTTTTTACTGACGACATATGTGAACTCTAGAAATACTGAACTTAGTAGGAATTACTTATACGAACACTGAGATTTATCTGTTTACATTAAATACTACATTTTAATTATTCATGGGTAACGGAGAAGAAAAAGTTGAATGTCTGTCTAATTGAACCTGTCTTAATTACGATAAGTGTAAAACTTTGTTATTCCCAAATAAATGAAAATACGATCTTTTTAAAACAGTTCATTTTAACTTTAACCACAGAAAAAATCGACACAAAAGAACGGATCTGTCCACATCCGGTTAGATTGGTGAGGTTCAGGCCAGATCTGGTCGGATTGCAATCCCTAGTGGTGACGCGGACCTTAGAATGAGAGCAGTAGCTTCGTACGAAATACCGCCTCGCGCGGAGATATGGAACTGACTAGGGCTTTCAGCCGCAGCATGTGGGGTCTACAGTACAACAATGCAGTCGACTGCAACTGCAGGCCGCAATGCCGCCTGCGACTGCAGTCTGCAGCTCGTCATCATATTTCGTCTCGGACTTGTACCTTACAAATGGTGATTCCTCTAATTTGTTCTGTGACGAGTGTCATCAGCCAAAACCATACGTTCCGCCAATAGAAAAATGCAGCGCACTAGATTCTTAAGAGCCAGCTACTTAATAAGTTTTTTAAAATCAAATATAATCATTATTCGTAGATGCGGCTATATTTTGTTATCACTTAATGGTTACTGGCAACGCATTCCACAAGCGTACAGCTTCAATAGTATAGGATAGGTCATAAAATTTTGTGGAATGTAGTGGCATCTCGTCTCAAATCTAGCTACTTAATAACTTTTTCAAAATCAAATATAATAATTTTCCGTAGATGCGGCTATATCTTGTTGTCACCCGGCCTTAACTAGATGGCACTGAAGTTTTTTTTGTATGTAGATGTCGCCTTTGTATTTATGTTTTTGTAAATATCTACGCTATTCCTGAAGTAAAACGGCCACAAGTTCGCGATAGACGAAATCCATCTCAGTAGGGATGTTGACAAATTTTCGGAACTGCTTTTATTTAATATCGAGGCCCTTATTTAACGAAAAAATAGGCTATAATATAAAAAGTTAATTAAACAAAAAAAGAAAAAAAATTAAGTTACTTTGAAAATTTTCCGCTAAATCATTATCTGCCACATGAGTACGTCACTAACCGATAAACTGACAGTGCTCCATAGACTAGTATAATGTATGATAATAACTGACAGCTGTCAGATTGTTTATCAGTTAATAACGTAATGGACATGGTTTGTGATTGCAGTCCCGTGATAATAGTTATTATTTAAACTTTTATTAATCAATTTATTAAATTTAAATTTTTATACATAAAATGGTTTTAAGCTTTTAAACATCACAATTAATCATTCAGTTACAAAATAACATACATTTGTGAATAGTGTCAACATCCCTACTAAAAAGGTAGGTAGTTTTTGATAAAGAGCACGAACCATATGCGGACGGTCTGACGAAGGTACTAATAATGATATTAATGAAACAAAGTATTACAACATTACATTATTTATTTATAATAACAACATACACTACATTCTTTAAACATAACTAAAATTACTTTATACAAATCTAGTGCATTCTATGCAAGCTTAACCAGTCTATCTGTCCGTAGCAATAACTCTAAATAAGAGCATACCCATCATGTTTTTTGTCAATATTCTCTTTGAATTATCGAATGCTTCTGACAGATTCCAACGATTAAAAAAACAAATGTATAGTGGAACAAAGATCTATGGTCTGTTTAAAATCCGAACTACGAACGGCTGTCATATTGTGAAAAGTCACTTAAGCGATAATTTTGAGTATTGGTCCGCCTATTAATTCAGACGAAAGCCACTTTGCCTTTTTGAAATACCCTTGGTAAGTATCACTTTATTTGGTATATACTATATTTTTCCTTTTACTACTACATATATTTTATATGAATTGATGCATGCCTTATTATTTGGAAGTAAGATTTTAGTAACTGTTAACCATTAAGCCAAACTTGCTTCCCTCCTGTCAATGTCATCGACGCGCGAAAAGATCCTTTGCTGCACTATACATTACTTTCACTTACAGATCTACATTTATGTAATAATCTTGTTACTTAGACAGCAAACAGGTTGACATTAAAATAAATAAAGAAACAAGTTTACATATTTAAAATAGAGATGGCTGGATACGCCCTTAAAGGCACAAGTAAATA
This sequence comes from Euplagia quadripunctaria, assembly GCA_963859945.1. Lineage (NCBI taxonomy): Eukaryota > Metazoa > Arthropoda > Insecta > Lepidoptera > Erebidae > Euplagia > Euplagia quadripunctaria. The sequence goes on along the minus strand of OY982568.1, from coordinate 3,865,657 downwards.
AAAAAAAATGAAAATAAACTAAAACATAAAATCGACTAACTACCGCTAGCTTTGACACTATCCCCAACACTATTATCGTCTATAGACACGTCAGCTTTTTGGTCTGTATGTGTAAGTGTCCCTTCACTTTGAATAGCCTCGAGTGCATGTGTGAGTATTCCGGATGTTTCATGTGTGGGGGCTTCAGTCTCAACTGTTTTCTCAGTACTATGATTTCTCGAACGTTTGTTGGCATGGCTACAGTCACCTGTGTGATGTGTGGGTTCTCTATGGTCCCTCAATCGCTTCGGCGTGTGAGTACCGCCAGGAGACGATTCCCTGTTTTCCCGGAGCTGCCGGTGTGCAGCTTTAATTTCCATCTCGACGCAATGGTCAGCGAACATCAGCTGTAGAGGTGCGTACATGTGCGGGAGTAGCTCCAGGTCGTACATAGTTATCTGTGTGGACAACAAGAATAGAAGGGTGATGTTATGTGGAGATTACTCGTGTGGTTGGATGTACAGTGGGTAGCCATTAAAGAGATTAGGGTCAGCCTGAGTATAGGGTTGGGTGGAAAATTAGACTTCTAAATCTGTATAATATCTATAAAGCCGATGCTCAGTGCATTAAGTGTCCCCTTCGAGTATCGATCAGGTATCTACAGGAGGTAATTAATTGTGTGATCCATATATAGGTTGGCATACGCCTCTTGCACATTCATCAGACCTTTCATACACGTTCACCGGTTACGGGTAGATTTTACTTGGTATTTTTCAGTATACTGCCAATCTGGACAGTATACGTCTTTCGGGGCCTATCTACACTGACTGTAACAGTCACAGGGGCTTTAATAATACGTACAGATTGCAACAATTTGTTCAAAATACATTCATTGTGCAACAGTACTATCAAGAATAATTAAATCCGAGTCAAGTTTAGGTCGAGTACTGCGGCATACCTGCATGTTATCAAAAGCGATGCCCACAGTGTGGTTGTTGTTGAGTATGTTCGCGTTGAGTCTCGGCAGGCGCGCGTACCGCTGGCTGAAGTGCGTGAGGACGGTGAAGCACGCGTTCATCTGTCGGCCCATCTCTATCGCTTGAGTCGTCGTCGAGTGCATCTTGGTGCGCGCCTCGTCCTCCAGCTCGTCCTCCATCGTCGCCTCGTGGATTAGAAGAGTTGAGTTTTCACCTGACGGAACAAATATCATCAATAAATTATGTCACAGAACTTTGTGTTTACGCCATATCTTGTAAATAGAACACATTTTTTGTTGTTGTTTTTGTTTTCTGTAATAATAATAATTTCAATCATGCTTGGAATCGGGTTCGCTGCCAACTTTTATGACCACAGGCGTGACTCACCTGCTCTATAAATCTGGTTGTGCCACGGATCCCAAAAATTACAGACCCATCACCTGTCTACCAACAGTATATAAATTACTGACGTCCATTCTGAGAGTGAAGATAGCATCTCATGTTACCAACAACTCTGTTATGTCTTACTCTCAGAATGGATGTAGAAGTGGGGCACGTGGCACTAAAGAGCTCCTTATTATTGACACGACCATTAACCAACAAGTTCGCCGTAACCGAAAAGATCTGGCGACATGTTGGATAGACTATAAGAAAGCCTATGACTCTGTGCCGCATACGGCTCCTGAAGGTGATGGAGTTGTATAAGATTGATACAACTCTATGCACTTTCTTGGAGGCATGTATGCAGCAATGGAGAACAGTTCTTTGCTATCTAGGATGTCGACAATCTCAGGGTGACGGCGAGTATATAAAGATCAAGCGGGGTATATTTCAGGGTGACAGTTTGAGTCCCTTGTGGTTCTGCCTGGCTTTGAATCCTCTCAGCACTATGTTGGAGGGTTCAGGACTAGGCTATCGTTTGCGGAGAGGAGGTCAGGTTATATCCCACCTCCTTTTCATGGATGATTTGAAACTCTTTGCCTGCAGCAATTTCCAACTGATAAAATTACTAGAGGTAACTGAAAACTTTAGTAAATGTATCAGGATGGAATTTGGTGTGGATAAATGTGCAGTCATGCATGTAAAAAGAGGCAAGATTGTGGAATCTGAAGGCATGGAACTCTCAGATTCTACACACCTTAGACGTCTTTCCGCGAACGAAACTTACAAGTATCTAGGAATGTCACAGGCGTTAGGTTTAAAGGAATTGACTATGAAGCAATCGTTACAGGAACGCTTCTTTGGCCGCCTGAAAAAAGTATTAAAAAGTCTTTTGTCAGGCGGTAATAAGGTGCGGGCCTATAATGATTGGGTCATACCAGTCCTAACCTACTCCTTTGGCATACTTAGATGGACTCAGACGGAACTTGATGCCCTGGATAGAAGAGTCCGTACATTGCTAACCGCGTACCGAATGCACCATCCACGTTCATCGGTAATGAGATTGTATATCCCGCGGAAATGTGGGGGTCGTGGTTTTTTAAATGCCAACGACACTACATAACCGCGAGGTATGCAATCTCAGAGATTATTTCCTCTCCGTTAACGTGGAGGTGCATCGGGATGTTGTGGCAGTTGACAACGGACTCACCCCGCTTGCTTTAGGTAGAGAGAACTGGCGCAAACCTGCAGTACTCAATATTACAGATCGCAAGGAAGTATGGAAGAGCAAAGAGCTGCATGGACGTTTTTATCGGCCTTAAATGGGCCCGAAGTAGATCTATTATCATCTGTGTCCTGGCTACGTTTCGGTGACCTCTTTGGAGAAACTGAAGGTTTTATCTGCGCAATTACTGATGAAGTTGTTATGACGAACAACTATCGGAAACATATCCTGAAGGATGGCACGATTGACATTTGTCGGGCATGTCATCGTCCCGGAGAAAGCCTCAGGCATATAATTTCCGGTTGTTCTCGTCTTGCCAACGGCGAGTACTTGCACAGACATAACCAAGTGGCCAGGATAGTCCATCAGCAACTTGCTCTTAAATATAACCTTGTGACTATGGAATTACCGTACTACAGATATGTGCCCGACCCATTTCTTGAAAATGGTCGTGTAACATTGTACTGGGATCGGTCTATTATCACTGACAGGACTATTGTTGCCAATAAACCTGATATAGTGGTAATAGACCGATTAGAGCGCCGAGCAATGATTGTAGATATCACCATTCCCCATGACGACAATCTCTTAAGAGCTGAAAAAGAAAAACAAATGAAGTATTTGGATTTGGCCCATGAGGTGGTCGACATGTGGGATGTGGATTCGGCAATCATTGTGCCGATAGTCATATCAGCCCATGGGTTGATTGCAAAGAGCCTCGATCAACACCTTCAGAGGCTCACGTTAGGCAGCTGGATTAAGGGCCTAATGCAGAAGGCAGTCATTCTTGACACGGCACGTATTGTGAGGAGGTTTCTATCTCTGGAACCCTAACCACCGGTAGCTTGGTCCCTGTACTCAATACCGGTGGGACACTATTTTTTATATTTTTAAATATATTTTTTTTTATAATAATGTATTTAAAAATGTAATTTATATGTTTTATAGATGTTAATAAAGAGAAATAAAGAGAATAATAATAATAACTTCACACATCTCACACACGGCCGTCTGATCCCAAACTAGGCAGAGCTTGTACTATGGCAACCAGACTGCTGATAAACATACTTATATATTTCTAAATACATACATATTATAGATAAATTACACCCAGACACAGAACAAATGATCATGCTCATCACACAATTACTTGTCTTGGGTGGGAACCGAACCCACGACCTCTGGTTCAGCAGTCAGTGTCACTAACCACTAGACCAACAGGCCAGTCTGTGACTAATTTGTGAAATACGAGGGGCGATCAAAAAGTAATGATAATGAGTATAATAAAACAACGATTCTAGTTTAAATTTAATTTATTTTTCTACATAGTCTCCTAACAAGTCGATACATTTAGTCCAACGTTTCTCTAAGCCTAAAATACCCTTTAAAAAAAAATCTTTATCTTGGCTCTCCCAAAATGCCTCTACAGCAGCCATAACCTCGCTATCATCCTCAAATTTCTTGCCCCTGAGGTGTTCCTTGAGCCGAGGAAACAAATAAAAGTCGCTGGGGGCTAAATCTGGAGAATAGGGTGGGTGTTCGACCAGTTCGAAGCCTGCTTCTCGAATGGCAGCCGTCGCAACTTCGGCTTTGTGTGCAGGTGCGTTGTCCTGATGAAACAGGACTTTCGCTCGGAGTTTGCCCCGTCTTTTTTCCTTTATGGCTTCTCGCAGTCGTCTTATTTGATCAGCGTAGTAGGAGCCCGTTATAGTAGCTCCCTTTTCCAGGTAATCAACCATTATGATTCCCTCAGCATCCCAAAAAACGGACGCCATAACCTTGCCCGCCGAGCTCGAGACTTTGAACTTCTTCGGCGTCGGTGAGGATGGCCTTTTCCAAGTCATCGATTGTTGTTTGGTCTCAGGATCAAAATGATGGATCCATGTTTCGTCCATGGTCACAAATCGAGACAAAAAATTTTCTTGGTCAGCCTGGAACTTTGCAAGATTGGCTCTTGAAATGTCAACTCGCTTTTTCTTTTGTTCGTCCGTTAACATTCTCGGTACCCAACGCGCGGAGACCTTCTTCATATTCATTTTGCCGGTCAAAATGCTTTGGATGCTGCCATATGAGATCCCTGTGACCTCAGCTAAATGTCTGATGGTTACTCTTCGGTCTGCTAATACGATATCTTCGACTTTTTTCACGATTTCCTCAGTGAGGGACGAGGTTGGGCGTCCCTCGCGATGTTCATCTTCTGTGGATGTTCTACCCAGCTTAAACTCTTTGCACCACCGTGCCAACGTAGAATATGGAGGAGCAGAGTCCCCCAGTGTCTCCACCAAATCAGCGTGTATCTCTTTGGTAGACATTTTTTTCAAACAGAGGTACTTGATGACGCATCTCACTTCGTGTTTCTCCATTTTCGTGTTGTCGCTCCGACTGCTGGTATTCAAATGAATGTAGCTCCTCCAAATGATGTCCTATTTATACAATTTTTTAGGTGGGAAGTAGTGAAGGACCGAAGAAGTGAAAACAATTTTTTTTGGATTTTTACCTTTATTAGAAATACCCGTTTATCATTACTTTTTGATCACCCCTCGTACGTAAATGAACTGAACGGGGAATGACGACTGAGGGGAGAGGAAAAGAGAGAGGGAGGGAGAGGGAGAACTTTTCGTCGCTTCGCGTACATATGGTCACCAAAAGCTTCTAAAACTAATTCCGATAAATCTATACTAATATTATAGAGCTAAGATTGGAAAATTATTTTAGTGTTATATTACTTATATTGCCCATTTATCGCGGAAGGGTATAGGCTATATAACATTACAATATACAATAAAAGCGAAGCATCAATGAAAAATGTTGTAAAAACGGGGAATATTTACAAACGAAGACGATGTAAATAAGTGATATCTTCGTCGAATTTTGTTAAAGAAAAAAAGACACTGTCGTGATAAAAGAGTAAGTCAACACAACAATATACATTTTTTCCCTGTCGCTCGTTCAGTCACTATAAAAAGTCACTTTCCATATATCTAAATGTTCGGCTTCCGCGCACGTTACGTCACGAACCAATAAAATGACAGAGAGTAGCTTAAGTTTATAATATGTAGTTAATAATATGATACCAACTGACAGCCGTCGGCTTATTTATCGGTTAATGACATAATGAATCTAATTGGTGTTTTCAGTCACATGATAATTTTTACCTTTTTTAATCAATTTTATTAAATGTATTAAAGGCTTTTAAATTTAAAAAATGTGGTTTTGGGTTATTAAACATCACAATTACTCATTTGGTTATAACGTAGCATAAACTTGTGACTAATGTGACGTTGAACAGCCTGAGCCCTAGCAGTTTACATATTAATCAAATAAGTTGGGAGATTCGGCAGACGCACATGGATTAATTAACATTCTTACCGAGTTTGAGCAGGTCCTCGCACGGCAGCGTGTCTCCAGAGTAGGTGATCTTGTTCCCGTGGATCTGTATGGCGACGCCGAACGCGTTGGGGCAGTGCACCACGCGGCACGTGCGCACGCTGCGCACGCCCAGCGCGGCCAGCGCGGCCGCCGGCAACTCGTTGGCGTCTGTCAGCTGGGAAGTCAAAATGCCACTCTTCATTTTTCTTTTTATACTACATTGAAAATGTTGTTTTTTCAAAATACGGTTACGAAATACGGTACGAACGGTTATGTCATCACCTTCTTTACGGTCTCTTTTAAAAAGAATGGCGCTTCAGAGGCAAATTATATCATCTTGCAAATAAATTGTGAGTGGTGATAAATCGTTGAGATTTTTTAAGAAATTAACCGAGAATGGCTGACCTGTGACACCCTTGAAGTGACAGATCGTCATAAATACTTTCTATTTATGATGATCTGTCACTTCGAGCGTACGTTGTGGCTTAGCTAACGGTGAAGTGGTATATCAGAATCGATCCGGCTAAAACACGATGCCCGTTACAAGTGGGTCTATTGCAGGGGACCCGGGTTTATCCTAAGGAAGAAGTCTCCGAGAACCCTGCAGACCTTGGCCGCCTCTTCATCAGAGGGCAGCCAAGGCATTAACTAGAACCTGAATATACATAACACAAACGTTTTCCAAAGACACAAATCGATTATGGACTGACACTAACAAACAATTTTTTTACACAATATTGCATATAAACCATTTGACAGCGTCTTACTTAATTGCCAGTCCTTTTTTAGGGTTCCGTTCCTCAAAAGGAAAAAAGAAACCTTCATAAGATCACTTTGTTGTCCGTCTGTCTGTCTATCAAAACCTTTTTCTCAGGAACCCGTAGACGCATCAAATTGAGTTCAAATCTATAGGGCACTTCCCATTGACTTAGAATCATGAAATTTGGTAAGAAGCAAGATCTCACAACCCAAGTAAAGGCAAAAATCCGAAAGTTTTAATTTGTTGTTATATCTGTCTGTCTGTCAAAACACACTCGCCTAAAAGATTTCTACAGTATGTTTAATTTGTTGCCTCACTCACCAAGCTTTGGTTAGGTATGAGCGTGTAGTTGTCTTTGATATGCTCAAACTGTTGGTCATACAAAGTTAGCCAGGTAACGATTTGCCCTGGGGCGAGCAGGTACACAGGCACGTGGTGTTCCTCCGGCGACTGATCGAATGCTTGCCGTATGCCTTGCAGGACACCAATTAAACCTAGAAAAAGTAAAATAACTGTAACCTCCATTCAATGTCGCATTTTTTTAACATGCTTTTATTCGCTTCACTTGTAACTAACTTCTTCTTCTTCTTGTACATAGGGCACACTGAAAGTTCTGCGCTCCTGGCCGGTCATAAATGTTTGAATTTCGAATGTTATATTTTTTTTTATTAAAAGAAAAATTGGCGGGAAATCGCGTGTAAATTGTTTTTTTCAAAATTCAAAGATTTTAATTTAAAAAAAAAATAATGAATCCAAAGTTTTTTTTTTATTTTGAAACTATTCACTCAGTTATTGAGAAAATCCATAAAAACTAACCTAAAAAAATGTCGAAGTTGGTTTTAATGGATTTTCTTAGTAACAGAATGAAAAATTTCAAAACAAAAAAAATATGTACGATTTAAAATCTTAATTTTACACATTCCACCTACTTTTTTGAAAAACGAAGGCAAAACTACCTGGAAATTCAAACGGTTATAACTTGTAAACGGATAGTTTCTTTTTTTTAAATTCTTATTCTTGCTAGAGTGATATAAATAAATGTTCCTTTATCAAATACACCCTGTATAGTAGAACTCTTCAGTGACTACTAGTAAATCCCTCGAGTTTGGTCTTATAGGATTCGTTTTGACGAGTCCAATAGAATAAGCTTGGTAACAAGTCTGTATTGAAATTGACAGAGGGTATTGAACACATTACATTTTACCAACTGTAATTGGTCCCTCTCACATAATGGGGGGCAAACCTACTGCCGTCAGTCGGGAAAATTGGGTGTATATTGAAAAGAAAAATATGTAACAAAGGAAGACAAAGGAAGAAAGGGAATAATGACTTAGACAACTGTCAGACTGTTGCCTGAAAATCCGAGCCAGACTATACACTTACCGATATGATGATCAGCATGCAAGTGAGATATGTAAACAGCCTTTAGAGTCTTGAGGAACGCGTTGACCTTCTTCGGCCCGTAGAAGCGCACCATTTGCCCGTACGTGCCCTCACCGCAATCCAAAAGTATGGAGCGGGTTTCACTGAAATATGTTTTTGTTAATGTCTACTGATTCAAGAAATGATTAATCGTGAAAAGCGTCAAAATAATTAATCTATATAAATAAAACTGAATCGCCAAATGTGTTGCTAAGCGCAAAACTTGAGAACGGCTCGACCAATTCAGCTAATTTTTTATTTAATATTTTCGTTAAGACACAAGGAAGGTTCGACTCTATCTTGCGTGTAGAGTCAACGCAGAGATTCCGCCAATGTCAAGTGTTTCGAGAGACACGTTTAGAAATTGGTTGGCAAGGAAGGTTCTTATGGAGAGAAAAAAATTGCGAGAAAAATAGTAAAAAGAAACACTTTTCTTTTCCCATACAAACCACCATAAAGCATTACAATGAAAATATCATTACATTATTACTAAAGTGTTGCATCGTACGAAATAGAAAACTTATTTTTTTAAGTAATCGTTGTTTATTATTGAGACATTAAATCAATAAATAAAATGATCACTCTGAAATACGTTTTATTTTATTTTATTTTTTTTTGGACTGCGGCAGGCCAATAACTTTTGACAGAACGAAGTCTGTCGGGGCAGCTGGTACACTATAAAAAAAGAACTTGCGGTCGGAGGATCCCCACCAGGAAAGAAGTTTCTTCTCGCACGAACACATACACCGGTATATCATAGTAAGAGACAGAAGTTGCATGGAGAGGGTATCCTTACGTGATAATTTGTACCAGTCAACTCCCACCGCAAGCCGCGTTAAGAAACTTCGTTCCAAAAAAAAATAGAGCCCTCATTCTCGCTGCTAATACCATATCAGAAGCGGTAGAAAAATAAATGTTTTCGAGAAAAAAAAACAAAGTTCAAAATACTTAGAATGACACTGCAAATCGTACGATTTTTATTTCAACTTTCACGCTTGGATTTTTTTTAAGACGACCTTTGGCGCAGGAGTAAGGCATGGCGACTGTAACATCAGAAGTCGCGGGTTCGTTTCCCGTTCAGTGCACACATTTGTATAAATGATTTGATTTGATAATTGACTGGCCTCTTGATGTAGTGGTTAGTGATCCTGACTGCTGAGCCAGAGGTCGTGGGTTCCATTCCCACCCAGGTCAAATAATTGTGTGATGAGAATTATCATTTGTTCTGTGTTTGGTTATCCGCAGTCTGGTTACATTAGTACAGGCTCTGTATAGTTTGGGATCAGACGGCCGTGTGTGAGATGAGTCAAGTTATTATAAGTTATATTTAAAAATGGTTATTATTAAATTAATACTCACTCAACGTGTATCACAATAGCACTTGTATTTCTCGTCTTACTAGGTATGCAGGAACCAGTTCCAAGGAAAACCACTTTAGGATACTCCATAGTTTCGCTCTTAGCATATCTTATGCCGTCCACGACGCTCCGGAACTGCTCCAAGCTACTACCGAATCCATCAACACTCATTGTCTCCTGGATGTAGTCTTGGATGTGGAGTTTCGGTTCTACTGATCTGGTGGGGAAAACTTTGGTTATAATAATATAATAATAATATGTTTTATTTACAAACTCCACAAATTACACAAGTCTTAATATCTAGGTTGACAAAAAGTTTAGCTTAATTTGTAATTTGTAGGAGATCTGGAGTCTAAACTAAGCCTTGGCCTGTATTTTAGAGCTCCAGCTCCTCCATGTTGTTAACGCTGTGTTTAAGCTTGGATATTTATGTGTGCATGCGCGCGTGTGTGTGTGTGTTTGTGTGTGTATGTGTGTGTGTGTGTTTGTGTGTGTGTGTGTGTGTGTGTGTGTGTGTGTGTGTGTGTGCGCGCGCGTGTTTGTGGGTGTGTGTGTAATATATATATAATTATTGTCTTTATTATACCTCTAGTAAATTTTCGGTTTTTAAATAGTTTAGAGTGAGTAGTAACTTTTGTATTTATACATACTAGAGATCCCGTGGTGGTTATTTCATTGGCCAATATTACTTGACCTGTCATTGTATGGACTTTTGTACCATGACAGGTCAAAATATATACTGGACACTCATAGCTGTATGTACCCGTTTTTGCATTTTTTTAACTTTGTAGCAAATATTGTTCAAAAATTTTAGCATTCGTCACTTCTTCTCTGTATAAACTATAAGTGTGCGAAATTTCATACTCCTCCTTCCGCCCAATTTTCGTAAAAAGGGATCCAAAGTTTTCGCTTCACGTATTAATAAATAGATTAGGTTATATACTTTAAAAATATAAGAATGGTTTATTTTTCTTAATTTGGGTTACCCTACCCAAAGTCCGCAAGAGAGAGACGTGGGACAACATTTCATATTTTAAAAACAAAAAAATTACACGATTTCCATTTTTAAAAATGTTCTATCACTACATAGTATAAAACAAAGTCGCTTCCTGCTGTCCGTCTGTCCCTATGTATGCTTTGATTTTTAAAACTATGTAACGGAATTTGATGCGGTTCTTTTTAATAGATAGAGTGATTCAAGAGGAAGGTTTATATGTATAATACATGCATAATATAGTAGAGAAACACTGATAACTTTAGAGGTTTCTAATGTGATGTCGTAAACAAACACATTTTTTTTGCGTTTACATTGCAAACGCTGGCTGAACCCTACGAGATAGATCAAAATAATGTACCACAGTATTGTACACCTTAAAAAGGTCTACAAAAAAGTCCGCGATGGTATATGTCTATCTCTTAGGGATAACCCACAATAACCATTTTTTATCCTTTACGTTTTACGAGAAATAATGGCTTATTTACGAAGCGATTTTAAGCAATACAGCATTAATCCTTATCCAATTAAGTACCTTAAATACACTGTGCATTTAATATAGATCAAAATGACCTTTTACAGCATGTAATTTCAATAAATATTTTCGAAGATATTACAGATTTAAAATCGGAAATTGGATTTAAAAAAGAAAGATTTCGGTAAAGATATCTTTTGCAATGACCATTAATAAATCGCAGGGTCAAACTTTCAACTCTTAGATTTGAGCGTTAAGTGTTTTTCACATGGCCAATTATATGTCGCTCTTTCAAGAGTAACCTCTGAAGAAAACATGTTTGTATTGTCTAATGACAAAAAAGCTGTGAACGTTGTATATAAAAACATTCTGTAGTATATTTAGTATCATCATTGCACCCGTGCCGGGGCGGGTCGCTAGTATTTATGTAAATAAAAATCAATTGCCGAATGTTTGTAAGTGCATCACTACACAACGGCTGCACCTATTTTGCTAATTATTTTATTGTTGTGATCGTAATTTCTGGGACAAGGTTTATGAAAGTTTATTTGGAAAAGCAACGGAAATGTAAAAAAATTTGATGGGTAGTATTCTACGTGGGAGAGCTATGCTTCGGCACGTATGGGCCGGCTCGACTCTGATCGATACCACGGCCTCACAGAAAACTGGCAGTGAAACAATGCTTGTTTTGCTTTTCGCCGCGTGAGTGAGGTTACCGGAGGCCCTAACCCTTCCCTCTCCCCTATTCTCGCCCTCCCCCTCTCCCCCCTCCTTAATTTAATTCCCCTCTCCCGTCTTCCCGCTTTTCCCCCCTCTCCCCCTCTTCCCCTATTCCCACCTTAAAGGGCGGCAACGCACTTGTGACTCTTGGGTTACAGGTGCTCATGGGCGGCGATAGTCATTTACCATCAGGTGACCCCGTCTGCTCGTTTACCCCCTATACTATAAAAAAAGCTTTTTTAAACTGCATTGTACAAACCTGTCAATTTGCCTTTTAGGTCTCAAATGATACATTGTCAGGGTCCTTGCAGCTAACAGGTCCAGCTTGACATGCGACTCGCCACTGTTCTGAGCAAGTTGCGCATCACCTTTGTCCGTCTCTTCCAGGTTAAAGATATTCTGGAACTGCGCGTAGGCTATCTATAAATGATGATATATCATCGCACCAACACCACATGCAAAGCTAATCTACATGCATTTTTGGACTTTCACCTATTGCTACATGAATGAGAATGCCACCTTTGTAGTAATACCACTAGATACCGGTATAAAAACCACACTGTTTTTATACAAACTTTTAAAACACATTTATGACTATAATATTATATAAAATAGGGGCTATATACAATTTACGTTTTTCTGTTTTAATAAGTCGCAGTTTTTCAGGAAAGACCTACATAGATAAAACCTTATCAACATACAAAATTGGATACAAGTCCGGAGTCGTTTCCGAGAGACACGAAATATATTTACAGAAAAATTTAAAGTTTTTAGAATAGGCCAGTAAGAAAAGCAGCTAATGAAAAATTTATTTTAATTTCGAATTAGGAACTCTTTGGGAATCTGCAGATGTTTAATGATTTCATATGTCATTTGTTTTTACAATTTGGCGGCAATTTGAAAAGTGTCTGTCGTACATCAAAATGGATTTGACTAGAGAAAATTCGCTCAATGATTTATTACGACTTTCGTTGCGGTCTTACTCAACAACGTTACGATAGATTTCGATTAGCGTTTCATTACGAAGCCCTATTTCGTGCCACTGTTTACAATTGGTTTAATGAGTTTAAACGTGGTCGAAGCAAACTCACTGATGATTCTCGAGAAGGACGTCGTTCCACGGCGACTACCTAAGATATCGTGAGTGCTGTGCGGCTAATGATAGAAGGGTGACATATTAACAGATTCGGTAGCTTTAGGCATTGGTATGAGTCAAGTACAAAAAGTCTTACATGAACATTTAGGCGTCAGAAAGGTTTGTACTAGATGGATACCTCATAATTTGACGGAAAATCAAAAACGCTGTCGTTTGGATTAGTGCGGTTTAATGCTTGAAACGTATGACGGCGTGACTCGAATGCTGTATATGACATCGTCACAGGGGATTAAGGCTGGATATATTGTTACGAACCCGAAACCAAAAGACAATTTGCGCAATGGATGGGAAAAAGAGGATTGCCTCATTCTTTGGACGGACGAGTCATATCGCAACAATCATTCTAGAAGATAAAAGGACTGTTACTGCAGATTGGTATGTAAGTCATTGTCTAACAGTTGTCTTGGAAAATGTTAGACAGCAGCGCCCAAGAAGCAGGATCCTCCTCCACTACGACAATGCTCCACCTCACTCACACAGAAGAGAGCCCTAAAGAAGAGTGGGCTCACTGCTTCAGTCAATGGTCTCATCGCATGCGACGGTGCTTAGAAAGGAACGGAGACTACTTCGACAAGCAATAAAAATATTAACAGGCTTTTATTTGATTCCGTTTTTTATTTTCTAAAAACTATCAATGTGACAAACTTCCCCCGTAAATATATTGTATACAAGAATGGCTCGTTTAAAGAGTTTGTTCATTTAGATAGATTAGATAAAGGGCATTGTTTTTTATGTGATTGGTGTGTTTTCATGTAATTTGTACTCCACTTTATATTTTTTTAAACTAAGTGCCACAAACCACCAGTATCCTGTACATTCCTTTTTTTTAATTATAACAACTATAAATTGAATGCCACCATTTTGACTTATTGGCTAAGTAATTGTAAGGTCAGGATGAGAGTCACAAGCAAATTGGGAGAAAATAGTACTGTCTGAGCGATAAATCATTAGCATTAAAGCAAAATCAATCCCTTTAAACAAACATAGGCACACTCACATATTGAAACTTTACGAAATAAAAACATTTAAAGCCGTTTTTAGTTTTGCGAAAGCCAAGCAATGATACCATTTAGGGTAGGTATAGATACACATGCGCTCTAGCGCAAATATTGTAAATGCAAAAAGAAGTACGGATCGTCATAATTATACGCTAAAGGAGCGTTCACTTCTACGTGATTACCAATGGTCGGAATAGGTATCACAATATTTTCGCTTCTTCCCAAAAAATAAGGCATTTTCGGAATATACTCAATTATCAAAGTATTGATTACAAGATGAACTAATGCCATTGATATTCAAAGAAAAAGATACTTTGAGCGTGTTATTTCTTTTTCAGAAAAACGTTTAAGTCATTTTAAAATACCAAAATCGGCTTGTCCATACTAACATATACATTTGAGTTTGTTCACACACACAGTTTTTTCTACCTATTCCGACCTATGGTGATTATGAGAAAGTAAATTGTCTCGAACTTCAGTTCAATCTATTCGTCTTCTGGTGAAGGTGTATGCCCATAGCCCACCCATAATAAAACTAACAATCATACCTTATTCTTAAGTTCTTCTAAGCATTTTTGTTTTATGGGGCTGTCGGGCTTCGGTAAAGATGACTGTGAGTTCCACACAGCGGGGACGCTCATATCCCTGAGCAGGGGAAATATGTCCGGGTCTAGGAGGTGCAGCTTGTGCTGGGTGCGGTGTATGGCCTCCGAACCGAGACACGAGTTCTTTCCATTGAGAATGAGATGCTGAGTAGTTGGACCGAACTTTGACATTAAGGCGGTGTACCTGTAAAAAAGAGTGTCAGTCGATAATTGAAGATTAGAGGTCGTAACTTTAAACGTAGATACACTGTAACTTCGAGATGGGATGCGGACTGTTAAATTGGTTAGCAATTTAGGGACTCTACCAGACGCATTGCAGTCCCAACATCAATACTGTTGCAGGCTTGGGTTGGAGGTTAGATAGGTACACCAATTTAAAAAAAAAAATTTATCTAAATAATTAGCAATTAACACAATTATTACAAGTCCCAGATATAATTCTCACTATTTCCACTCACTATTCACTTGTACTATCCGCTATACTTCGCACTTGTTGCTCGCAGTATCGCTCAACGCGCACGGGATCGGGACTTACGTGGGTGACACCGCGTGGCGCTGCTAGTCTGTAATAGCTGTGTATCCAAAAGTCATTGACCAAATCAAGTTAGAACAACTTACGTGGGATGCTGAAACACGTGAGGTGGAGTGAAGTGTACAATGAGCACGGGAATGTTCTCTGGAGGGTTGATCCCGTTGTCGAAGTGAGCTTTGAAATCGGACTCTTGAATGTATGATGGATCCGGTGCGTCCAATACTAACAATGAACAAGTTTAAGTTAATCTGACGGCCGACAACATATTTTTTTTGTGTTTAAAGGAGAGGAGATGCTTTGGCACGTATGGGCCGGTTCGACCAGAGTAATACCACGGCCTCACAGAAAACCGGCAGTGAAGCAATGATTGCATTGCATTGTTGAAATTACCGGAGGCCCTAACCCTTCCCTCTCCCCCCACTCCCCTATTCACACCCTACCCTCTCTTCCCCTACTCCCACCTTAAAAAGCCGGCAACGCACTTGTGCAGTGGCGTAACTATACCGTCTGAGGCCCGTGACTAATTCATTAATACATTTTATAATTAGTGCCTCCTGTGTTCAGGGCCTTTGGTGACCCTCGAGCGGGGGCCTGTGGCATTTTGCCCGCTCTGCCACCCTATTGTTACGCCACTGCACTTGTGACTCTTGAGTTGCAGGCGCCCATGGGCGGCGGTAGTCATTTAACATCAGGTGACCCGTCTGCTAGTTTGCCACCTATACCATAAAAAAAAAAACGAAATTTCCTGTGTTGAGAGGGACTTTATAGAAATAAAAGCTATTTTATTATGTCTATATGTTGCTAGGTGACAAAATATTATCTAGTTTAGTAGCATAAAGAAAAATTAACATTTCTTTCTTTACGTTAGAGGGCTAATCAATGAGCGTTAATCGCTCATTAATTGGCCCTTCGAGCCACAGTGTGTGTGTGTAAGGGCCATGAGTTTCTTTGCCAGTATTCTTCTCATAAGGCTCTGCGCATTTTGGAAACTGGAAGTTATAGATCGACACAAGCAGGCAGTAGATTTTGGTGTTTTCACCTGATTTACCTCGACAATCCAGTATATGCTGAGGCGTCTGTTTGCGTCGATCTATGACTTTTAACAGTAGCTTTAATTTAATGATTGTGTGTTGTGTGTGTCTTAATTGAATAAATGATTTTGAATTTGAATAACTTTTAATATACTCCTAATTTTCCCATCTTTAATTCCCAAAATGCCCGGTAGACCGCAACAGGCTTGCCTACGTGAGTGGGACCAAATTACAGTTGGCAAAATGTTGGTGTTTAATACGCCTCTGTCTACCCCTTCGGGGATACAGGCTTGAGTGTATATATGTTTGTAACTTTTAAACAGTTAATGTCATTACTTACCAATGAACACAGGACCTGGATCATCTGGAGTCTTAACATTTTTGGACAGTACGAGATTACCATTAGGTAACACTACATCCATGCCACTCTTTAGTTGTCCTAACAGCGGACCAGGTTTCACTCCAAGCTCCACACATTTCGCTAAGTCGAGAGTGCCGAGGCGTTTCTAAAAAAAAAAGCGTGAGGTGTTTTGGGACACCTAGTTGGAACGAAATTCCTTTCGCTATATATAAAAGCCATCTGTGAAAGTTTCCCGAACTAATATATGGATAATTAGTTTTCAACCAACATCAAAGTTACTGTAGGATAGCGAAGAATCCAAAAATGGCGCAAATAAAATAAGTCGACTCGCGGTCAGCATTTGTCGTTACGCTAACACTTTTTTCTCACTAGTCCATATCTGCGAAACGTCAGAAGTGTAACGTTCGATAGGGAAGTACCCGTTGCAATTATAATTGTATAATAACTTTCGAACATTCGTTTTCGTTCCATTATATACGATTATAATAACTGCGAGAACGAGTGAGACTTGGATCATGTTTAGGATATGCTGTATATCAATCAGACCCAAGCAATCCAAAGTGAACAGACAGCTAGGGTTTAAGACCAATTTCAAAAAAAGTAACGGTTAAACTCAGCTGTGTGAAAAAGTACTTCATTTTGATAGTTTACACAACAAGGGTAAAGATTAATAAATAATTATAGTTTAAAAAACTAAAAAACACGCTTTTATAGAAAATTCAATTAAAAATTTAATCGCATTACTGCATTGTCATCGGTCTTTGACAGGTGTGCAAAATTTGAATGAAATCTGGCCGTTTAAAGTGGGTCAAAATCGTGCCCAAAGGAGTCGGTTACAAACATACATACAAGTGAAGCTAATATAAAGCGTGTAAAAACATCGTGTATCACGTCAACATCAAAGGAGGTCTTGACTTTACAAAATCCAGGTGTTTATTAAATAATTTGAATTTCTATGTTACAAAAGGTTTTAAAAGCTTATGTGTTGACAATTATGGACCCTGCCGGGCACAGCAAACGTAGGAGACAGGAAGAGCAGCTAGTTAGTTTTTAATAATAATATGTTTGAGGTTTAGAATTTATCATTTAAATAGACCCTTATGCTGTCGTAGCATTTTTGTAGCAAAATTCGTTTTTATGATTAAAATACACTGTTTATTTATTTTACATTACTTTTTATGTCCGTAGGTATATTAGTGTAGATTTTAATGGAAATAACGTAGGGCCTGAATGAATGAATTTTTGATCAGGACTTGCCTAAATATTTTCGAATTTAATTTTTTGCTTGTATGTTTAGCTCCGACTCATAATTATTTAGGTATTTACATTAATGTAGCAGTTTAGTAAGGCTAACAAGTTTATTTTTCGATTTTCAGTTTCTTTCTTCTTTCGTCGGTTTAATTTTTTGTTAAAGTTTTTTGGAAATGTGCTTTGTAACTTTCTGTGTCGTCATGTTAACAATTATTTGAATTAGCTATTTTGCATAATTAACAATGCATGCAACTATTTCTCCACAGCGTTACTCCGTATGTTAGCCATGCAAAGGCTTAATAAACTCCACTTGCGAGTCCCTACATAAGCCATACGAACCGAATGATTGCGGAAGAGGTCAAAAACCCAACTTATTTCGCGTGTCTATGTAAACAGCCGTGTCTTCATTTATTACATTCAATTAATATCGCCAATCCGCAGAAGACTGTGGTGTACAAATACTAATATCGTAGTATTGTATAACTGCTAACAGCATTTAACGCGCATTTAAAGTATTTCCGATTCTTACTTGATTTTTAGTTAAATATCAAAAAAACCTTACCTTCAATGTACAGATATAGGCAACAGAACAGTCCACATTTTTGTGCAGGCCTTTTAGAATTTTTTCAGCTTTAAACTTCAATTTATCTGCTTTAAGAAAAAACAAATATCAATAGTTAGACATTTACTTAGTTTGCAAAGGACATCAGGGGTGGGTACACAGGGTGGGGACTAGAATAATTGAATACAGGTTTAAGTCTGTCATAAATTTGTATATATCTTTGTGTGTTTCCCTTGCTCAAAAAAAGAAATAATTAATTTCATCTTTTATTTATTTTCTTTTACTACACATTACTACACTTTAGTTTTCTGTGTTACCATGTATATTATGTCTTGTGGCTATTAAATAAATCTTACACTATCGAAGAAATCCAAGAAGAAGCAATTTAAACCTATATGGAATTGAATGCAGTCGGGGCCTGAGGTGATGGGCGGGAGCATCTTCCCCCGCCGACCGCAAACCTCGCTTTGCACTCCCGCAGTGTAAGAAAGAAAGAAAGAGAAACATTTATTCTGACGTTCACAGGACTGCACATAATTATTACAATGAAAAAAAAAACACAAGCTATTATTATAATGCCCTGTGCAATGCCAGAAAAGGCACCTATCTCAGCATACTACAGCAGCCTGAGAAACTGCAGCGCTGGTATTATGATAGGGCCTGCGCCCGGCGACATCTCGATTCTATTATAAATATCATAAAAGTGTTGTTGCAATGCAACTAAATTTATTAGCAATTCAATTTATAAACGTCAGTCTGTGTGTGTAGTGTAGTGAGGTGTTTATAAAGGTAAACAGTAAATATAATTTAGGCAATATTAGAGAAATAATAAAAATAAAGAAAAAAAACATATATATCACATATAAATATAATTTAAAAACTTTAACAGAAAATCAACTAATTTCAATATTTTAGCTATCGACCCATTCAGAATTTTCCATTAAACACGTGAGGCTCGAAAGGAAGGAGGGGTAGTTCGGAAAAATCAAAAGGTGTAGTGACTAGCGCATTCCTGAACCCTGCATTCAACTCACGAGTCTACTTATACATATATATCAATATCGCTATACTACCTTTCACCAACCACGTGAAGGAGTATTTCTAATTGATATTCCACTAATCCACTCTGGGAGTGAGGAATGAAAATGAAATCTTCTTTTCATTCCTACATGATATAACTAGGTGAGACAACAGTAGACTACAGTGAATCTTGAACATAAATGTCACTTTATTTTAACATTTGTTACTGCAATTATTGCACAGTTATAGTCAACTTATGATCAGAAAACAACTAAAGAAATGTTTTCATTCATATTGTGATTCGGGTCCCCTGCAACAGGCCCACTTGTGACGAAACACTGTGTGGTTTTAGTCGGTTCGATTCCGACATACCACTTCACCATTAGCTCAGGTGAGGTGATGACCCGAGGGGGTTCCCACAGGAAAAAAAAAAAAAAAAAAAAAAGAGTTAGTAGAATGTAAAAAAAATAATAAAGGCAGTAAAGTAAAGGCACAGATAAGTTACTTTGTGTAAGGGTACCAACTTATTGAATTGTCTTTGCTACTTTTGAATTTTTTTAATGAATCAATAACAAAAAGTTTTGTAAAAAACAAACATACCTCTTTCAGTATAGCTTAACATATTTTGGAATTTCTGCTTCTCCTGTCTTTGAGTAACATTTTTGTTTGTGTTGTAATAATCTGTGTCATCGTGAATAAATTCCTCGAATTGTTGTTCTGTAGTACATTCAGGTTTGCTTTTCTTTGATGGAGGTTTCGGAGGCTGCAAAATTAGGACGTCGTCCGTTGGACCCCTGTAAAATAACAGAATAATAAGTCATAATAATTAAAAGTATGCACTTGGGTATCATAAGGGGCAAAACTGTCGAGACAAAGCGCGGACAGCCCTTACTTTAATATTTGTATCAAATGTAAAAACAGTAAGATAACAATACATATATTTTAAGTACAGGTCGTTCACAAAAATAGAGTAAAAGGCACATAACTTACCAGTAATTAAAAATTCAGGTTAATTAATTCTTTAAAAACAGGTTAGCCTAACACCTTACGCGATAGAAGAGGCAATTTGTAGGTAAATATAACTGTAGGTAATTAGCGCTGTGCGAACAGAATTGAGACTTTGTTGTATTAGAACAAGAGTCGCTATTTATTTAAATAGTTTGGCGAAATGAGACTTCTGTATCTATACTATTATGTATTCTGTGCTACCGGACAAATCTCTGAACTATGTGTTGCTACTCGGCATAAACGAATATTTATTATTATTATTTACTCTTCGCCTACATCATCACTTTCCATCAAGTGCGCTGGAAGACAAAGGCCTATTCCAATACACAAAATACACAATAGAAAAAAAAGAACTTACAACATAACATATTTCACTGTCATGACATTATCTTCGAAATCTTCAGTGGGACTAGACTTGGCCATTGTGACATTCATATCCTTCATTATAACAAACCTCTTTGTTGCATTGTATAAATCATCCTGAAAGTATAAAAGATAATTAAGGCAAGTGTTAAACCATAATTTCATAAGAAATACAAAATTCAACTGATGTTAGTAATTATAAATGAATCTAGACTTAATTCCAAGTTAGAGCTGATGTGTTGTTTGTGGTCTATTAAGAAAAAAAAAAGAGAAATCTGCTTTAAAATATGGAGGATTGAGGAGGAATGTAAGTCTGTGTCATACGATCAAACATGTCCGTAAAAAGTGTGTATTTAGGTGACGCTACGGCAGCTAGAGGTGTAGTAATTAGGAAGGCGAAATATCTGCTTTAGAATCGCGCACTTTTTGGAAAAGACATTAAATAAATTAGCACATACTTGACAAGATTTTTTTTATTTCTTTCATTATTCCTCCATCCATCTTCTTCATCCATCAACTACTCTGGTAGCTAGAAACTTAAATATTTTAACTCAGCGCACTTTACTCCATCTATAACTACATTTGCCTACACTAGCGCCACTCCGGTCACTTTTTGAACTATTGTTTACTGCTTTCTGATTGACACTTTTTCGATTTGCGACTCCTACAAGACGGTACTCCTTACCTCTACCCTTCATTCTTTAAAAATATTAAAAGCCTATTGAAGGCTTAATTGTCGCTGTATCAGGCAGCTCCAAACTTGAGTTTTTTACGAGATTAAATTTATTTAGGGCATACAGAGTCTTGAAAGTGACAACATTTATACCTACAGTAACAGTAATGACAGATTCTAATAAGGATTTTGTCTAATAGCCAATTGAAAATAGATGAAGTTTGAAATGAAAATGAATAACTAACAAATTTCGTTTCTAAGCATACAAATAAACTGATGATTGCTGTTAATGTTTTGCAATTAGCTTCTTTAAGATGCTTGTTTGCACTAGAACGTAATATATAATTACATACTTTTAGTAGAGCTTAATTAAAATTACTTTCTTTCTTCATTAATATAAAAAATTAAATACCAATCCCTCTGGTCCATGTAATGTAATATTTGGTACGCCAACATCCTGCAATGTAAGTGAAAGCCCTGGCAATCCACCAATGTTTTTCCAAGTTTTACTGGTGATGAATATGTGATCAAGTTTTGATAACTTCACCTTGTGTTCATGGGCTAACCGTTGTGTGCATTCACCACAGTTGAACATGTATCTGGAATACAGTAGCACAAGTTTTTATTGATCTCTTGCTGTTATAAAGTAACCCAGAGTGAGAGCAAAAATTCTATGATTCATTTCTATTCATCCCAAGTAACTAAAGTGCAAGAAGTGTTTTCATAATAAATGAAACTGTTTTTAAAACAGCGTTTTGCTTTCTTTTGTTCATTTAGTAATTTAGACATTTCAGTCATTATCAGTAACAAAAAAATATTTAAAATCTCTTTTTAATTTCTTATTTTAATACAATTATTTGCGAGAAGGGGTAGGTGTTATGATTATGCAAGTTTCTTCATAAAGATACTTTATTTGTCAAACATGTGTTTACACACAATTTAAGCATGCAATAAGTTTATAAAATGTAGAACATACATGTTTTGCCTACTAATGCATACATATTAAAAATGTGAACAATACAATAATATCATTTTATCTGTCAATAAATTGTGATTTTCCATCTTCTTCTATCTTACGGTATGCAAATACTAACTAGTGTGTCCTATTTACTATCTTGTAATCCAATGAAATAAACAACAAAATATTTAATTCCTTTTAATATTATCATATGCTTTACATTACGTGATAACAAAATAATGGAAACTATCCATTATTTTGAGACAGAATTATTGAAAGAATATATCTACACCTGACTGTGTTAGCCTGTTCTCATTTATATAAAGATACAATACCTTAACCGTGATAGTTTTTTTTTTTTTTTTTAAAACGACAACTCCCGCATTAGGAATTACTCCTGTGTTGCGGGGGACTTAACAAACATATAAACAACGGACACAAAGGACACCCAGACTCGGGTGGGAATCGAACCCACAACCTATGACATAGCAGTCAGGGTCACTAACCACTAGGCCAAGAGGCCAGTCAGTTAGAAATAACAAGATTTACATTATATGAGAACTGGAGAGATTCCATATTTTATTGGAAGCTGGAGTAGCGTAATGGCTAAGGCGTCAAACTTGTGGTCAAGTAGTTCGGGTTCAAATCAATCAAATCAAATAAAAATCATTTATTTCAATTAAATCATTATAGGTATTTTTTAATTGTCAGGAGTAGTAGTCAGTCGGACTAAGTCAGTTGGACTAAGTCAGTCGTGAAGCTAGTTGCCTGTTCCAATATGTAGATCTTGTGGAGAAGAACAGGCAAGAAACTCCAAGGACACTCTTTTTCAGTATGTTTTTTATAAGTCTCTGGTTACATTGCTTATATGCACAAATGAAATGTGAGGACAATGTAACATATTGTTCTAAACTATAAACAGTTGCGCAAACTACTACTATATGTAAGTAATAGCAGTTTGGAAATGACCAGCCCCAACCAAATCCTACCCAGTGCACTAACATTTTTTTTTTTTTTGGTGCGTGTTG
The DNA here is from genome assembly GCA_963859945.1 of Euplagia quadripunctaria. Taxonomy (NCBI): domain Eukaryota; kingdom Metazoa; phylum Arthropoda; class Insecta; order Lepidoptera; family Erebidae; genus Euplagia; species Euplagia quadripunctaria. The sequence goes on along the minus strand of OY982568.1, from coordinate 3,842,451 downwards.
AAACCCCCTTGGGCCGTCACCCCACCGGGGTTTTCGGTGGGGCGGTGTGTCGGAATCAAACCGACTTAAACCACACGGTGTGCCGTACTGCGCCTTAAGTAGGAGGGATCCGGGAACAGCTTTTATTAAGAAATCCAGACCCCCCCTAGCGCCTGCCTAGTTGTGTCTTCAATGTGTATGAAGAAAGTATATAAGAATATAGCTACCAAGGATTTATTGAGGAAACATCTTATAAGCTATAAAAAATCATGTCTTAAAGGGAAATGAATGATAAATCAAAATTTTTATATTACTGAAATAAAATCTACACTAACAAAAAGGCATTTGTATGAAATTATGTTGTAACTGGAATATTTATCAGTGTTATAATGTTAGAATTGATTTAATGGAGAAAATTATTTTCATTGGTATAAGAAATTATGATGCAATGTAATGATGCCATCCAGGCAAATATTGCACAACTAGCCGCCCCAGTAGTTTCACCTCAGTTTATGATCACTGCTCCGCCCCTATTGATTGTAGCGTGATGTTTTATAGCCTATAGCCTTCCTCGATGAATGGGCTATCCAACACTAAAATAATTTTTCAATTCAGACCATTAGCTCCTATTAGATTAGAGTGTTCAACAAAACAAACTCTTCAGCTTTATAATATTAGTGTAAATTACATTCTTGCTAAGTATAATAGTTATTTAATAGACCTTTAAAAAATGTTTATAGATTATAAATAATCAATTTATGAACCATTTAATAAAGCACAGAAAAGATTTTATACCAAGCCTAAGTACAAGTAACAAGATATAATCATTAAAACTTAAAAAAGAAACTGCTTACCGCTTTTGGTCTGTGAAGAGATACAATGTGTTTGGAGCTCCTTTAGCTCCAGAGCCTAGAACCTGTAGGTATACTGTACTGGGGCCATACTTCTCAGCTTTCTTGGATATCTGCTGCCTTTGACGCTGAGCGGAGGCAATTCTTTCTGAATTGGGTTTCGGCATATTGGCTAGAATTTCCAATAGCTTCTTAGAACTACCAGATGAATAGCAACGACTACTAATAATAGCTACTCTGTAACTAAACAATACACTAATACCGTACATGTGTTTTAGGGTTATATTATGATTTCAAGTTCAGTTTACGAGCATTCGTTTAATATTTTCAGGAAGAACTATTGTTTTGCTGTGCAAAGGTTTTCATGATAAATTTTTAGATTTGGAATCATAGTTTGAAACTCTAAGAGTCTGGGCAAATTTTTGTGTTTCAGATATTTTATAATACTCAGTGACATTGACGTTTCGTACTGATCATAGATAATATACTATATAGGTACTGATATTCACGGGCCCTCAGTTGTTCACTTTTTCATTATCCTCGATAGTCCTACAGATAGAAATGATAATGTAAATAAGTTAATTTATTCCGAAGTGTGCGTAATTGTTTTCTATATTTATGGTATCCTAATATTACTATTGACTGTTGATTTGAATGTTTTTACAACCTTATTACAGAATGTTGCCTACATAGGAATTAAATTGTACAAAATAGATATTACATTGATTATACAGCAACACTAATTCAGAAAAATGGCGTTCTGTACAGCTGCGGGTTGCGCAATTTTTTTGTAAATGTGCACGAAATTTACTAGGAAAATTAAGTTTTAAGTGCAACAAATATTTCGGATCATTGTCATGATCTATTTGTATAATCTATAGGGTGAATAACGAATTGTGTATCAGTAATTTTAGTTCAGTGCAAACCCGTCATGGACCGTGTATTTTTTGTGTTGTGATGTATGAAAACGATAAATAATGAAACGGAAAATAATTAGGTTGTGCAAATAATGTGACAATGATGGGTATGATATGGGTGGTGTTATTGGTGGCCTTGACCGGCTCACATTTGGGACACTGTTCGCCTCTCCGATCAACGCCGCAAACCTACCCTCATGGTGAGTCATTTTGTAGAAAAAATAGTCATGTTTTTCATGATTACATTACGATAACATAATTGAGGATGTCGCCCTTATGTGCAAGTGAAGGGAACATACCAGGGATATTAATGTCTGTTGTTCTATATGGTGATTACAAATGCTAACATCTGGTCAGCATGAAGGCATGTTTGAAGCTAAACTTGAATACGATACTGGATAGGAATTGTTCTAGACTATTGATAGATCACCTAGATTCTTATACATTTTATTTAAAAGTAGCAAACATCACAAAACTTAGTTACTGCAACTATTTCTAAATGCAGACTGGAATATAGCTTAGAATATACAATGGCTGAAAATTTTAAATTAATAGCTATTCTACAACCATATAAGTCCTAAAATGTATCTAATAGAATAGTAGCAACATTTAAAGATTTAAATTTTAACTTACATTATTTCTCAGGTAGTAGTAGTTATCAGTTACATAAATAAATATGAGTGTTAGAATTTCTCTGTAAACAAATATTAATATCAGTAAATCTACTATCTTAACATTTTTATCAGTGTTTGTTTTTATTACTTGGAACAATAAAAAAAAAATTCAACAAAGTAAACAAATATCATATACCTGTAGAAAAAAACAATTCAGAGAATTTTGTTTAATTTAATCTTTTTTTGCATATACATTTAATAATAAATTTTGTTTTATAATTTATTATATTTATAAATGTGTAACAAAGTAATTCTTGTTGGAATCTTTCTAATATAAAAATGTAACTAAGAATTGTATATAAGAATAATAGTTAGAGTAGAGTTGAAAAAGAGGTGTAAAAAAAAATTGTTTCACTTTGAATAGTAATAATAACTTTATACATCTCACACACAGCCATCTGATGAATGAATGCTTAATAATGGGTTGAATAAGGAACTCTTTTGAATTCAAAATAAAACTTTAGGATCATCATCTGGGCATCTCAGCCTTACAATAGACAATTAGTGTACTTTTACTAATTGAAACTAGATTTGATTTTGAATAATTTTACTTGATTTTCATGTAGAATTTTAAATGCTATATAAGTTATGACAGTGTTAATATTATATGTATAGGATCACCATACTCCGAATGATGACAATAAATAAAATTAACTTTCATGTTGTACTTGTTCAGAGACTAGTAATACAAAACTAAGACATTATAGATAAATAAATACTCAACTTCATCAAAATTATATAAATTGTGGGCTGTAATTTTTTTATTGTATATTCAATTACTGCTATGCATAAAACAAGGTTATTATAGCGGTTATTTTTTGTAAATATATTTAGGTATAGTTCTCAAATCAGCAAAGATGTTTACCAACAAAGTTAAAGGTCAAAAACAAACCTCCATTTAATAATGATTTAATTGGTGTAATTTATCTATAATATGTATGTATTTAGAAATATATATGTTTATCAGCAGTCTGGTTACCATAGTACAGGCTCTGCCTAGTTTGGGATCATACGGCTGTGTGTGAGATGTGTCCAGTTATTTTTATTTTTTGTCCCGTGATATTTTGTTTGAAAATATTGCAATGAACTTGGTGTAGAATGTAGTCTTGTTTTAAATTATTAAAAAAATAATTTAAAACTGACTTTAAATTAAAGTACATCATTTTTCAGGTTGAGAATTAAGGTATGAATGCCTATATTAAGTCCGTGTTTGTACAATATGTGCATGAAGTAATATGTACTTAATTTTTATTTAGCAATTTACTTATTTAGTTTTTTTTTAGTAAAAAAACAATTATTGTCCAGTTACACATGACTTGAAATGGCTGAAATATAACACTGTGTTCTGGAAAGTTAAACAGTAAAAAGTATAGTGTTAAAAGTTTATACCAATATTAGTGTAGCTAAATTGAAAGTGGGTTGACCACATGGTTTTGTTTTGATACTCAAACATTCCAGACTGCGATGCATGAATTAGGGAAATAAACAAGTATTGTGTGTTGGTTGTGGACATACCCATCCTTTGATCATGAGCAGGTTAGGTAATGTGCTAATTGAATAAATTTAACATCTCAGCTCATGGCCCAGCGCCTCTTTACCATCCTGGCTACCAGATCCCAAGTAAAACTCACTTCTAGGAAAGTCTAATCTACATTTAAGCAATATTGCAGACTCATGGTCCTTACGCACACTAATTGCAAGACTCCAAAACCCACCAACTTAAGTAGCAGTCGCCACAACGCGGCGGCCGGCCACTGCGTTCATGATATAAAAGCCCAGAATTCGGAAATGGGTTCAAAAGTCCCATAGGATATCAAAACGCCTGTGAAATTATGGAAAATATTCTCTAGATCCAGCTATCGGCTTCTTGCGATGACAGGGAATCCTTTCCGTGGCGACTATAGCCTTTACGAGAGTGTCGTCGATGCAACACTTCACAATGACACATCTGAAATACGCACAAAAAGAGGCACAGGAACTGACCAAACACAGATAACAACAGAATTGCCCTGAGGAAAGATCGTTTTATTTATTCCAGGGTCCTATTTTACATTTAAAAAATCAGACCAATAATCATGTTTAGGTAGAAGAGTTGGACCATTTAGTATAAAGAAAACACAGGAATAAACTAATCACTCTGTTTAAATGATAAATGAATTTATTTTGCATAATAGATCTTTTCAGATACTTTTACATGTTCAGTCAGAATTTGATATGAAAAAATTAATTTTAGCCCCAAAATCCTTAAACAATTCTTTCTTGTCTCTTGCAGATATACCTAGACCACTGGAGGGTTGGGGGTCAGAGGGTGGTGTGTACGCGGTAGTGCCGGCGCTCGCGTTCGTCCTCACCGCCGTGGGTTTGCTTTTTGGCTGCACCTGGTGTTATAGGCACAAGGATTGCAAGGTATGTTATGTTCTTTTAAGAAGTAAATCCTTTAAGTTTTGGTTTTGACCCTGATAATTGGCTCTTTGAACACAAAGAACCGTTTTGAGTATGTTTGTGAAATTATGTTGTTTTATATAGAAGACTTTTCATGGATTTATCACATCCTAAATCCACAGCACTATTTAGAACAGAGAGAAACATTTCATCATCACCGTCAGCCGTCCACCGCTGGAGGCCCCCCCCAAGGAGCGCCAACCATCCCGATTCATAAAAGACACAAACATTTATTTACTAATAGCAGCGCCACGCGGTTTCACCCGCGTAAGTCCCGATCCCGTGGGAATATCGAGATAAAAAGTAACCTATATGTTAATCCAGGTCTCCAGCTATCTACATACCAAGTTTCATCGCAATCGGTTCAGTAGTTTTGGCGTGAAAGAGTAACAAACATCCATACATACATACATCCATAATTCCATACATCCTCACAAACTTTCACGTTTATAATATTGGTAGGATATTACCATACACTATTAATCGGCTGGTGGTCGAAATTACCATAATTCATTAAATTTTGTATGTTTTGTTTCATTGACCTATTTGTAACATAAATTAAGCCATATTCCAATATAAGATGAACTATCATTGTAAAGACTTTTCATTCCATGACAGGCCAACAAAATTATACTGGACATGGGTAGCTTGATGTACCTACTTGTTTTCACATAATTTTTAAATTTATGACACATTTAAAAATAAATAAAATTACCTTCGACGCAAAAATCCCTTATACGATTAGAAAAGAGTTAATGATCTTCGAAAGGTGATCAGATTTTCTTGAATTATAGCTAAGAGCACTCTCAGTCCATCTGTGTAGGAGCAATGATGTCACAGACAGACCCAGGTACACTCGTTAAATTTATAACACCCTTGCTTTTGGCGTCGGGAGTTAAAATGTTAGCTTTCTAAACTTCCTCTCTGTATAAACTTTTAGTATTGCAAATTTCACGTTCCTCTGTTCACGAAATTGGTTTAAAAAGGGTTATATATAATTCTCTTCGCAAATTATTAATATATTCATGTATGGGCTTTACTTATTGCTTATAATGACAAAAATATAATTATTTATATTTTGACATACATAAGCAAGTCAACCGTTATGTTTAGTGCATCACAACTGCACCAAGTGGATTTCTAGTTCAGTTATTGAATTTATAATAATAATGAAGGTGCCTTGCAGTGTCACTCGCATTATAATCTTCTTAAATAACTGGGGAGTCTAAAATAAACAGATGTTTTTCAAATAGGATTTATCTGATCCTGTCATGAGCTCATTTAAACTTTGTAATATTAGCAAACATGTTATGTAAATAAGGTTTAAATCTGTTTACATTTTGCTAATTCTCCATTGTATTGTGAAATAATGAGTTTTGTGGAGTCAAAGAGCTGGGCTATTATTTAAATTAGATTTTTGTCTAAAACTTAATAGAAAGTAATAGTATGTCTGACTAAATGTAATTACTAAGTTTCTTTTGGCAATGAGAAGAAGGTTAAACATATTTTGTATGAACAATGGTAATTAATAATATACAGACACCACCACCTATTGTATTGATAAAACCTTGCTTCTTACCAAATTTCATGATTCTAGGTCAATAGGAAGTATGGTATGAAATATGGTATTAATTTCAACGATGATGCGTCCACGGATTCCTGAGAAAAAGGTCTTGACAGACACACAGACAGACAACAAAGTTATTCTATTGAGGGTTCCTTTTTTTTCCTTTTGAGGAACGGAACCCTAAAAATCAAACCACGGTAAGCGCATCAATTGATAGCATCAGTCTGGCCGTGAGTTTGTTTGACACCCTTAATTGTACTATAAAATATTAAATTTTCACCCATTTTGTAAAGATCTTTCATGAAATTCCTTAGGTATCCGAACAACTTAACCTTATATATCAGAACAACTATCTCAATCTCTAGAGAGCTATCTAAAATTATTTACAAGTGCGACGATAAAATTAATCGATTTTTGTCAAGTGAGTAACTCTACTCCGTTAATAAAAGTGTTCTACTCAGTTTTGTATCCTTTTCCATAAACACGCATTTTTAATATGTGCATTGAGATGAAATTATAGAAAGTCATAACTTTACTGGCACTGTTTATAGGTGGTATTTTTATAACTCTTCTATCTTAGTATCGCTTATCGTGGTAAAAGAGCATTTTTACCGAAGAAGACCGAGCATCGTTTGGTTTTTTTTTTTGTAAAATCACTTTTTTTTCACGAAAGACCTAGATAAACTTAAAAAGCAAAACCTTATCTAAACACAAACTTTAATTGAAATTACCATAGAACTGAGAATAAGTAAGAAGTGAGATGTGGGCGGGACACGCATATTTATAGCTTCGAGAATTGTTTGTATTTCCTCCAACTTAATACTTCGGTACCGCATCAGTGGGCCACAAAAGCATAGAATATGCATTCCAGTTTCTTCTGCCTCTCGACAGAATTTGCATATTGTGTTTTCGCCCAACTTTAAGATGGTGGTGGAACATATATGTTTGTTCAGTTTGCAGTGCCCGGCAAGGATCCGTGTTACTGCACAGGTTTTGTATCTTTTGAGCTACAGAAGTTCTTTTGATACTTCGTTATCATTGATACGTTTCGAGTGTCTTAGACTAGTCATGGTCTTCCATCTCTTAATTGTCATTGATGTGTGTGACGTTTATGATTGAATAAGCTCGCTGTTTGGTGATGCAGAATGGTTCCGGTTCTTGCTGTCGGTTGTCTGCACCAGCATTACCTCATCAGCGTGTATACATGTATGTATAATGTGTAAACCTTTAACCTCGTGCGTAAAATCCTCGTTTCTCTCAAAGTTCATCTTTTGTTACATAGTTGCTTCTTCACGTCTAGTTTTCTGTGGAACGTGTTTTCTTTCTAGATCGTAAGCAACACCGCACATCCGTTAGTTGCAAGTTGTTGACGGAATCATTCCAAGAATAGTCTATTTATTTTATACTAGGTCATATTCGCAGGTGAACTCACACCTATGTTAGTATTATAAAGGTGAAGTGTTTTTTAGTTTGTTTGTTTAAACGATCAATATCTTAGTTTATAAAGGCCTGATTTGAAAAATTCTTTTGCTATGGGTAAGGTAGGTAGGTGATTGTGAATAAAAATAATAACTGGACACATCTCACACACGGCCGTCTGATCCCAAAGTAGGCAGAATCTGCACCATGGGAACCAGACTGCAGTTAAACATACTTAGATATTTCTAAATACATACATATTATAGATAAATTACACCCAGACACAGAACAAATGATCATCATCGCACAATTATTTGCCCTTGTTGGGAATAGAACCCACGATCTCTGGCTCAGCAATCAGGATCACTAACCACTAGACTAACAGGCCAGTCATGTCAGTGAAACTGCGAGATACAGCTTTTAATATTGGTGACCTTCGTTGAACTGTCGTTGTATACACTCTCCCTACCGTGGCGTGTCAAAATAAATGTATTTAAACCCGTTTTTGCGTAATGTTTATAATAATACATATTGATTAAAAATTTTAGGTTCCTGCTCTTCGAAATATATGCAACCTTTAAGTATTCCAAACTTCACATTCCTCTGTGTTAATATACTTAATATAAACTGGCAACCCGCCCCGGCTTCGCACGCAGTAGAGACATCTTCAACAATCATCATCATATTTCAACCAAGTTACACAAAACGTTAACAAATCATACACCTAAACCTTCCTCATGAATCACTCTGTCTATTGGTGAAAACCGCATGAAAATCCGTTCAGAAGTTTTTAAGTTTATCGCGAACAGACAGACGGGCGGGGTCTTAGTGTTTTATAATATGTAGTGATTATTTATTGTTTACCCTAAAACCATGTTACGGGAAGGTACTTGCTTTGCTTTATCTGTCGATGTCCTATTCATTCAAATTGGTGGTATTCTAAAGAAAGAAAAGGTCAGAAGTACCCGAAACCGCCGGGCTTTTTAAAGGTTTATTAGTAGAAGATTACTGAGGTATGTATGTATGTTGTCTCTGCCCTTCGGGGTACCGAAGGGAAAACGGTCTGAATATAGATATGTAAAACTCTTCTGTTATTGTATGACCTAATCACTACATATTATAAAACAAAGCCCCCCGCCGCGTCTGTTTGTCCGTCTGTTTCGCGATAAACTCGTAACCACCGAACGGATTTTCATACGGTTTTCATCAAAAGATGGAGTGATTCATGAGGAAGGTTTAGGTATATAATTCATTAAGGTTTTGTGTAAAAGGGTTAAAATGTGACGACGATTGTTGAAGATGTCAAAAAAAGACAATAAGCTTTGCTATCCGGGGCGGTATAAGAACAGTCGTAGATAAAATTCAACTTTGCCAAAAGTGGATCAACGAACTTTATCGTTGTGTAAACAAAAACATAGCGATACCCCACGTTTTACGTCGAACCTTCATTTATTAAATCTCACTTCTACATATAAAGGTCAAGAGGATTGAATACGCAACGATGCCTAAATTAAATGACCAGCCTCATCAATACTTAAATTGATGCGATTATAATGTTTGAATCATAATTAAGGTCAAACACGAAATTTGTAGAGAAACCTTGTTGCAATATCGATTTCGTTTTAACGCAAAGATAACCTAAATTATATTATTTAAGGCTGATGCAGACAGAGGGCGGGGCGGGATTATGTAGCGCTGAGGGTGACGCGACGGCGCCGCTATGTGATATCTTCTATATTACCTAGTACAACTTGCCCGCTGTCTGCCCCGACCTTTACCAGTACCCTAACAATGTGTTTTATAACATAAAATGGCAAAGAATTATGGCTTGCGTACGATAAGTTGTCATCTGCCCCATCGCATAAAGAGTTCGCAATATTAATAGGATGATTTGATTTATAGGTATCTACTCCGTACAGCTGTTAGCAATAACCTCATCACTATCACGCTTTTGCTTTAATAAACTATCAAATTCCCTTAATAATAGTAATAACGATGTTTTTCGGACTTCGATGAGTATGTAACCGTTATCAAACCTGTAATACACGCCTAACCTTTTGTTACCCCATCATTGCCCGTAATTTTTCAAGCGCACCAATGACGTGGCACCACACAGTGGCCCATAAACGCATACGTGGACTTAGCAATCGGCATTGGAAAATATTTGTTTATATGCTTGAAATTGATGCGGAACCTTTAGCAAAAACTTGTATGATGACAATCATATTTTTTTAAATTTATTTCATATAATATAAACTTACATGATACGATGACTATGCTTATAGTCATCGTAACATGTAAGTTGTAAGAAGTATGTACATATTTCAGATAAATTTTTTATCATTTTTATTTTCTAACGCCGTGCTTGGTCGAATCGTACCCCTAAACTGTATGGTTCAGTGTACTAAATATTTCTTTTACCTTTTTTGGAGAATCTCATGCTAAAATCTCATGGGAAATCGTAACAGAAATTGTAGAACTTGTGCTGTAGAAAATTCCAAATCATTCATACTCGGCAAATGGGACTCCACTAAATATTTTATCGTCTAAAGATAATTCTTTTGTTTATATCTACTTGCCAGGTTTGTGAATGTACGTTACCTCAGAGTTACGTCATATCATTGTTGTTTCCATAAGCATTTCATCTAGTAAGGTTAGACAGACGACAGACCTCAGTAAATACAATAAGGTTAGATTGGAAACCTTTTCAAATAAACACTCGAGAGGAGTAATTTTTTTAAATTTACTTCCAAGCTTGACTATGTTTGTTTTTTTATTCTTTGCAATAAAGTCCAAAATTGGGTCGAATAAAGACAGCTCACGTATTTTTTATATATATTTTTATTAGTGCATAATTGTGTGCCTAGGCGTCGGTCTTGGTTCCAGGTGGTAATCTAATTGAAAGACTACATTTTTTTTTTAATTTATGTTCTCTTGTTTAATTGTGTAACGGCTGAACTGAGATAAAAAGGATACAGACAAGTTTGTGTAACTAAATACATTGTTATGTTTGTTCAGGCGTCATAATCTTGCTTCCATGTGACTCGACTAATAAAAGTTGCAGTTGTGTATCTAATCAGTGCCGGACGGGCGGGGTCGACGCACTCGGCACGCCCTACTCGTTTCGTACACTACACTACGTAGCTGTAAGACAATAGTGTAGTTCTAGTGTGCCCTTCGAATGAACAGCTGTGTGCACCATGCGTAAGGTCCCCCATTACCGAGCATGCAAGTAGTAAATACATAAGCGAACTTTTCATATGCTAGGGAATACACAAAAGCTATGTTAAAACTAGTACAAAGGCAGGCTTACATTTTAATACTCTGCTGACTGCCAGAATTTCTCGTTCGCGTATGAATGTACTTCCGCGCCGGATTTCCTACGTTCTTAAATTAAACTTCTGCCTTTTATTATTCTTTTGTGGTAGCGTGGGAATGGGACCCATTGTGTCGTACAGATTTGATAAAATATCCGCAAACCTTTGGTTGAAAGTGTCGGTTGTCGCTCGCTATGACGTACAAAGATGTCTTTAGGAACCCCTTCAAAGTAATACGAGACGATAACTGTTTGTGTTTGGCGTGGGTCGTCAATGACGTCATTGTTACGCTATTCTCGGCCTTCTAACTGTCCCTTTCATGACGTAATTTAGTCGGCATTATCGTATACCTACTATTATGTGCATATTACTATAAGTATATACCTACTCTATAAATATCTCGTCTATTGTTCGGATGAGGTAAGCTGCAAAATGGAAATGGAATATTGTTGCCGTTTATTTTACTTGTTTTTTATGTCAAACTAGTAGAGTTAAGTCGCAATAGTAAAGCACATTTTTTTATTTTTATTTTAGCCTGGTGCTTTAACTATTCCTTCACCTATGTAACAATTTATGTAATTGTAACATCATCAATCACTCATTCATAACATACTCAGCCTTAGTCATGTTATAACAAACAACAACTCAAAGTCACCATCTTAACAGACGCATAGAGCGGCCCTTTACAACTCCTACACTCGCTAATTACCACGAACATGCTATGAACCACTCATGAAACCAAGACCGGGGCTACCCAGTACTTACTCACATCTTGGCACCGCTATTGTTCTATTCCTCGCGATGATTCCTACACGATACACACACTGCATACATGTAATTTGTTCATTAGTCACTCTATTTATTTCTGGTTTTATTGCCGTGTTTATCGATCATAGCATCAGATATCATAGATAGTTGTTTAGAACATGAAGAGATATGAATCGGAGTAGCAATCATTCTGTATTCAGATTTGGTCGATTCAGATTCTTGCCACGAATGTAGCACTAATATTGTGTATAATGTAAAAGTCTTTCTGTTCAGTACATTTTGCATTTGCCAAAGAATGAGTTTCATCACTATGCACGGGCCATAAATTAGAATCGCACCTCATGTTCTTAATATCGTTGTACAAATAACAGAATCGCACGTACAATTTGCGCAGTAAATACTTTGATCAATAAATACATTAGCGCTTGTCTCAGAAATACACTTGTTCGTTTATCTTGTTATGTACGTTTTGCAAGAAACGTAAGAAAAGTAAACCTGTTATGACAACAATTGTAGTCTATTTGACACGTGGTTAGTTCTAAGTAGAAACAACTAAAACACTGTTTTTTAGATGTAATATTTGCTGTGCTGTATCCACTATTCTATTTTCTAAATCCTTTAAAGAAGATAAAAATATGTTTAAGCTTGTAATTGCTGTTTAAGCCGTAAACCTCCAAAATAAAAAAATAAGAATTGAAGAAGACGAGTTTAAATATTAGTACGTAAAGAAACCGAACGAGTACAATTAATTTAGCAACGTAATATTTTCCGAGCAATTCCTCTTAATTAGTTTTAGAACTAAATCAAGTTAACGATCGGCATCGAAATAGCGAATACCTTTAATTTTGCGAATACGACGAACAGCTAATAATAAACAAATATTCGCAACATCTCTAGTCACGACACAACTAAAAAAATTAGGTCACAGTAAGAGCCTTACACGGAGACTTCCTCTTTGTTAACACCGTCGCTTTTAGACATTTTTTGCTTTTTGTTAGACGACTAACTTCCGCTAGCGTGGGATCTGTATGAACAAAAATATCCTAACAAAATACAAGGGTGCTTATAGCATGCGGCATCTGAAGAAGATAGCAGATAAGTTATCAACTTATAGTTGAGTTGTGTTCTTGAAAGCAGCACTTGTAGGTACATCAGCGTCAGCAAGGCCTACAGCGTAATCGTATTTGTCCAATTGAAGTCTCGACTGGAATATCGCCACCTTATAGAAAACCACGGCTAAACATCACTACTAGCATAAAGTGCGATTTTTCTGATTTTGAGTAGTTCCCTGAGCTCCATGGAAAAGGGCAAATAGAGACCACAAGTCAAGCCACAGATATTGCACGTCTTTGTACGTGCTAATAACATCCGGCGCGGAGTTCACTAGTTTGCCAACTTACACGTCAGCTTCTCTTTTTTGACAAAAATATTTCTTCTCTTACATCGCAATAACTGTTTTTAAACGCGACTAGTAAGCATTAAATCAATACGATATCTTTCTGTTTATCCAACGTTTTCATTGAAGTGCACCGATCCTGGTCACTAATGTACGCAACAACACTTGCTAAATGACTTTTCATTTCAAGAATTAGAGCCCCCTCAACAAGCGACCCGTCTAACATAACGTAACTTTGTTGGCCAGCCTTTTAGCGACATTATAAACATAAACTATATGGAATGACGATAATGGTTGGTGAAACGCACTCAAAGAAGAAATCGATCGCATCAGAGGTAATCGACGATGTCTAATTTCTACACGACGTCGTGTGAGTACTATTAGTCCATATCAGTTATCCGGCACTATTAAATGATACATGAGTTTATTGCAGTTTGCTTTACCATAAGAACCAACCGTGTAATGCAACTAATGTAGCATAACATTAGCGGCTTAATAGCAACTGTAATAGGCCATCATAAAGCAAATTAATTCGCTAAAGAGGATGTAGGTTCTGTTATCTAGCTATTATAATTGATTAATGGACCAATTACATTAGGAACTACGAAAGTGAAACCGATTTTCGCTTTACATTAATGGTTTTTCCTTGTATATGGCAATAGTGTGTCAGATTTAACTGACATACTATTTCTTATATTTTTATGGCTAGGAGATTTCACTTAACGTTTTAGTTTAGTTCTTCAGTTTCCAGTGCTCTCGGACGGCACGAGCTATCAGTAATAAATAGTCTACACAAGAATGTTCGTAAAATTTTCCTTTACTGTGTTATGTAGTCGCATAGTAAAACCTCTTTATTCCGTGTTTAAAACTCTCGTCGAAGGTGCCACGATGTGGTTATCTCGGAGTCTAATTTACTAACAACATGTTGTTTCCGATATCAGACTCTAAGATATATTACTCCGAGGCTTGACTGTCCCACCAACTCCTAGCATTGCCAGGAGATAAAACGCTGGTTATATGGATCGTTTACTAGTCCGCAAAAGCGACAAGGATAATTGTATAAGATAGATATGTGGGAGTTTTATATGGATTTGACGTATCATGAGATTAGACAAAATAAGTAATGACTATTTTAGAGGGAGGTTTTAAATGCGCAGGTTACGGAAAAGTTGTGAAGGATTTTGAGACCTTTTGAGAAACATTTGTTAGGACAAAAGCGAATCAACATTGGAAAGTCCTACGTTTGATTTTTTAAGGTTTATAAACGGAATCTTCTCTAAGTAATTTTCCACTTTACTTAGAGAAGATTTATTTCAAATGTCACAGTCGCCGTTAATTTATGGCATAATTATTAACATTATTTATGAAATGTACGGTATAGATAAGTGGATTAATAAGTGAAAGCTGAAAATGGGAAATTGAGAAAAATTACGCCTGGAAATGGTTCCATGAAATATAATATTTTCGGAATATTGCCTTTGGCGAAATTCCGAGAATCTTACATTCCATCTAAATTGGAAGTTCTGTGAGCAAGATGTAGCTAGAAATAAGCGAGATTTCCGCCCAACTTGAACAATCATTCGCTTTGAATTCAGCTTGTCCTTCAGTCCTATTGCCTGATAGGAGGACTACCTCTATTACTGAGGCCTCATCTAAACAATCAGCATTGAATCGAATTTTCCAAATCATAAAATAGTTTTAATCTTTTAAACGACGGAGTCTTAGACAAATTTATACTAATGTGGTCATAATCCCATCACTAGTTTCGGAAAAAGGAAATGTAGCCAAACATACATACAACACAAACATACACTTTTAAAGTTATGTGTTGTGTTTAGAAGCCCTAATAGATTGCCATACAATGTGAATATTTTGCAGATCATATAATGTTACATACATACGTGTCGAATAGATAATGATTTTGGAGTCGCTTAATAAAACTAAAGAGATCTCAGGCCCGTTTAGTGAAAAGGCAGCTTATTTAATATCACGGTACGTCCTCCTTGGGGCAAAGGGACCAGTGCGCGACAAAAGCTAGTAAGTGTATCATATTTCCAAAACACATTTATTCTGTAAAAACTGCCAAAAATAAAGGTCTACTACGCATTAATAAACTGATAGCAACACTGCCTAGTTTCTATTTGGGTCTAAGCTGTGAGACACTCATCGTTGACCTTGCAGGAAGTCTCAATTGCATTGTCGCAGATAACGCAGTAGCGTTAGTAAACAGTGTTATTCACACATTACTGTTGGTGTAAAAAAACTGTCTGATATCGTTATCTGACTGGTGTGAGTCAGCTCGCAGCCCGCCCACCTGTTCTGACACCGCAATAACGCGATAACGTAAACATAGAATATCTTGTAGCTATTTATTTGTAAATTATATGTATATTATACTCTATATTCATGATACCTTGTGTGTAATGCGGAGTTGACTCAATATTGTAACCAGCATTGTTGTGTTTATTGGTAATATGATGACGTATTTGCATATTATCAAGGTCGCAGAGGTCGCATGTTTTACGGCCCGTTTACACCTTGATTATCTCCAGTGTTAAGTAATTCTTGTCTTACACAAATCATAGTAGGAACAGACCATTATATGCCTTTTCTGGTTCAAAATAATAATAAGTCGCTTTGATTATGTACTTTGTTGAGTTAATATGTAAAAATATTGAAAATTTTGTTCTAA
Source organism: Euplagia quadripunctaria (assembly GCA_963859945.1). Lineage (NCBI taxonomy): Eukaryota > Metazoa > Arthropoda > Insecta > Lepidoptera > Erebidae > Euplagia > Euplagia quadripunctaria. The sequence continues at coordinate 3,826,429 of OY982568.1, read as the reverse complement.
GATTAATCTTTTAACCGTCCCCATCACAAGACTGTTTGTGTTCCTTGTCAACTGTGTCAAACGAGGCTTGTCTCATTAATTTGAAGGATTTTTTACGTTTCAAGATTTAATATTAATAACATCAAAACATTTATTAAGATTCTCTTAAAAGAGTTTTGACTCTGATGACTGATGCGTGTAAACATTTAAAAATTCGTCGCAATAAAATCTCATATCTTCTCGCGCACATTCGATAAAAGTGTCTTAATGATATCGGGCCCAAGGAAAAACGACAATAGAAGGCGACAAAAATACACAAAAAATTCTCTCAATACGCTAAAACAATTCGACGTGAATTCTTTGCACGCCGGGCTTTGAGATACTTCACATAAAAAGCCTAGACTACGCGCGAGACATTCATACGACAACAATTTAATATTTTTCACACATTTGCTTTTCCTATAGACCGTATGTGTGGGAGATTAAGATTAAAAGTTGATGTAGCGAATGCAGATATAATGCTAGTCATCTAACGCTGCAGTGGCGCTTCTACTTGGCATAGAGCCCGTGGCGCACCCCACGGGCGAGCCCCACCCACGCCGTCATCTCTTCACACCTCCCTCATCGCTCGTCTGATTCATGCACTCAAATATGAGCCGGCTGCAAACCCGCCAATGTACTGTCAAGAGTTTGGAGCGTGATTTTTATTTGTATAGTAATACGAACACCTGAGTAACGCGTATTGCGTGCCAGCATCATAATATATTATGTAGTTCTTCCAACTAGATCTGTCCGGATTGTATTTATGGCTACATGTACAGAGACCTGACTTTTATGTCATTTTTAGGGTTCCGTTCCTCATAAGGAAAAGAGGAACTCTTATAAGATCACTTTGTTGTCCGTCTGTCTGTCTGTCAAGACCATTTATCTCAGGAACCCTTTGAAATTAATACCAAATACGTATGTCAGCGGTCCCTTGAAGCTGTAAAAAAATTAAGTTCTAAGTCAACGCAAGCAAAAGGTCATTAAGCCTTAGATTTTAACAAATTTTAACATTTCGCAGGTAAATCAAAATCAGGTCAATGGGATATATATATATATATTCCCATTGACCTAGAATCATGAAATTAGGTAAGAAGTAAGGTCTGACAGCACAAGTAAAGAAAAAAATCCGAAAGTCGTGAATTTGTTTTTATATAACATAAAAAAGTAGGTTTTGTAATTACAAACTTATATTTTAAGGTTAGAAAGTTGACTTTGTTGTAAATCGATGTATATAAGTATTTTTAGTTAAGTTTGTCTTTCGAAAAAGACCGGCATAAATCTTCGAGAATTGATTCCCGAGATGGACTTACTATCTAAATAGTTGTATTTATTAAATTTCGGTGCGCGAGTCAGATTTGCACTTGTCCGGTTTTTTCTTTATGCACAGTTTTTTTTTTCTAATGACAAAGAACATTTTATTTATTTGGGTCTTGAAACATGGCAAACGTGTATTCAGTATTGCGTTAATATTTTTAAGGAAATGTATGTAAAAAATTGACAAACATTTAACACTTTTAGAAAAAATTGACAAAATTATTCAAAATACCCTTAGCAAAATTTTAAATGTGGCTTTGAACGACCAAGGCTGGCTCCAAGCATCCTTACCAGTTCGTTTGGGTAGTCTTGGCGTTCGCAAAATTTCAGATGTCAGCCTTTCAAGCATTTTTGTCTTCGGTCCATGGCACAGAAGAGTTAACCAGGAAAATTGTAACAAACACACTGGTTAATTCTGAAGTGTCCTGCAAGACCGATGCCATAAATGCTTGGCAGATAGCTTGTCCCAATACTCTTTTACCTGTTAATCCATTCTCTCAGAGGCAATGGGACGCGCCGTTATGCACCTTAAGAAGGAATTATTTAATTGACACCGCATTCAATGTTGCAGAGCGCGCTCGTTTGTTGGCTGTGGGAGAATGGGAATCAGGCCTATGGATTCAGGCACTTCCATCGCCCAACATAGGAACCTTGTTGGACGATAACACATTCCGCCTTGCCACTTGCCTTCGTTTAGGAGCTCCTTGTGTTTCTCCGCATCTTTGTCACTGTGGAGAAGCTGTCGACAGTCTCGGACACCATCGCCTTTCTTGTAGCAGAAGCGCAGGCCGTATATCTCGACATGCCAATCTTAATGACATAATCCGTCGTGCTCTTGTCACCGCCGGCGTGCCAGCCGTACGTGAACCTAGTGGTCTGGTACGAGACGATGGGAAGAGACCAGATGGTATGTCGTTACTGCCATGGAAGATGGGTAGGCCTTTGGTGTGGGACGCAACCTGCGTTGACACCCTCGCGCCATCACATCTTCCAAGTACAGCTGGTTGTGCTGGCGCTGCTGCTGCATCAGCAGAAAGCCTCAAACGGCGTAAATACAATAATTTAGTTGGTAACTATGTTTTTGAGCCGTTTGGGGTCGAAACGCTTGGGTCATGGGGTCCGAGTGCTCGTTCCGTTTATAAGGAATTAGCTAAGCGACTGATCGACACTTCTCGTGACCAGAAGGCGGGCCTTTTTCTTGTACAGAGAATTAGCATTGCCATTCAACGTGGCAATGCTGCCAGCCTTCTGGGAACACTGCCAGTAGGCGACGATGTGGAGGAATTTTATGACGCATGCATGTAAATAGCCCATATATAGTTCTTTTTCTTTTTTTATTAGTTTTAATGTGTAAGTTGTATATTGTTATCTGTATGTATGTGAAAATATAGATGAGTAATTATAAAGATTAAAAAAAAATAAAAAAAATACATATATATATAAAATCAATGTAAAAAATAATGTTGCTTTACATTGCTCCAAGTATGTTATAATTACAAAAAAAATGTAACAAAAATCTAAATAAATTAATTAAATTAAAGCATATTTTTCTGTAATCAAATAAAATTTAAAAAAATATATTTATTTATTGAACTGTAAACAATTTCTTACTTAAAAAATAACAGAGAAGTAGTCTCGAGGTTGATTGGTGAAAAAAACTAACTTACTACACAATTTTCAGATAATATACTGACTTAATAAAATCATCTTATTTAACAAAATGTCTGTAAATATTAATTACAAAATTAAGAGGTAAATACACTAAACGACACGATACTTGATGACAGTTGAACGCCTACAAAGGTTTGCGGCACGTGACTTAGTGGGTTCTTTATGATGATTGATCACAACGCGTACCTACTTAATTAAGTTTTGTCATTTTGAAATCGTATAGGCTTTGAACTTGACTCTAGTGCTACTTTTCTTCATTTGCACCAATGTATTGATATTATAGTAATTTTATTAAAGTTTAAACTCGCCAAGTTTAATCCGCCATCGAAAGTTTATCAAGTTTCGAAAAAAAAAGGGGCTCTAATTGCATGACCTGTAATCTTTGATCATATATACCATTGATGTTTGATCAGCGCTCAAAAAATAGCACCAACTAAACTGTGCTCAAATCAGTTGTACGCACAGTTGAGCTATCAATCAACCAGACGCATCGCACCCGCGCTAGCGGTGTGACGTTTCAGGTGTAGACAAAAAATGCTATAACTATGCTTTAGAAATGCAAAGGAATGCCTCCTTTAAAATGAATGTCGCACTTTCTATAAGAATAAAATTTTTACCATAGATTTAATTTTTGAAAGTACAATAATGGCACTGTAACAAACGATAATATAAGAAGTCGGTTATTTGTGAAATACGTAGCTTGCGTGTCTGTCCTTTTCACTCTCGCGAGCATGCGTGTGGAATACGTACCACGAATCTATTATGCTCCGTTCCGTTGACATTATACATTGAAGTTTTTGTACCAAACTATTACAACATAATATATTCACAGAAACATTCATGGTATGGTCTGGTTTATTATTACGATGGCATATTAAATTCATGTGTAAAGTAACTATCGAGTTAAATTAAAACATATTTGACGCGATTTTTTGTAGAAGATCGTGTATCAGTGATCTATATTATTTGATCTAAGCCTAATACATAAAGCAAATAAAATGTCTATGTGTTACGGGTGAATTTTGTTGCATATTTATTTCGAACGCCTAATGCGGAACAATATAATATACATATCTGACAGTTACGTCATATCGACACAGACAATTAATTTTATTTTAAATAACTGCTATTAACACAAAACGCAACAAACCGTCTAACAATTGCATTGTATTACGTTTCCAAGCTCAATTGAGAAGGACACAAAAATGTGTGAAACTAATGTTGGTATGTTAACTAGGACAAAATAACAAGCCTAAAGGACAACCTGCGCTAGAGTTGTTACGGAACTGAGCTATGTTGGAATCATGACGCCGAGTGCAAATATACGCAAGGACTAATATATTTAACTAATATTTTATAAAAGTATTAGTATTGTTAAAACTGTATAAAGTAACGTTTCTTTATAACGGATTTACTATTTATGCTTCTTTACAAAATGCACACAGAAAATGCTTTTTGTTTTAGATACAGAGTGTTTTTATTTACTACTCTGTCTTTATTAGGGATTGCAATCCGGCATCAAGTTCAATTCGGCCGGTCCGGTTGGATCTCCACCAATCTGACAAACCGGCCAGACCCAGCAGGATTGTTGCCAAGATCGAGATGATTGCCAAGACAACCCTAAATTATCGTGTTCGTAATATTATTATCTACATTTTATATAATTTGTATAAGGAAACTCGATGAGGGGTACGGTACCCTTTTTTTACACCTAGCCACATTCCTGGCTTGGAAAAAGATGGACAACTATGGATGGATGACTACTATTCATTAGTAAAAAAAATAATAGGGAACTCCATCATCAATTAGCAAAAAAATTTATCAAATATTTTTAAATTAAAAATAGCCTTTGAGACAGCAATCCTAGCACGTGTATATATGTTGTATGAATTTTAGCTGTAAGTTTTCCAAACAATGTATAAAACGCGAAGGTCCATTTAAGTAGTGTAATATCTGAACGACAAGATCCCTCGACACTTTTTGAAGTGAAAACTTCTTTAACGTACGCGTGCGTTGTGCACTTTTTGGGATGGGTAAAAAATGTTAAACTCGCATCAGGACACGTGACCTGATCGAAAATTCGTAAGCCGGAGCCGAGTGGTGTCAAGTGCGCACGATTCGAGGCGAGCGGGCCTTCGGATGGGTAAAAAATGTTAAATTCGCGTCAGGACACGTGACCTGATCGAAAATTCGTAAGACGGAGCTGAGTTTCTTGTATTTAAAACATATTTTTTAAGCCATCTGAGGATTCTGCGCGATACTACTGTAGTTTGATATATACTAATTATCCATATAATAGTTAAGGCAAATTTCATAGATGGCGCAATTTTAATTTCGACTTTTTACAATATTCATATTCAATCCATTAAATGTATGTATATGAACTTCGTTCCAACCGGGTGTCCGAAGGATACCTCACGCTTTTTAAGTGAAAACTTCTTTACATTTAACATGTTCTAGGGAAAAAAAAACATTTTACATAAACTATTTACATTGCCCAATGTTTGGTTAGCACAATTGTACAATAATGTGTGAATCCATTTGACTTTAATAAACTTGTCAAGGCTATTGCTTTGTGAATAACCAAATATAATAGCTGACTCGGTTATGACAATTCTCTTAACAATAAACGACCTTTCCATGAAGGATGTTTGTTTACTAAACAATTTAAAGGGTTTCGTTTCAAGTCTTCTTAATGTATTTGTTATATTACACTCTTCATGTTCAAAAATGGTAGACGTTCATGTTCGCTTGGTTATCTTTTTTACCTTTATTTATTTGCCATTCCTGTGCACCTATCTTAAACCACCTGTATAATCTAAATCTTCCGACCTTTCTTCCAAATTTATGTTTGTAATATAATTGTCCGAAGTGGCATTGTTAATGTAACATAATCCTTTATAACATTTAGACGTGGCGTGACGTGTTAGATGTCCAACGACATGCGCCAGATAAAAGCGAATGTAGTTTATTATGCTCTTGCGCATCTCCGCGGTGAGTCATGAGCACGCTAATTACAATGTACCGCCTGCCGGCTACAGAGCACGTGTTCGCCTTGAGAAGACCACTTGTTGATAACAAAGAGTTAATGAACAAGTCTTGTACCAACCTCCATCAAACATATCTTTGTTTACAGAGAAATTGCTATTCTATTTGGACACATTTCATCATGACTGCAAAATTATGACCAGTTATGTCGTCTGTGTAATCGACTATCTAAAAGAACGAGGCTCTATTCACACAGAGGACAGATAAGGTTGTGATTTACTTAGAAAAATTATAGTCTGTATCAATTTTTTATCTTTCCCCGCGTCCAGGCATTATTTCTGAAGTTCGTTAGGGCCGAATTTCAATGATTTATTGTTGCCATAAGATAGCTAATATATTCCTGCCATTTAAAATGCTGAACTTTGAGTTCATTCATGATAATACACATTGTTTATGTGTATTGGTAACAAAATGTCCTTACGTATGAAAAACTACATTTTAGGTGTATCTGATTATTCTGAATTGTCAATACGCTTTACGAAATCAAAAAGCTCTTTTAAAAGCTGTTTGCAGTTAACAAAAATCCGACTGGATTGGAGGCGGAAGGCGGAGTACTGGGTGGCGTTTATGGAAATTCTACTTCAGTACGCCCCGCGGGATGAGACGAACTGAATTAGGATTTCCAGATGATAATCACGCGTAAATGTTACCCCGATACGTATTAAGATGTACTACATACGGATATATGTATTATGAACAAAATTCTTCATTACAACTAAGTGCCCCGCCGCGTCTGTCTGTCTATCTGTTCGCGAGAAACTCAAAAACTACAGAACGGATTTTCATGCGGTTTTCACCAATAGATAGAGCGACTCATGAGGAAGGTATATAAATTGGTTAGGTTTTGTGTAAATTGGTGGAAATATGATGATGATTGTTGAAGATGTCTCTGCTACCCGTGCGAAGCCGGGTTGCTAGTTCATATATTATAAAGTTATAACACACTCTTGTGAGAGAGAGAGAGAGAGAGAGAGAGAGAGAGAGAGAGAGAGAGAGAGAGAGAGAGAGAGAGAGAGAGAGAGAGAGAGAGTAAGCTTAGACGCTAGGAAAGGCCGAGTCAAATAGCGGGTGTAGCGTGACGGCGCGGGGACGTGGCGCGAGCGGTTCAAATGTACTAGCACCGAGCGCGAAGTCTCTGTATGTGTCGTGTGAAGTCTTCTTTAACAACTAGCACATTTACAACTTGCTTACACTGCGTCACCGTCCCTCCCACCCGCTGTTTGACTTGGCCTTTACTAGCGTCTAAGCTTACTCTTCCTCTCACAAGAGTGCTAAAACTTTATATATGAAAGAATTTTGTTCATAACATATCTGTAGATTCGGGGCGCATATAAATATTTGCACTCTCTATATTTTTTTATCTTTATTCTTAAATTTAATTTCAAAGAATGTCAATGGCCACAATGGTATTCGAATTATTTTGGCACGGACACGGTGTCATTCATTTTAAATCTATTTTTGTTTGGAATTCACAATGTTTTACATCAAATGAGAAATGCAAGTGTTGTTAAATTGGCCTGTCATTTTCACTGTGTTCAACGATGCAATTACTGGCATGATTTGGTGTTAATTTTTAAGAACTGGAGCATGTTGGTCATTTAACTTTGCTGCTGGCAATTTGCATTAATGTTCTCAATTATACAATGGTTTTAGCCACAAAAAGTGATTATTACATTATTTTTTAATATAAAAAAAATGATTTTGTTAAATTCAAGTGTCATTTATGGAATCCACCAAACTCCCTGAAATTCCGCTGTGTATTCTTCCCTTTCCAATAGTTTTCATACTGTTATTAATTTTATTTACCAAAAATTATTTGCACTGGTCTATGAGTGCATTAGAACAAATACCTAATGTTTACGTCAACATTCTTGGATAAGCTGCGTGATGGATTTAAAGGAAGCGAGCAATTAGTTAACGAATAACCAATGAATGAGTAACGTTAACAGTAATCGTTAATTCCTTTCGACTTACATCATTTACAAGGCAGAAACGGAAGCAGTGTTCCTATCTGTTGTTCCTATAATCGTTCTTCCTATCCTCACTTACACATTATACAAATAATATTGAATAGTATAAGGGTTCCGTCCGATCCTTAAAGGAACCTTTATTTTTTTTTATGGTATAGGGGGCAAACGAGCAGACGGGTCACCTGATGGTAAATGACTACCGCCGCCCATGGGCACCTGCAACTCGAGAGTCAAAAGTGCGTTGCCGCCCTTTAAGGTGGGAGTAGGAGAAGAGGGGGAAGAGGGGAGAGAGGGGAAGGACGGGAATAAGGGAGAGGGATGGGTTAGGGCCTCCGGTAACCTCACTCACACGGCGAAATGCAATGCAATCATTGCTTCACGGCCGGTTTTCTGTGAGGCCGTGGTAACGAGCGGAGTCGAGCCGGCCCATACGTGCCGAAGCATGGCTCTCCCACATATATAGCCACTTAAAGGCGACTTTGTTGTCCATCTGTGTCTGTCAAGACCTTTTTTCTTAAAAACGCGTGGACGTATCAAATACTTATGTCTGCGCTCCCTTGAAGTTGTAAAAAATCTTCTAAGTCAACGAAATTAAAATTTTAAAGAATTTGAATATTTCGCAGGTTAATTAAAACCGATAGTTACTACATTGACTTAGAATCATGAAATTTGGTAATAAGCAAGGTCTCACAGCACAAGTAATAAAAAAAATCCGAATGGCGTTAGTTGTTATATCACTTAAAATATTTTTTTGCGATTACAAACTTATAATTTGCGGTTAGAATATTTACTGTAAAATACATGGATGTATGAGAGAGTATTTTTGGAACTGCAAAATTAAGTTTGCGTTTTGAAAAAAATCAACGAACGTTAATTTGCTTACGGAAGCCTCGGTGCGTTAGTCAGACTAGCACTTGTCCGGTTTTTTAGGGTTCCCTTTATCAAAAAGCAAAAAGGAGCCCTTTTAGGATCACTTTGTCCGTCTGTCTGTCTCTCTGGTTTTTTTTTTCACTCACACACTCGGCAATGTTATATCTAAGCTTAAATTGTTCGTCACACTGTTTTTAGTACCGAGACCAATAGTTTTAACACGCTCCACAAAGACACAGAAATGTATTACCTTGGTGATTGGTTATTCATATGTGTTAGATGTGTAACTCGGGACATAATATATGTGGACTTGACTTGATCAATTCGCATTTTATTATCACGGCTTCGCTCGCGTGTACTATATTTATATATTTTCCGCGGAACCCTAATTCTTTCTCCAAAATAAAAGTAGTCTAAGTCCTTATAAGACCAGCTATCTGCCAGTGAAAGTCTCGTGGCGATTGGTCCACCCGTTCCGGACAAAAAAAGAGAGAGAAAAAAATTTTAAAAACTGATTTTTAGGCATAGGTACCGTGCAAATAACTGTATGAGCTTAAAAATAACAATTATTTTGACATTGCAAATAGACATTTCAATTTTATTTATTTGTATTGATTGATGACGATGTGTCTGCATTAAAACTTACTTCGGCTTTAGCTTTCGCATTTCTTTGCCGGTCTTGCCTTAAATGTTACCAAAACCATCTAGCTAAATGCGAATTAATGTTGACAGATATGATTTTCGCCTAAGTTCGGAAAGTTATAAATTATAGCTTGGAAAAACTAAAAATATACGCTTCAAAAGCCTTAAAAATATCCACTATCTACCTCCTGGCTCCTTCATCACATCAGCTCCAAAAATGCGAAATTATACTATTGTCATCCGAACTACATACAAAGTTTCATTTAGATATCATCTACATTTAGAAGTAGGTTTAAATTGACTTCCAAGATTTGTATACATAGTTACAAGCGAAGCTAATAAAAACGTGTTATAAATGAGTTTAATTAAAAGAAATGTTGATCACATAGTTAAAGAAAATATTTACTAAGTATAAAAAGGTACATCCATACAATAATTGTTTTTAAACATTTATTAACTTGTTATGACTGAATGTATAGGAGAAGTTATCTAAACATGTCACTAAAAAGCATAACATAAGCAATCTTGAATGAAGGAATCTGTGATAGTAATGTTATATTATTACATAGAGATAAATATGAAATATCTCAATTATCTACTTTTCGGGTTATTTTTAGACAATAGTATCAGTCTAGCCTCGCCAGGGGTTGAACTATAACCATGAAAAAGGAATAACTTTCAGTCGCCTTAAATATTCAACATTCTATCTAGATAGGCCTCCACAATCAACTACCAATTTGGAGGATAGACTTTTAAACAATAATCAAGCAATTCATTACAACATCGAATCGATACAAGATGTATGAAATGGCGACAGGTAGCAAAAATAGTTAGTAATTCCAACTTTCCTATTAAACTAAAAGGACAGGGCTATAAGACGATCATCAGACCTGGCGTCCCGTAAAGATCTGAAAGTTGGCCTACAAAGAGAACGGATTAGAGAGGCCTGCAGGTAGCTAAAATGCGAATGTGAAGATCGATGTGTGGTGTAACTAGGATGCACAAGATGAGGAATTAATATATTATAGATGGAGCCTGAAAGTAGCGAAAGTGGATGAAAAGTTGAGGAGCAACTTTGGGAGTTAGGAGTTGGAACTTAAGAGTTGGATGCACTGTGTAAAGGAAGAAATGGAAAGGGAGTAAGCAGTAATGAAGAATAATAGAGTAGAATGGATAAAGAAAACATATTGCACCGACCCCAAACAAAATTACGACAAGGGTAGGTGATGAATCAATTTCATTTGTCTTTCAAAAATAATATAGGCATGATTTTGTAACTTTTGCTATCTTGGTCATCCTGCAACATTGTACGAGTCGTCCTAGTAACAACATTTTGTTTGTTCCAAATACTTATATCATGATGCAATAATAAATTTAAATACCCAGATTACGCCTCGATACTAATCTAGCATAAAATCATTTTTCTCATTGGGTTTTATATCACACCAGCACGCTATACCTGTTACGATGCCGAGGTATTACGTTTATCTAGTTTTGGATACGTGATGAAATATTTTGCACAATCGCGTGGGTGTTACAATTTAAACCTCTTGTATTTACTTAATGCTAAATATCTTACCCTCCAATCAAATGTAGCTCATTGAATACCTCCTTGAATCCTTTCCCATTGCTTTTTACCCAAGGGTTTGCCACCAAGGTTAGACAAACTTCATAAATCTTAGAAAACATAGCAACCAAGTCAGACAGCAAGTCGGTTTCCTCACTGGCACTTCCTCGTAGCAATGAAATTCAACTCTTACAATAGTCGCAATAAAATAACATATCAACCAAGGCTTTTACGCCTAATTACATCCTATAGATAATCTATAATATAAATGTTAAATTGCATTTTATAATGTCGAAAGAATATAAAAAAACTAGTAAGAATCCCTCGAAATACATAAAGTCTAACCTTATGACAATAGTAATTAACAGTATAAACAACCATAGAACGATTGGCGATTGTAGGGGTTGATATAACATGTTATAATGATGAATCTGGCCTTGTTTAGCTTTGTAACTTGTCATATTTCTGACGCCATTAAACATTTTTTTATTTTTTGTACGCAAAATTCTTATTTACAAAAATCTAATCTACCTGTCCAGCTATTCTCAAGAGAAGCGCTCATCAACGAATAGCTTTGAACAAAAGCGGGGATCAAAATAAAAATAGTTAAGCCTCCTATTTATTGACTAATCAGTAGTGTCACACAAACGTACATAATAATGCTAGTTAAATATATCCTTAAATAGGAACACTAGGTTAAAATGCTTAGGCGAACTAACGATGTCTAATAACTCATTCAATAAAGTGGGACAGGATACCTGGAAATCTATTTATATGTAATTTCGTAGTAAGTTATACTGTACCAGCTGCGCCACGCGGTTTCACCCGCGTAACTCCTGATCCCGTGGGAATATCGGGCCATATATAACCCTATGTGTTAATCCAGGTCTTCAGCTATCTACATACCAAGTTTCATCGCAATCGGTTCAGTAGTTTTTGCGTGAAAGAGTAACAAACGTTCATACATCCTCACAAACTTTCACGTTTATAATATTAGTAGGATACAATAACAGGAAACTGTTTTGTATTCTTACTACTTAAACAGAGTAGGTACACAAGCAATTTACTTATTGTTTTAAAGTAATTAGAGGGTGCGACGTTAATTAAGTTCGCATCATATATATTGCTATTTTTAATATTCCTAAAAGGTGATGAACTACACCACATTTCGGCTTGCTAGAAAGACATATACAGAGAGAATTTAACTTAATTTACTACCAACTGCTAAGTACTGATCCTTTTTCCTTATGAGAGGTCTTTTTACGCAGAATATTTTTTGTTGTTTGGTGCACTTCACCCAGTATGAAATGTGTGTGGGGGGCGTAACAAATAATTCGTGAACTCGTCCAATTGCTACGCGTTCATCAATTTTTCCGGTAAATTACCTGCTTTGATTGTATCCTGTATCTTATGGATTTTAAGGCACTCTTTTATGATATCATGACACGGACGTATTTTTTGTGATAGGCTTGGAAATCGTGACAGCACAGACGTAAATTAATGTCTACATATAAGGGGTCGTCCCTTAATCACGTGATGTTTTATTAGCGTCTTTTTAACCGCACCTCCCACCTGGTGATACGTGGTGAGGTTTTAAACTAACTCCAGCCCCCCAGCCAAAATCACGTGTATTTTTTAGTTCAAAATAAATTTAAAATTTTCAAAATATTATCTTTAAATACAGATACAATCACGCGTTCTACGAAAAATTAAATACATGTGATATGTCAGTACACCCCCCTTCGCTCTTGTAATATTTCGTGATTTTTTACGAACCCCCTCCCCCACTTTCGAGCCCCGCGTGATTAATGGACAATCCCCTAAATAGGCAAAGACAAAACATCTACTCGTAAGAACCATTTTCTCCTGTTTGTCAATATTTTTTGTTTAGTAGTTATTTACGAGATATTGTGATAACTATCAGTTTCCGCGCGGCTTCGCTCGTGTATATATTTATATATTGTGCGCGGAACCCTAATTCTTTTCCCAAAATAAAAGTAGCTTAAGTTAGTCCTTATAACACCAGTTATCCGCCAGTTTCGTGGAAATCGGTCCACCCGTTCTAGAGATTAGCCGGAACAAACAGAAAGACAAAATTTTATATACAGATTTTTAGGCATAGGTATCGATATATAAAAAGAATATAAAAATATATAGGTGCAAATAACTGCATCTAATTAATAATATCTAATTAATAAAAAATCTATTATTTTACATTACAAACAACTACTTAAATTTTATTTTTTTGTATGTATTGACAAAAATTAAAAAAAAAAGTATGTTCTTTTTCTATTATGGTCGAATTTCTACGACGTTGTGCGACCACTAGTTCATATAAAAATCTATGCCATCGCTTGATCATCATCTAAATATTGGATCGAAGGAGCAAAGATAGTATGTATATTATTGATTGATTACCTGGAAGACCCAGCTTTGCTCGGTAGCTTTTTGTAAAATCGTATTTTTTTTTGTAAAATTTAATTTTTACAGGGAATCAACTATGCAGTTGAACTTAAAATGCAAAACTCTATCTGTATACAACATTTCATCAAAATCGTCGCAGCCATTTCCTAGATTCAGATTATATATATATTTGTATATACAAGAATTGCTCGTTTAAAGGTATTAGCTTTGACAATATAGACTAGAATTTTATTATATTATACTATGCTTGGAATACAAGTCAGAGTCAAATTATGGTTAAGAATCTCTAATAAATCTCTCTCGATGTTGGGATATTAATAATCTCATTTTGAAATTATCCAGATCGCAAAAAAAAAAGATATATTTTGTTACGATCAACCATAATCCCCTAGTAGGTACGGCAGTTTAGGTTTATGCCAGGTGTTCAAGACTAAATCCTGAAATGTACCAACACATACATTAGAAAAAAACCCAACTAAGTTGGGGTCGGCTTTCAGTCTCATTACGATACCGTCGAACTTCGATATTTTACGTGAAGCGACTGCCATCAGACCTCCACAACCCAAGTATTAGGCGATATCGAAGTTCTGCAGTTAGACCAGGTTGTCGGACTTTTTAGGGTTCCAACTACCCGTAACGAATGCCACAGATGTTCGAATGGCAACCGGGACCGACGGCTTAACGTGTTCTCCGAGTCCATCCTAAGACTGACTAACCCGGTTACCACTTAATCACAAGCCCCTCTAAATAAAGCAACCTAGAAAAAGAAAACTTAATTGTAAGTTACTTGTTTGATTATCTACAACATATTAATATCAAACAGCCAGCTACAAGTCTACCTTTTTTTATACGGAAGCAATTTGATCCACCGCCTTGTCGCCGTCAATTTGTGCTACATTCAACACTGTTGTTACTTTCCCTCAACAAATCATCGAAATGTGTACAACTATAAAATTTACAACTTCATTGTGGTGGTACGGTGTTCGTATGAATTGACAGTTATTGTTGATGTGATGAACACCGGTTTTATACGTGTGTAATGGATTGTTATTGCGAAATTGTTGCTTAAGGTGTCAAGTAGGTAAATTATGTTTATACGTGCTTATTTATGGTACGAATTGTCTATTGGTTAGTGGCCTACTAATTTACTTACATTGTCGTTTTTTTCGAATAAGTTTTCGGTATAAAAGCTACGCCTAATTTTGAAGGTGTGAAATTTGTTTCCATCATATATTGTGTAGTATTTTAGTCATACAAAGGTGCAAGGGGATTTCCCAGGTCGAATATTCGTTATACTCTTGCAAGAACTCCTTCAAATTACCATGCCTTATTTAGTTGTCTTCACCTCGATCAAATCGCCTATCATAGCAAACTTCCTCAACTAAAAAATATTTCGCTTATAACAGGATTAAAGGACAAGTAGACACATTCCATATTTCCACTTGGGTGGAAATATGAAGAAATAGAATTTGACAGATAGACAGAGGGATGGTTTTACAACACCCAGGTGAATCAATAGACTTTTACAGCAATGCTTAATCGACAATAACACAAGACAGTCCGAACCAAGCGAAAGAGGTCTTACAGTTAAGTTTTCACCTGCCTTTGCATGTTTACTATTTATTTAAAGCTGATTCAAAGTGTCGTCAAATTCTTTACCACTGGAAGAATCTATACTAATATTATAAAACTTGGTTTTTTATAAAGTTTGGTTGAACGCGCTAATCTCAGGAACTAGAAAGAAAAATGTTTTTATTCTGACTTCTACAGAATAGGCACATAATTTTTAACAACGTAGACTGAATTGCTTAAAAAAGGAAAAAAAAAAGAACTGAAAAATTTAAATTCTTTTAGTGTCGGATAGTCCATTTATCGAGGTAGGCTATAGAACATCACGCTACAACCAATAGGAGAGGAGCATCAATGAAAAATGTTGCAAAAATGCTGAAAATTAACAAACGCGGACACAGTTGCGCGGGTCAGCTAGTTACTAATAAAATGGAATACAAGTCACTGTTTTCATAGCTTCTCAGATTAGGTTCTGTACTAGAAAAATCATCGCCATGATTTCCTCTGTAACTGCATGAAAAGTAACGTAACGCTTGGACCGTTTGGTGGATGTCGCACTTTGATTTCCAGCAATGAAATCATTTAGTGCTAATAATAAACTATCATTGACAATATGACAACAATGTCCGGAAGTGAGCTTCGGTACGGTGAGTGCAAATAAAAATAAACTGGCTATGCAAACTTGACGTAATTCGCGTATGAACTGCGTAACATGAATTGTAATATAATCCTGTGACAAATACGTTCGTCACACACATGCAACCACAGACACGCACAAGCATATGCATATAAAATATATATGTCGTTGACCGCATCCTGGCGTAACATTTGGGTGTTACGTCTCTTTAAAGCGATCATCAAGAAAAGGACGAAAAATGATGCAATTGATTTAAGTTGAGGAAGTGACATTTATAGGAATTTAGGTTATTATAAAATAACTACGTACCGATTCGGGGCTTTCTCTATTATGAAATAATATTATATTTCGATATTTATATTTTTCTATAATAGAATTTTGGTCCAGCCGTATGGGGTAAGTCTTCGGAATGACTTGAGGGTAATACAAATATTCCGCAATCTGCAAGATTGCAAACATGATGATTTTGCAAGTGCAGTGTGATATGATGTCACTGGTCAATATACTTAATTCTACTTTTAGGGTTCCGTACCCGAAGGGTAACCAACGAGACCCTATTACTACGTCTCCGCTGTCCGTCCGTCCGTCCGTCCATCTGTCTGTCTGTCAGCGGGTTGTATCTCATGATCCGTAATAGGTAGACAGTAGATATTTTCACAGAATGTGTATTTTTGTTGACGCTATAACAACAAATAATAAAAATAAATAAAAAATTAAAGGAGAGCCTACTTTCCCTACTAGAAAGGTTTTTTTTTTACTTTTTTGCTCGATCTTAATATTTTGTTCGACGATGGTACGGAACCCTTCGTGTGCGAGTTTGACTCGCACTTGGCCGGTTTTTTTTTTTTTATGAGCGATAACTACTAATATTATAAACGTGAAAGTTTGTGAGGATGTATGGATGTTTGTTACTCTATCACGCAAAAACTACTGAACCGATTTCTTTAAAACTTGGTATGTGGACAGCTTGCGACCTGGATTAACACATATGCTACTTTTTATCCTGATATTTCCACGGCATCGAGTTTCACGCGGGTAAAACCGCGTGGCGCAGCTAGTTAATAAATAAACGGAAACTGTTGTTGATTCGTTAACTTACTTAGCAAAGTCTAACCTTACTGATAATTGTTGAAATATTTTGATATGAAGTTAAATTAACTTTCAAATTGAGGGGTTATTTATACTATGATGAATACTAAATCAAATGAAAATTTCAATTCAAAATTAAATTTCAAAAATCAAATTTATCTGAAGCTACGATCCAAAGAACTAAAGATATTCAAAGTTGCTTAAGCAAACCTGTCGCTTGATTCACGAGGTCCCACGGTCCCCTCTGTTTAAGCGTTAATTTCAAAATAGCCTTTTTAAGGGTAGCCTGACCTAAAGTATGGTAATAAAAGATTATATCTCCAAGACCCAGATAGTCTAATTGGTGGCAACAAGGCTCTATTTGGTAAATAGTAAATGCTACAAACCGATCAGATAATCCTTTGCCCTCTTACAACACCCACAATTAGAGACGAGACAGTCTATCGATATTCAGGACTGACCTCTTTAGGTAGGTACATAAAGATTGCGTAATTAAAAAAAAAATTTGCATAGTAGCAAGCATACCTGTAATGATTAAATGCTTGTGCCAATTCACACGACCTAGCGCGTGTGCCACATTACGACACGACTTCATAATAAAAACCTTGCTTCTGTCTTCTACCAAAGTCTATTGAACGCCTCTACTATAGGTTCATATGACGATGCAGTCGGATCGCAGGGATACCTCCCTGCGATCCGACTGCATCGTGGTATCCTCTCAGTTGACACACACCAGAATTAGCTCCAATACAGTCACCATTACTCCGTACTGAAGTTGTAATTAATGGAGAGCAGTTAGTCAGTGTCAGTACTTTATTATCACACATTAATAGCACAGTATATTACTGTGTTAATAGACAACAATTAGAAATTGAACGAGATTTCTTTTGGCCAGCAAATTAAACAGACGCCACTTTAAATAGTTACGGTAAAAAACAGCGCTTCTAAAATCGATGTCCACCGCGGATTCTGTGATTGAAATTCTTATTCTAGGCAATTTATTTTGAAAACCAAGAAAAGATGAAATAATCTTTCAAATATTCTTTGTTTTAAGAAAGGGGTTTCCGTTTTCAACACTTAGAAGTTTTATATAAACGCAAGACTGCTACAAATTGTGCTACCTTAGCACAGTTGTTTGCGATAAATGGTCGTATCTTATATTACCAGATAAAAAAATCCACAACAATACATTTGGTATTTTTGCACCTTTGCAAACTAGCATACGGCTCGCCTGATGGTAAGCGGTTATCGGGACCTGTACCGGTGTATTATCACTGCAACTCAGATTTTGCGATACTAACCTCCACCAGAAACGCAACACCATACTAGGATTACTTCTATAGAACGCCGCAGCAAAGCAGAAACCTGCTGTGCAGTAAAACGCATTTCTGCAGTTCATTGTCTGACAAACCTAAACTGTCGCAGGCAACCTTCGAAGCAATTGTAAACAGAATCTATCTATAATCAACTGCCATTCATTGACTTGTTTATATTTATTACATACAGTTGTGTCTGAATAATATATTGTTAGACGTAATAATAGCGTTGTTGCGAGATATGAAAACATAATCCAATTCCTTTATGGAGAACGCACGCGATTCACAGGTGTATTGTTAAAATGGCTTCAGTACTGAATAGTTGCGATACGCAGGGAGTGCTGGTGTCAAGGTTTTTAAGTTATTGCATAGTAGCAATCCATCCTCATTATCCGTTCTCCTCATGTTACCCCTTAGTCATTCAGTGACACCCACAGGAAGTGATTGAGTCGTCTATTTGTGGCCAAATTGACCGTACCTATAAAAGGTACCGACTTCCAAGGCGAATGATATCGGTCCGGCCAATTTGACACAAAGTAGATTGTCCTCGACACACCGTTTAAGGTTGCATCGATTTTTAGTGAAAGCAATTGTTTATTAATATAGTAAATTAGTATTTTTTTTACTGCTCGGAGTTCATCAGTAAAAGCATATTAGGTATGTTAGAATGCTCGGACTTTCTGGCAACAGCCACTTCAAGTTATGCGGTAAGGGATGAAGCTAATCCCTCAACCCAACGTCTTTACAGAAACTGGGGGTCGCCCGGCACGGCTCCGAAATTCGACCATTAGCATTTAGCATTATTCGAAATTTGAG
The DNA here is from genome assembly GCA_963859945.1 of Euplagia quadripunctaria. Taxonomy (NCBI): domain Eukaryota; kingdom Metazoa; phylum Arthropoda; class Insecta; order Lepidoptera; family Erebidae; genus Euplagia; species Euplagia quadripunctaria. The sequence goes on along the minus strand of OY982568.1, from coordinate 3,807,472 downwards.
AAAAATATAGTTTGAACAAGTTTTGAAAGTTTTTTATCTTAAACAATTGTGCATTGTAGATCTGAGACCACATACTTTGATAACAATAAAGCCCCGAAAAGGTAGGAAAAAAACTGTTTCCTTTTTTTCTTGATATCACTATGGCTCGTCAATTTATGCTATTGCTACGTACGTACCTGTGACAATTCTCTGTGGAAGCCATAGAACATCCCGCCCTGTGGATGGAAGTTCTCAAAAATTAGGTGCAGGGCACTAGCAAGACATTGACATTGAGGGGAAACTCTTTCGGAGTAGTATCGGAGTTCCGTAATCCTACTTTCGGAAAATGTACCCTGCAATATTCTCCGTATCCGCCGATGATATCCACCTTAGTGGAGTAATGCAGACCTTTGCGAGTGCTGCATTCACCAATCGGGTCGATTGAACCTTGATTTTTGACTTATGTCGAGCATGGTAGCCTGACATCTCTCTAAATTTTTTTATTAATGATTAAAGTTGCCTGTATCCTCCAAGTCCTAAATTACTTCTTTATGAAATATCACTTACGGAGGTACCCCGAGGTCCATTAAGGGTTGGTAACGCGCAAGTCGCATCGGTTCACAAGTTTAGTGTTAAAAATATAAGAAAATAAAACTACTTTTACATTTTTGATGTTAGTTCAGATTATTTCCAGTACAGCTCGGCTACCTTGTTACACGGCGTAATTGAAAAGCTATCCATTATCAATAGGACTCAATATCCCTTTGTATTTTCAACGAATCTACGGTCAATGGGCACGGCTCTTCGTCACCAGTGGGCGAATCAAGGTCGCGCCAACCGCACAAAATTATTGACAGTTATGTACCTAGATAACTTTTTCTTATTAGTATGATAAATAACACAAATTTTCCTTCTAGATGTTCAATTAATATAATACTGACCCGGTTATAAATGCCTTAACTGTTGTTGCATTGTAGTGGTCCAATACGGTAACTCAGTAAATATATTTTTAATTAGGTATATCAAAATCAGGATCGGTTTTTATGCCACTACAAAATTTTATTATAGTAGAACACCTTGAAAATTTGTGTAAAGCTTCTTTGGTAATAATTATGTTAATACAAAACCGAAGATCTGATCTGTATTGCAGCACCTCCAAAATTAAAAAGTGTTACCGTGTTGTATATTTAAAAAAAATATATTTGAGGCCTGCTGTAATTGTAAAAGCGTGTCTCTTTAGTTTATACTTTAACTAATACACATGTTAGCAACAATCTCTTAACTATAACTATAAACTATCAAAATCACTAAATAACAGTAACTGCTATGTTGTTCGTACCTCAATCAGCAATCAGCGCTCAAGTGATTGTTATCAACTTATAATGCATGCCTGTCCTTTTAAAACCCAAGTATTGTCAACCGACAAATAGAGTAGCACTGCCGACATATAATAGTGTCTATTAACTCATTTTGATTAACAGTTCACCTGTTTTATCATCTATTATAATTTACCCCTATTTTTAACAAAATAAATACGAGTTTTTGATGTGGCGATAACACACACATCTGTAAAAAGACTAGACTATAAGTAATAAAATTTGAAGAAATATTTCTACTTTTGTTCAGCCAGTTTCTGTATCTTAGAATCAACCTAGATATACTAATAATTAGGGTCTTGAAAGTAAAGTCGCTTTTAATTTTTTCCTCCATTCGTCTCTGACTCATAAAAATTTAAACAAAGCTCACCTTGCATCTTTACATGATAAAGTATTACCAAAAAGATTGTACCTTAAGATGTTGCATTAAAAAAAAATCCTTCCTTGGAACACCGAGGGAACAGATACCTCATACATATTTTTAAAATCTATAGGTGCCATCGCCTTCATTCACCTGCCATTACTGAATGGTCCTTAAAGTAATTGCTGTTATGGAGTTTATCCTAATATTCCAGCGGAAGCATTTATGACCTTGAATGCTACCGATGCCGAAGTATTGATCTTCTGTTTGGCAATATAGCTATCGCGCTTTTTGTTAGGCAATGACAACATAAGATTTCATCAAATATGCGTCAAAATATGTAAATAATTTGCTAGCGTGACATTTAATAGTAATAGTAAGTTCAAATATACCATAGCTTGAACCATGTCTACTCTTGTTTAGCCATCGTATGTACCACAATAAATAATAGTGTCTTTCTTGTACACGTAGAGATTGTCTCTACAGGAGATACGGCCTTTGGTGGTCGGATGTCCGCCATACATTCATAACTTTTACTTTTCACGACTTTTTTACACGAAGGGATATTAAAAGGTTATGACACTCATTTTCCGCAAGTTTATATTAAATCATACACAAGAGATCTTAGCATAATTACAAACTCATCAGAAAATCTGCACCTACGCCAATGAATGTTAGTAAATATGTAATTCTATAATCTTAAAGGTTTTAAAGGTAGTCAGTCAATATTATTTATAGAGTGAAAGTCAAAGAATCTGCTGAAATGTAAACCGTGCGAGTTTACCTCAAAATGCGCTTCGGTAATGTAGGTTTCTAGATTTTAGAGCACAATTACGTTTTCTTTCCTGTTCGAGAATGGACGGCAGCGAACAGAATTGAATTTAGATAGAGTGAAAAGCTCCGTCTTAATTGCATCAATGACCAAATAAAATCAATGTTCTATCAACATTTTTAATAGTAATATTATATCAGCCATGTTTCCTACCGTAGGCATCCTCTCCTGAGGTTAGGCTTAAGTCCAATACGTTAGCCTAATGCGACTTGGCAGACTTCAGAATCTTAGAGTACATTATTATCGAACGAACGACGGAGAAGTCGAGGTACCATGTTTTATAACACTGTTTAAAGCAATTTTTTTTTCAAATCTCACCTCTGCACTTCTTTATAAACATATAATTAGCTTAAAAAAGTATCACCGACTTGAATGCGCCTAAGCTTAATTTTCCACCCTCAGACGTGGAATAGGAAGTAACTTTGAGTATAGCTAAATTAGACTAAAAAAGGAATTATGTAAATCGGTAATGTATATTTAATTTTTATGTAATTAAAAGTTTAGGTCTGAAAATCCCGGTGGTGGTGGTGAAGCGACGGCCCGTTCGTAGATAAAAATGTTCAACAAAAGTCAAATATCAATGTATACGTATCATGTAACGACGACGGTAACATGCAATATTTCAATACATACGCAATTAACAATTAAGTATTGATTTCTACATAATTTGACTTCAGATGCGCTATTGCAATAAAATGTTAGGTTATTTAACTTGATGTCATTCCTAAATTGGTTTCGAGAACACATCGCGTTCTAGCAATGGTCAGTCGTACTTATTGATCCTGAAACTCTTTAGTTAAGAAGGTAACTTACCTGATTCTTACATATTTTATATGATTATAAATCATAATGTTTAATTTAAAAAAGTTGTCCTTAATTTGTCCCTCCTTAGTTAACATATTATTCCTGCATCAAAGCACTTTATGATCAGAATGACAGAGACCACGTTTCATATCAAAGTGAACCCTAAGAGTACGGGATAATCTTAAGAAAGAGATGTAACAAGATATGCACGTTCGAGATTTGTTAACATTTCACTTCAGTGCCAGATGGCCCAGAACTCGAGACTATGCAAAGACTTCTAAGTAGTTGACATGGCTTACATGCATAATATTGCTAATGGCTTGGTCACGTTGTGAGTTATTGTTTCTCTAAGATAATTTTATTGATACATTTGAATTTCTGACTTCCATGTTGTTTCTATAAAGGTTGTTTAGATAAAGAAACCTCATTTTTAACCCACTTCAAAAGAAAAATTCTAAAGGAAGTTTCAATAAACTAAATATTATTTATTATACTTTTTCATATAACAGTAGTTCCAAAAGAGCGTACGCCCTCGCCTTATGGTAAGTGGTCTCCAGAGTCTGTGAAAGTGTCATTTACACATTGCTAACCCTATAAAAACTTTGTATACAATTTTTGAACAAACAGTATAGCCAACAACCATGTTATATTTTCCAAAAGAATGTTGGTAAATAAAAATCAGGTCTGCAGAACAAATAAATGAAAAATTGTCGGACAAAATTGTCTGGAAAATGAGTTGCATTTTCTAGACAGTTCTGTCTGTTACTTTATTCACCTTGGGCAGTCCTTTGTAGCGAAAACGTACAATTCAACGCCGTTTTCCCGCTTGTAGCAATGTAATAATTATTTTTGTATGGAAAAGCGAAAATTGTTAGCCTCCTCGCCTGTTCTTAGAAATGATACATACCCATTAACGTAATTTACGTCTGCTCGTGAGAATACCACCTACATTGGAAATGAGAAATGATTAAATATTATTTACGTATATGAATAGGAATAGACTAGTATTTATAATTTTTCGCACAAAGAGTACATCACTATAAAACTTGTAAACTTGCTAAACTTGTATACGTTCTGACCTAGTACATTAAAAATGAGTGAGTGAGTTTTTGAAGTGAAAACTTCTTTAGCGGCGTTGTGCACTTTTTGGGATGGGTAAAAAATGTTAAACTCGCGTCAGGACACTTGGCCCTGATGTCCGAATGTCCTCTGTCTTGTCGTGTCCTCCTGTCCCCATCGAAAAAATCGTACGACGGAGCCGAGAGCCGAGTTTCTTATATTCACATGTACAGCGTCAGAGACATGGAGAGGGAGGGAGGGACAGGGACAGAGAGAGAGAGAGAACTGATCTCGTGACCGTCACGCTAATAATACATAATTATATAGATAATTAATAATAATAATTATATAGATCCGCTAGTGCTCTTTATTAATGAATGAATGACCTATGACTGTCTATCTTTTTATTTATTTGTTTGTTACGCTATCACGTCTTAACTACTAAACCGATCATCATGAAGTTTTCCACAAATGTCAGGGGTACAGAAAAGGACCTAGCGTACCTTTCATCCTGCATTGATTGGCAAATCTACATTGACGCGAGTAAAGTCGCATGGCCAAAGCTAGTAATAATTATAAGTGCAACACAATATGTAGCCAACATCTCCGATTTCATCAAC